>VWPU01009396.1:0-188757 GCA_013398955.1 Callaeas wilsoni
CGGGGACCGCGCGGGGCCGGGCCGGGATGCGCAGCCCGCGGCGCCAGGATGCGGGAGGGGAGCGCGGGCGGCCGCGGCGCGGAGAACCGGACGGGCGCCGAGCCCCCGCTGCACCTGTTCCCCGTGCCCGTGCTCACCGGCATCACCGTCGCCTGCGTCCTGCTCTTCGTCATCGGGATCATCGGCAACCTCATGACCATGCTGGTGGTGTCGCGGTTCCGGGACATGAGGACCACCACCAACTTCTACCTGTCCAGCATGGCCTTCTCCGACCTGCTCATCTTCCTCTGCATGCCCCTGGACCTCTTCCGCCTCTGGCAGTACCGGCCCTGGAACTTCGGGGACCTCCTCTGCAAGCTCTTCCAGTTCATCAGCGAGAGCTGCACCTACTCCACCATCCTCAACATCACGGCGCTCAGCGTGGAGCGGTACGTCGCCATCTGCTTCCCTCTGCGAGCTAAAGTCATCATCACCAAGGGGAAGGTCAAGCTGGTCATCCTCTTCCTCTGGGCCATCTCCTTCATCAGTGCTGGCCCCATCTTCATCCTGGTGGGGGTCGAGCACGAGAACGGCACGAACCCCCTCAGCACCAACGAGTGCCGAGCCACAGAGTACGCCATCCGCTCGGGGCTGCTCACCATCATGGTCTGGACCTCCAGCATCTTCTTTTTCCTGCCCGTGTTCTGCCTGACCGTGCTGTACAGCCTCATCGGGAGGAAGCTCTGGAGGAGGAAGAGAAAGAACATCGGTCCAAACACTGTCATCAGGGATAAGAACAACAAGCAAACTGTGAAAATGTTAGGTACGAGTCCTCTTGCTCTGTTTTTCCAAAAGGATGTGTGTGCTTGTGTGTGTGTGAGAGAGAGAAAAAGACCGGGAGCTCTCTGATAGTTTACTATAGTTCCTTCCAAAGGAAAGAAAATGTTTCATACAAAGGGCTAAACCTAAAGGTATCCGTAGAATAACTCTCCTCCTCCCTTAGATTTATTTCTAACTGGTTTGAGCTGGGGACTCCCAAACAGTTAAACCTTAATAAGAATCCCTGACAAGGACAAATACTACAGTTATAATTAGCTTGTGCCCTGGAGATTTTTGAGCATTTTTGCTCTTTGGTTGTGGATACCAATGTTATTTACAGAGAACAGTTTACTTGATTTTTAAACAAAACTAAACCCTTCTCAAGCCATGAAGTTGAGCTGCAGACTACAGCCATGCAGGCAGGGCATGATGTGCACTTAAGATTAATAGGAAAAGAGTATCGAGGTTTTAGCAAATTGGGGTTATTTCCTACCATGGCTGTGTAAGCTTATGAAAATTAATCTACATTTTTGTATTAGCAAAACACCAGGATATGCTGAACTGGGAGCCCTGTGTCTCCTTTGAGGTCTGTGATGCTGTAAAATCTCACGGACTGTAAGGAAACGGGATCAGGACAACAGACACTGTCATTCCTAACTTTGTCTATTGACACTGCTGAATGCCTTAAACAACACTCGTGGCTGGCACATGGAAACACAAGTTTTAACATACTGAGTCAGTGCCTGTGGTGGCAGTTTAATACACAAACCCAAAAAGTTGTCCTGCAGTTTAGTGTCTGAAAACTGCAGAATCCTGCTTCTGCTGCTGCTGCGTACTTTTATCCAAGCCAAAAGTCCTCTGCAGTGCAAGTCATCCCGTGGATTTTGGCGGGGGGACGAGATGCTCTGCGGGAAGAAGCTTTCACAGGCTCCTTTCAGCAGGGTTGAAGTGTTGGGCTAATGAGGCAGACAAGAGGTGGCAGTGAGTCCTAAGTACCTTAATTATCAAATAGGAGCCTATCTGATCTTTTTGTTCGTGTCCCAATTTATTACTGTGCAACAGCAGGAAGAATAATAAAACCTGCAGCATTCTTTATGCCCTTTCAGCTACGTTTTATGATCAATAGAATTACTTCAGTCTGGTAAGCGTGACCTTGGAAGTAATTAATTGTTTACACTTCTAGAGGTTCAGTATTATGAATTTCCACTGACTATAAGTACATTACATATATTACTACCATGTTTATATTTCCATATACTTAACTGTAAAGAATTTTGAAATAAAATTTATTTCTGCCCTGAAGTATTGCCACAAGCATTGAAATATTTTGGGCACCTTTTTTTTCCCCTTTTACAAGGTCTGAGAACAGCCAGGCAGTGGCAAGACTCTCCTCTGACAGAGAGCCAATATTCCCTAAATGATAACAGTCTGATGCCTGATGGAAAGATGGAAAGAAGTTAGTGAGGGCTCAGTGGCAGCAGATGCTCAATGCAGGCTACTCTTACTGGCACTAATGTTCTGCTTAAAATTTAGGAAGTGCTTTCTGAGGCTTTCTCAAGTCACAGAACATCAAGTACATGGGATTAGCATCAGCAGTTCTTTTAACTGTGAAGACAGATAATGCTTCTGGGTCTGAAATTAAACACCTAAATGTATAGCCTGACTTGCAAAGGAGCTATCACACCCCATTCCTATAGAAATCCATGGGATCCTGCATGCATGAAGATCAAACTGTCAAAAGCCTGACTGGGGATATTGCATGCCTACATGTGCTTAAAATTCTAGTCGTAATAGACTGTGCTGTAAACTCTGTTCATAATGACCATCATATTCATTAGATGGATGCAAATCCCCACGTGAGCTAGGGAATCATCTGAATTTTGTAGTGAAGATAGTGAGGGGAAAATGGAAGTAGTTGGGTCAAGATGATGCAGAGCTGGAAAACCTGCTCTGAACCTCAAGCTCCACCACAAGTCCTGCATAAGCATCCTTTTAAACTTGGGAATGCTGGTGCAGAATTTCTGGGGAAAGATACCTATAACCATTCCTCTCAGCAATTTGAATTTTATTCTCTTCTGAGATATGAGGATTGCTAACACAAGATAGCACCAGGGCCAGGTTGGACTTGACTTAGAGCAACCTGGTCTCATGTAAGGTGTCTCTGCTCATAGCAGGGGTCTTGCAAAAAGATTTTCTTTAAGTTCCTTTCCAACTCAAACCATTCTGTGATTCCATGAACAGGCTAACTGCAAAAATTGCTCAAGAATGTCAGAAACCCTTGCTCGAGTTTTCTGTTTTTTCTCTCTGTAGTATATTAATAGATACACTCAGAGCAATATGAAAAATAATAAAGGTCAAAGGCACACAGGAAATGAACAGAAACATTTTGCCTTTCTCTCAGAAAATTCCAGTGGGCCAGTGTTCAGAGATACACACATTCGCATTATTCTATAGACATGATATTTACATGTAAATGCAACCACACTAGTAATACAATATTACAGATATTCTGTATAACTATAATTATGCAGTTACATACTATACATTTAGTTTTACTCTTCCTGGGGGTAACTCATTTTCCAAAAAATGGACAAACTAGAAGGGTGTACCACTCTCCTCTTCTTACCTTGGCATATGTGCTCTACAAGTCCCCATTCTGTGTTTTAGTTTGGGGCCTTTGCCTTTAACAATTCTGCTTTTTGTCTTCAATAATTTTGCTTTCCAGTGATTACATTCTTCATTATAAACCACAGTGTTGAGTCTATACCATATAATTTGCTTTTGTTAAACACTGCAGATGATCGATGGTTATACTTTTTTTGTCACCATTTGGATTCTTTAATGCTCTGTTGATGCAAACATAAGTTTTAGAGGTCAGAAGTTTGCTACATCAGATTAGTTGGGCAATATTCAGGCAGCCTGTTTAGATATGATCCAAGTGTATTAAGTATCACTAATTTATACTCTCAGAGAACGTATTGAGACACAACTGAAAGCTTAGGGGAGGCATTTTCACACTTTGTGACTAATTTGTTAAAGGAACAGAGCTGCAAAACAGATGTTAATCACCTGTATGTCGATACTCACGCTTTAACACACTTTCTTCTGCTGTTTTTATTTTAGTTGTGGTGGTATTTGCGTTCATACTCTGCTGGTTGCCTTTTCACGTAGGACGGTACTTATTTTCCAAATCCTTCGAAGCTGGATCCTTGGAGATAGCAGTGATCAGCCAGTACTGCAACCTGGTGTCCTTTGTCCTCTTCTACCTTAGCGCAGCCATCAACCCCATCCTCTACAACATCATGTCGAGGAAGTACCGCGCGGCCGCCTGCCGCCTGTTCGGACTCAGAGCCCTGCCCAGGAAGAGCCTCTCCAGCAGCAAGCAGGGGAGCTCCCGCGGGTGGACAGAGCCCGGCGTCACCACATGACACCAGGAGCCCAGAGCATCACTCGCCGAGTCTCCCAGAAAGCCATAACGGAAGGGGAAGAGGGCAAGGAACGGGAGTCAAAACGCTGGAAGCGGTACTTTGGTCGTCGCCCGGAGGGGCTGACAGGTGCCGTGCAGGCAGTTACAGATTTGAGGGAAACAACCTAAAGTTTGGGACTCTGAAAGGAGAGGCACGTGGTCACAGAATTTGGCAACGCACCAGGTGTTGTTTTTGTGCTGCTTTTGCCCGTATGATTTTTTAACGCTGACTTTAGCCCAGACCTAGGCGGTGCCGTCCTAACCAGGCAAACGTGGCCCACTTCACTTGAGAGTTTGTACGACTTCAGCAGCGGCCAATTCAAGCTGAATTTTTCCAGAGTTAGCTTTAGTTTTGCTAAGAATTTTGCTAGCATCTAACCAGACCCTAGAGAGAGAATATTGAATTGCCTTTTTGGAGTAGTAAACAGGAAATTTGATACACTTTTCATAATACCAATTTTTAAGGAAGCTCACACGTTTTTCTCTGAATGAGGAAAATGATTTCTTAAAAAAAAAAAAAAGAGATATAAAATGGATAATTTTTAAACATGCTAAAAATAAATAACCTTCATGTCACATCCAAATAGAAAGGAAACAAAATAATGCCTTCGCAGAAGTGGCTTAGAATGTGACTGTACTGAAATATTTTTTTAAAATATATATCAGTGGGACAAGGACAGTGCTGACTTCAGGCCTGCAGTGATGCTATAAAAATGTGGAATGCAATCACCCACCAAAGTCTCTTTTTTTTTACTAGCTAAATCATCTGTACTTGTTCTGTTCAGTTTGACTGTGAATGACTTGATGTGTTTGAACTTGGAAGCTTTTAATTGTTTCAATATTTGTAACAAGTCTGTGGCTACCTGTCCCTAACTGTGCCCCACCGCACCCCAAAGCTTGCTGAGGATGGGTATCCTGCCTGTAAACCCCCCATGTTTCTGTTTAAAGTCTGTTCCCAGTGCCACATCCCCCTGTAAAGCCCGGTGTGCAGTTGTGCTCATTTGCTGCAGTATTGAATTGATTTTTGCATTTTTTAACCACCATGACCTGAGAAAGTAATACAAAAATCTGCATTAAGGACACAGGCAGACACATTCTCATACTTGATTCATAAACTCCTTAAATTACATTTTTATACCTCAAGTGTGCCATTTCAAGGCAAACCAGAAAACATTCTATCCTGTGTGCTGATGAATATGGCTTATGCTGTCTCACCAACACGTGAGGTTTGTGCCCCACAGAGCTGACTGAGCTTTGCAGCGTGCATGTGTGATAGCAGCTTTCTGTTCACTTGGTTCTAGTGCTCATCCCCAGCTGCTCCACAGCCCATTCTCCCTGATGAATTTTAATTCTCCCTAATGAACTGTGTATTAGCAGAACTCTCCTGCCTTCAGCCCCCCGCTCACACCGATGGGCCACTTTCCCCCTGTTACATCTTCAGCTGATGGTGCTGCTCAGGTTGAACTCTCAAGAGAAATTGGCCTCTTCTGTATATGCAGTGTCTTTTCTACCACCTCTGCTGGGGCCAGGCTGCTGCTCCTTGGTGGCACCTGAGCCTGTGCCCTCCCCGCTCCAGGAGCGCAGGATTTATGTGCAAACACGCACTGAGGTACTGCAGCACTGCAGGATCTTCTCCTGCTTCACCTCTGCCCACATCCACCTCACTGTCCGTGCTGTTCTCTCACTCACTCAGTGACAGGCAGGTCTGGTGGCAGATGCCATGCAACTCAGGGAAACAAGACATTTGGGAAGCACGGAGAGAGGGTGCAGGTGTGAGCTCACTAACAACCTGTCTGTATAAACGAACCGATCACACACACCCGGCCTCACATCGGTGTTTCAAATCTCAGCTGTGTCTGTGCTGTTAAATGTGAACAGAAAAAGAAATAAAGTGATGAGACCCTTTATAACCCTGTGGCTCTGTGGTGCTGGAGGATCCAGTGGGATTCACACAACTGGATTTTAATTTATTCTAATATTTTTTTCATATTTATATTTTAGTTTTTTTCCCCAGACCTGTATAACTAATTTGATTAGGCTATTTTGTTTAACCAGAGTATCTGCAACATTAAAGCCCTGTGTAGATACATTTGTGCATACAAACTACAAACATACTAATAATTTCATTTAGCCTAAACATTTCATCAGGAGAAAATGTAAATTTTAGCTCTATCAACACCATAAAATTTCCACAACTTTGTGTATAGAATGAAATTTAAAACATTTGATCTGGGGTCATAAAAGTCAGAAAGAAAGGGACTGGCTGCTCCTTGGGAGGGAGGACTTCTTCCTTCCTTCTAACTGAGGAGATGGACTCGTTTCTGCAAGTCCTTGGACAAATCTAGCAAAACACACCAATTTTTATTTCTCCTCTGCTTCCCAGGGCATTTCTGGAACACCTCATGTTGCCGGCAGCTTCTCGCCAAAGCCTTCCCTACATGAAAGAGCACAGCTGTGCCCCCCATCCCATCTTGGGTCTGGACATGGCTTTTGAGATCCCTTTTTCATGGGAGGAAGACAAGAGTCCTTGCGGGCACTGGGATGTTCATTGGTGTGGCAGACAGAGCAGCTCTGCAGGAAAGAGTTTTTGAACCTTTCCATTTCTGGAAACTCTTCCCTGTGGGAACAAACCTCAAATATTGCCAGTTCTGACTAAAAAAAAAAGTGCAGAGACTTTAAGAGTCAAAATTTTGCTGTGTTCTTACTGACTTGAATGTGAGCAGCCCATAGAGAAAATAACTGGAAGTTCATTCATTAAACAATCCCAGTTTTAAAAGCTTTTCTACCTCTGCATTTTGTATCACAGCTTCACAAATAAACAAGAACAATTTGGCTGCGTTTTCTTTCTTGGCAATGAGTTAAATTGGTGATGAAATAGGTTCAAAGGACTTTACCAGAAGGCTTCATTCATTTTACAAAAGTACCTTTGATGGAGGCACGCACAGGCAGAAAATCATGTCCTATTGTACTTCTTGCCAAAAAAAAAATATACTGGAAAACCAGCACCTCCTGTCAAAATTTGAATTGATAGCTACTCAGCAGTTATGTAAGTTTGTATCAAATGACATTTGCATAAGCCCTATTAAAATCAGCAGTTTTTAGATACCTAAACACCCAGGAGAACCTCCTCTCTGTCATGGATCTGCTGGTTTTAGGGTGCTGCTGCTCTGAGCCCAGTGGATGTTCTGGATGGGCTTCCATAGAGCTTGTATCTTTTGCAAAAATCCCATGGCCCTGAAGAGGTAAATTACATGTTGAGAAGTAAATTCGAATTTGGAACAAAAAAAATCTAACTGATCTCCCAGGGATGCCCCTGCTGTTACTTCCCTGCACCCTGAACCGCCCTCCTCACCCCCTTAACTACATTTTACCCTCACAACTCCCAACAAAAAGTACCAGCCCTATTTTACAAAACTGAAATCAAAGCCCTTGGCATTTTAACCCCTTGCTCACACCACAGCGTCCCAGAGTGATGGGGTGTGGATCTGCTTGCACCCTCTGGATGTCATTCCTGCGTTCGGGCTGGCTCTGGCAGCTCCCAGCATCAGTTTTCTGCTCCCGAGCTGTGCTGCCAGAGTGCTCAGCACAGTAGCCCATGGAAAACTTTATCTGGGAAACAAGCAGCCTCTGGCTGACACTGCAGAGACACCGTGTGCTCTGTTTGCACAGCCCTGGCTCTGCATCCCTGCTGTCCATGGCGCACCTACACCTGCAGCGGGGTTCGTACCTGCACAGGAATCCCTGCAGCAGGCCCTGGGCCCGCGTACGCACAGGAGCTTCCCAGAAAAGCCTCAGGATGAGCCAGCGGATGCAGTTGCAGGAGCTGGATGACCTGGGCCCCCCGGCGGTTTGCACTGTTTGACACCGTTTGCTGTCAGGCACAGGCAGCTGGAGTCACACCCTGCCCAGCGATGCCAGCAGCACCTGCAGAGCTGGAAGCTCATGGTGTTAATGGGAAATCTCTGCTCGTTTAGGCAAGTCCATCATGCGCTGAGGGCAGTGACACACAGCCCCCTTCAGCCATCTCCTCCCCCATCCCCACCTGATGGACCACCCAGAATCCTTCCCAGCTCCGCATAAACTTCACAGGAGCAAAACAATTTCCTCACACAGATGTGCTTGCCAGTGGCTTTTTCCTGAAACATGAGTTCTGGTGAGAGACAGGTAAAACCCACAGGGCTTTGGCTTCATGTCCCACATCCCTGGCCAAACTTTTGCCCAAAGCAGCAGTTAAGATGATGGGGCCCAGCTGTGTGTGCCAGCTCTGTAGGATCATGAAACCACAACCCTGCCTGCTGCTGTTCAGGAAAAAAAAACAACAGAAAAGCAAATGTTAGACCAGGATTTGCCTCTCATCTCTAAATTGTGATTATGCAAGTACAGAGGAGAAAAGGAAAATTTAATCCATCTTGTATTAACGCAGGCTAACAGGTTTCTGCAGTCACTTGCTGCCAAGCCTTAGTCCAGTTGTCATTCCAGCACACCAAATAGCACATTAGCATTATCCAGTGTAACTAACACTTCGTGGGTCTTTAACAGGCTTTCTCAGTGCTTTTTCCAGCAGAAAGGTCTCCATTCCCTTCCAAGTCCAGTGCTTGTGTGTTATGGCCCTTCCGGATCTCAGCTGTGGATGGGTACATGCCATGACTTTTCCCCTAAGATCAAAACTCAGAGCTGCTCATTAACCCAATTACCTGGACCAAAACGAAAAGCAGCTCTGCTTCCCCTTGGAGCTGACCTGGTGATGCTGACTGCTCGTTTCTCTGAGACCTGCAAACATACTGACCTGGTTCTGCTCAGTGAGAGGAGGTGGCTCTGCAGCACGATTTGGGAGGGCAAACACCTCCAAACCTACGATGCACACTGATGTGCAGTGTCACCTGGGTCCCATCCCTGACACACTGCTGGCCAGGAGTGGGATGAGGAGAAAACACAATGTGAGAAAACAAAACTCCACGAGTGTTGTGCAGTATCCCAGCAAACAACCCGAAGGGATGGGAGCAACCTCCAGGAGGAGGACACCTAAATCAGCATCCAAACCTCCCAATGCCCGGCTGCCAATCTCAGCTCTCATTTCTGTGTACAAATACGCCCTTCTGAGAGCTACAGGGTGCTCCTCCAGTTGTACTTTGAGATAAATCACTTTGTGTTCTGCCAAATAAAGGCGTTTTATGGCTTTCCACACCTGCTCTGATTCTTTCACTGGGAGCAAAATAATGGTTTGGCGACGTGTGCGAGTCCATAAGGCAAAATTGCTCTCAGAAGCAAAGTACCCCACTCTCCCCTTCAGAGGCTGCTCTGAGGGCTCAGGAGATGTTCTCCCAGCACTTGCCCCCACTTTTTGATGCTACTGGATCAAAAGATCCTTTGCTTCTTTCTCATGTCCTGATTGATTTTCACATGATTGCAGCACTGTCCCCGGGAAAGAAAAGGCATGGCTATTTCCAAGCCTCTATCCACACTGTTCTTCCCTGCACAGCCTCTTTCCACTAATGACCTGGTGCCGCAAATCATGGCTCATTAAGGTGGGCAGGCAGGGAATCTGACACCACAAGCCTGCTCTGCAATGAGACATCACTCTGAGGAGCAGGGATTTAAACAGCTTTAACACGGCAGTCTGACAGAACACAGCAACAGTGCATACTACAAATTCTTACCAAAATGAAGCCAAGATTCATGGTCACACACGGGCACATATCCTGCCCAGTCAGTAGCGCCTTGGTGTTTTTATCAAGCAGTGGCAATGAGACTGATTTTTCTAAAATCTGCTGTGCCATGCTGGGGGCACCAGCGTGGGGCTGTGAAAGGTGCAATCGCCTGAGCTAGTTTTGATTGAATGTGGAGTTTTGAACCCACTGAACTGTTAGTTTGTGAGGAGGGAAGGGGGCAGCCAGCCCAAGGGTTTCTGTGTACCTTGGCTGGTACCTTGGCTCCAGGAGAGGAGTGCTGTTGTAGGGTTCATCCCTCGGATGCCTTGGGCACTGCCTGAGGATCTCTGGTCTAATGCTGGTATGTAGGATCATGGAATGGTTTGGGATGGAAGGCACCTTAATGACCATCTAGTCCCGACACCCTCCACTAGACCAGGTTCCTAAGAACCCAACCCAACCTGGCCTTGAGCACTTCCAGGGATGGGGCATCCATAACCTTCCTGAGCAGCCTGTGCCAGGGCCATGCCACCCTTACCTCAGACCAGATGTGGTGTCAAAAGCCATGAGAGGTTTGTATTTACCTGCTTTCTTCCAGTCTTTGCTGTGGGCTTGTGCCTGATTTCCCACTCTGCAGTGGAATCTGGACTCTGCCCCGCAGCCAGAGCAGTGCCACTGCCACAGGCTGTGCCCAGATCTGTACCCAAAGCCCCTTCCTGTGAGACAGGCTGATGGGAGCCAGGGGAAGGGGCTTGCACCATCACTGCCCCGACAGGGCTCATTCAGAAAATAACCAGAGGTGTGTACAGCTGTGATGATTTTGGTTTCAGAACACTGAAGTCAATCACCTGACACTTTAAACAAGACACAGGACAAAGCCATAAAGAGCACAAGGAACTCTGAACCCCCACACTGGAAAGAAGGCAGAAGAAGAGCAGCAGCAGCTTCAGCACCATGATCAAGAGCAATCACTAATCCACAGCTACATCCAACACCACAAACTCCACACAGCAGCATCCCGGGGGATATTTGGCCCTGCTGAGTGCAAAGACCTGATTTTCTCAGCGAAGCCCTTGGTGCTGCAGCCATGGCTGGGCAGGGACCAAGCGCATCCTGCCAGGGAACACCAACATCACCAGTGCTGCACAGCCTCTGAGCCCAGGATACCACCACCAGCTCACAAGCTTTTAGGGGAGAGAAAGGGCATTTGAGCTATAAATTAAAAAAGACAATATTTGCATCGGATTAGGGTGAATTTCTCAACTCTATTCACAAGTTAATCCTCACAAGACTCCTGCATCCCTACTGTTTGCTCCATTTTATTTGGAGAGAGTAATCGCTTTCATATGACAGAAAGTAAGAGAGATGAGCTAATAAAATTACTAAGAAATTACACCCACTGAGCACACTGACCCAAGCAGTTATTTATTAACCATGTCAGGAGACCTAAAAATAGCTTTGATTGCATGCAAGACCATCTATGCCACCAAATAGTGCAGTAAATGTAACTACTCAAACTAAAAACAGCACATTCACTTAGATAACAGCAGATCCCAGGCTAATCCACTGTGTTTGAAAGCATCTTGTGAAACTTCTTTTTATTTCCCTGAGCCAAGAATCTGGACTTTGTGAGAGCAATTGTCAAGAGCAGAAATAGATGTCATTGTTCAGAATGTAGTACCAATAAAATAGCCCTTTCAGGGGATCTCAGCTGGCTTTTCTGCTCAGCCATAAAAACAGTGAAACAAAATGTCCATATTCATCTCTCTACTTAGTCGTGCTTCTCATTCTGAGAAAAATAAAGATAACATTTGCATCTTTACTCCAGGCCAGGTTAAGGACAGGGAATATAATTCTACACCACTTCAATAAATGACAGTACATCATGAACTCTGCAATAAATCTAGAAAAAGATTTGCACAGGAAATACAATTTATACTTCATATTACCAAATTTCTTCTTGTCTCTAACACCTTCAGTTGCAACACAGCCTAACAGAACCATCCTGTTGATGTAGATGTCATTAATGCTGGAGAAGAATCACCCCGTGTCCACAGGCCATAAATTCACAGAATGGAATCACAGAATGGTTTGGGTTAGAACAGACTGTAATGGTCACCTAGTTCCAGCCCCCTGCCATGGGCTGGGATTGCCCAAATATTTAATTTTCAGGGGGATTTTAAATACCTCAGCTATGCTTCAAGATGGGAGGGATAAGCAGGAGAGCCTTGGTCCTCTGGCACGAAGACTGCAGCTATGACCCACTCCCCTTCAGCTTTTTTTTTTTTTTTTTTATTTCAGTAGCAGGCTGGATTTGAGCATCTCCTGAAATTCAAAGACACAGGTTAGCCTGTGGAAAAGCTCCACAGGAGGTGAACAGCACGGACTGATGTCACTCCAGATCCTGTTTGCTTCCCAACCCGTCCCCGGAGCGCGTGGCTCAGCTCGTGCCACACGTGGCTTTGACCCCCTGGTTTCTCAGAGAGACCCCCCTTCCAATGGGCTCAACTCTCCTGCACCACACCAAACGTGCTCTGAGCTGGCAAGAGCAACTGAAATGAGGAGCAAAACAAATTCCAGGCATTGGTTTTTGAGCAGCTCTGTGACTACTGAGAGAATTGCTGCTGCCATAGAAACGGCAGCGCCAGCCCGGGGACCACGCGCTGCTGGGGCACACCTGGCACTGCTCACACTGTGACACGTGCCAGGGCCACAGCCCACTCCTGTGCCACCCCAAAGGCTGCTGGAAAGGCCACAAAAATATCCAAAAATATGAGCCTCTGCTCTCTTCCAGAACTTTTCAAAGCTAGTACTTCTCTTGCCAGCAGGCAAAGAGCTGCTGGTCAATACAGCATCACCCAAGCCTGGTTACAACCTGCTCTGTGCTTCCTCACTAAACAAAAGCCAGGGTAAATTCAGTGATACTTACCCAGCTCTGCACAGCCTGGGTGTGGGAAAGGCACCCAGCACCTCGGCACAAACTTGTGGATGATAACAGCACAAGGTAACATTCAGAGCTCCAACAGCAAATGTTTAAATCCTCCTTCACTCCCATGGGCTCTCACTGCCCTCCAGCATCTCTGCAGACACCCCTGGCAATAAACCAGGGACCACTGAAAATAAAAGACCTCCTTGGATGCAATTATTTATTGATTACTATTTTATAGACATACTTACAATATTTTGTTAAAGAGATTGTCTTGGCAAGCACTGCTTCAATAAAAAAGCTGAGCAACCAAGTGAAAAAAGTTACTGTATTTCCCTAGGAAAACCCCACTCATGTAAATTGTAATGTAAACTGCAGTAATTAAAAAGGCAAACAAATGAATTGTTGTATTCCTGCAGTGATTTGAAGAAAAGCATTTAAAAAATTAACATGAATCTTTTGACAAGAAACATGTATACATATTAGATTAATTCATGATGAGGAACTGAATTAATTGCACATAATAAGTTAAAAGTTCTAGTATTTCAAGTGTTTAATTACTTAGACATAACAAACCTAGGTATAGTTTTATAAATATAAATCCTTAATTTTTCACTGCAAGTCTTTTAAAATAAGTGATTAGAACACCTGACTTTCAGATTATTACTATAAACCTACTCTTCAAAAAACCACAAAAATCACTCCAATTACAAACCAGAAACATCCTGAGGTAAATTCAGGGCTCTCACCCCTGGCTCCAGGCTGCACGACAGCACTGACCTGCCAGAAGGGGCCACGTGGACCCAAAGGGCTGTGTTCAATTAAAATAAAGAATTAAAACAGAAAGAATTAAAACATTTATTGGGCATAAATATATTACATATACACTACAGATACAGTTAAGTCTTACATACATAGTGTAGTATTTGCAAAATCTATACATTAAAATTGATATGGCAGTTTTAATATAATGCATATGAAATAGTCTAAAATTTACAATACAAGAAAACTTCTGATTATTTTTCTTAAAGTTGAAAAGCTTGGAATGTATGTTCCCGTAGTGAGGTAAAAACATTTTATTTTTCTTTTTCAATTTAAAGAACTGTGCAAGGATAAGGTTCATACACATTCAATTAGGGCACTTCTCAATTGTGACACTGAATACTGAGCTACTGGAGCCAACAAACAGGATTAGAAAACACTTCAAGTTCATAAAGAAAAAGGCAGAACAATATAAAAACATCTTTCTCCTTCCTTAAGGGTATTGAATACTTAGTGTTTCGTTCTACCTTTGTTGGTGGTGGCGATCCCTGTGAGAGCAGAGTGCCCTGGGCTTGGATCCAACACCTGCCACTGCCGGACCAGGGGCACGAGGAGCTTTGGGAAGGGCCAAGCAGGAGGGTCACGGACAGCGTCCCTCCGAACTGCAGGGTTTGATCTCGGTGATCTTCGCCATTGATACACGAGTGACAACCAGATCACTACAGCAGGAGACACTGAAAATGTCAAACTCACCGGGCCCGTCCCAGCTGCTCCAGCACAACCTCCCAAAACCTCAGGCTCGCACCGGGCGCTCTGGTTAGTGTGGTTACAAGGGACCAAACAAACCAGCAGTGACAGAGATGCTTTGAGTGTGACTGATTGCTCTCCCCTCCACTTCTGCTCACTGCTTTTAGTATCGCTCGTATCTCAAACTTTCAAAATTGCTAATCAAGAGCACGTTGGGTTTTTTCCTTTCTTTATTAAAGCAGTTTTGTTTTTTTTTTTTCTTAAAAAAAAGGTGTCAAGCTCGCATTTCATAGCAGCACTGCTCAAACAATATACCAAAAATAAAAAAAGGGAATCTATTCAAATTTCTGGGTTTTTCCAAACTAGCGGTCTTTTCATCATTTTAAAAAATACACTCTTCTCCCCTCCAATGAAAACAGCTGTATACTCTTTGCCCACAAAATACAGATGCAAGGTCACAGAGTTTCATATCACAAATAAATTTAAATAAGATGTAAATAAATTTGACAAGCCATGACTTTGGCAAAAAACAAAAAAATATATATATTTAGCTCAATGCCATTAGTTTGCAAGGCTAAATCAAACTAATTATAGTCAATAACAAAATACAGAACATTTCTAATATTTGCTACATCTAGAGAGGCACACAGAATAATTCATTGATCTTAGCACTTTCTTTCCAGAGATGATTTTGTTTTTGGATACATGTAAACGTTTGAATCACTGATAATGGGTTTTTTTGGCATTTAATGTACTAGATGCTCCCATCTTCAAAAACACAAGAAAATGCAAGAAGATTAATAATACTAGGAATGCTGCCAGGTAAAAAGTTGACCTAAAGTACAACAGTATAAAACAGACAAAATGTAACATGCTATGGGGAGGGTGGAGAGGGGGATTAGATTAGTACATAAGTACACTTTTTATTTTTTATTTTTTTTACAATAAATAAAAAGATTGCACTGTAATTGGTATTTAAAGTACTGTATGCAGTATATAGTATAAATAAACCTAAAAACAAAAATAATGTTGTTTTTTTCCCCATTACTTTGGTTAAGGGAATATTATGCTAGTACAGGACACTGAATCTTAGACGATGGAGACAGAGCACAAAAAAGCTAGGACAAAAGCAAAATCAAGTAGCAAAAATATACAAAAACAAGAGGCAGGGAAATACACTGTGTCTGTTGCACCCTTTTGGAATCTATTTGCACCTCCAGCTCATTTATGTCCCTGAGGTACTCGCACAATGTTGACTTAATATAAATAACCCCATGACTCAAGAGTTAAAAATCTAGTGTCTCGATGGATTAAAATGTGTCTGGGAAGGGGCAGGCAGGAGGGGGACACTGCCACCAGAGCAAGGACCGTTCCTCTGCAGGACTCTCATCTCAGTTTTGCCAGGTACCAAGTTATTTCAATCAGCCCCGTGGTAAGAACAGCATAGACACCCATTTAAGGTATTTAAAACAAACAGATGTGATTTCTGATACCTCCAAGAAAGTTCCATAAAATGGATACCCCTCCAAAAAATAACAATAATATTAATAATAAAAAAAAGATCAACTGACAGTAAAGTTTGCTTCCATTGAGTGTAAATCTCACCTAATTCAGTAGAGGCAGTAAGCTGTCACCAGCTCGAATCATATAAATCAGGCTGAACATAATAGAATAATATCTAGTATTAGATTAGGAATAGTTATATACAGTGACAAACAGACAAGTTAAAGCAGCTTTTAAATAGCTGAACATGGGAATAACTAACTATTGCACAATGCCCTCTTACTTAAAATTACTGCTAGGAATCAAAATGGTAAAAAAAATCTATAATGCTTCATAATTTATATGCAGTTTGGTTATTTGATTTCTTATACAGGCAGTTTATAGTGTTTGTAACTGTAAAAATAACAGATAACTAAAAAGGTTTTTCAACTGCAGGATGCTGTTCCAATTTAAACGCACTAAACAGTTAAAATAACAACTTAGGTTTTATCTTGAAAAATTGGGGCAAATGTAGTGAATAATTCGTAGGCAACATTGCT
Organism: Callaeas wilsoni; assembly: GCA_013398955.1. Taxonomy (NCBI): domain Eukaryota; kingdom Metazoa; phylum Chordata; class Aves; order Passeriformes; family Callaeidae; genus Callaeas; species Callaeas wilsoni. The sequence continues at coordinate 16,390 of VWPU01009396.1, forward strand.
AATACTGTTCAAGGAAAAACTGGTACTTGACTAACACTGTATTCTAGTCTTACCACTATACACACTTGTGACTAATGTTTAGAAGGAAAAAAAAAGAGACAAAAAAAGTGACTCATGATTAAAAAATTCCTAAATAGCAAGATAAAATAAGAGACTGCACGAACTTCAGTGAAAAAACCCAAAACAACATTGAAAAGGCAAATTGGTGACAATTTTGAAATCGTGAAGGAAAACCAAAAAAATCTCACTTTTGGTATCTGGTTTGCTTGTTTCTCCAGTTTGACCACTTCCTAGTTCTGAATTTCAAAAAGGTGCATCAAAACACTGATTTATCTTTCTTCGAGCTAGAACTGTAAAAAACAAGAGCAGTATATAAAACGCATGGTAGAACGAAGGATTTAAAAAAAAAAAAATAAAGAAGATAAAGAAGGAGGAATATCTGAATAAATGTGTGGATTATAATGCGTAGCATTAGTTAAATCTGTATCTCAAACTCCCGTTGAATTGTCTACTTCATAAAGAAGTACTGTAATATACAGGCGAAGATGATGGACAGGCTGGCGAAGCCGAGCACGATGAGGGCCGCAAACTGTTCGTCCGTGGGCACCATGGCCTTGGCCTTGGCGTCGTGGGCGCCGCCCGGCTCGCCCGCCAGCACCAGGGCGCTGCGCTGCAGCGCGAAGGCCGCCGAGGGGCTGAAGGGCCCGCTGAGCTCCTGTGAGGTATCCAAGCACCGGCGGCAGGCGCACACCCGGAACCGATAGTCTGTGTTCACCTGAAGGCCTGAGATGTGGAATGTGGTCTCTTCTCCCTTGTACACCTTCGAAAACAAACCAGGGAGCCCGGTCAGACACAACCTCCTCCTGCTTTCGCAGCGGCAAACATCGCCAACAACGCGGGGTTCGGCAAGGGTTTCAGGGAAGTGTCTAAGGAAACGCCTCTCAAAGGAAGGAACTCACTGGGTCAGCGCGGGTTTTGGAAAAACAGAGGCGCGTTGAGGACGTCTCAACAGGCCTCAACACAGCGCACACAGGGACAGGCAACGCATCAGACAATGCGGCAATGATAACTCCCTAACTAATCTTCTGTGGGCGTGATAAATGCTACAAACGTATTTCTGCACTCTGAAAACGTGACTGTATGCCTAAAACATGTCTAAGAGATAATCACCCTGTCTGGCCCCAGAGGAGGAAAACCTGCAAACAAGGTTATTGGAAGTCATTCAATGTGTAGTTGTAAAATTGCTTACAAATGTCATTTTAATGTATTTTCCCCTCATATTTTTCTCAAGAAACAGAGATCTTGCCAGAAATTACACTTTCAGAACTGTGAAAACAATAAAATATTATTAAGTTATGAAAAATTTCCTCTTGATTGCATTGTATTTGCTTGTTTACTAATCCAAACCCATCATATATTTACGTTAATCAAAGATAGGTGCCACATGACTCAGAGCACAAGTCATGGTAGCAGAAAGGAGAGAGAAAACTGAGTATCTGAGACTTTTGTGACTTAAATGGGAAAAAACCACTGGAAATATTCATGAACTCTGAAAACAATTTATATAATGGATGGTTGTTGAAACTGGTATTCTATGAAATTAAAAAAGTGTCACAGAGTGCCTGTGTCTGCTGGGAAAAAAACATCCTGAGCTTCAGATACTTCTTCCTCTGCTCATTTACCATTTCCCTTCTCTTTGCTGTGGGAGCAGAAGGCTGAGAGCATCTCCGCCCTCCCAGAGGCAAGAACTCATCTTAGAAAAGGGGAGCAAGTGGGAAATTAGACCCAAGCCCATAGAGGATTTCCTGTGTGTTACTCTGGAGAAAGAAATGAGGAGGAAAGAGAAGAAACCTGCTCAGCTAAAGACCACTTAAAGAGCTCAGCTTCCCAGCTTTCCTGCCCTGCTTGCCCCTGAGACTCATCCCTTGGTTAAACAGTCGGTTGCTGATTTTTTGAGAATGCCTGGGACAAGAAGATTAAGGTGCTTCTTTCATTTGTTTTCTCCCTTCCTTTTCAGCTTTCACAGCTTTTCCAAATACAGTTTCAATGATGGTGAGTCTGGGTTTCCAAGACTAAGCACAAGTCCTGTAACTTGCTCATGTTTCTTGGACCCGAGGCACAGATCAAGAAACAACGTTTAAATCAACGTTGCCTTGCTCAAGCATTGCTCAGCGTTCGCAGGAATTCCCTCTAGGACAAGTGACGGGAACACAACAAATTCATCCCATAAACCCCTGTGACGGGCCACAGCCATGCACTGCTGCCTCTCTTCTTGTCTTTGTCTTCCCAATGCCAAGGAGGAGTGAGTCACTGGGTTTCAGTAATCGCAGGGAAAACAAAACAAAGTGCTGTAGCAGCCCGCAGAAGTGAGGTGAGGGTTGAAACACCTGTTTGCAAAGCACTCCTCATCCCAAGAACACCTCTGCCACTCTGTTCTCCAACAGCAATTCCATTTCTAACACCCACCTCTTGTGGGCAACTGTGTTGTTCCACAGGACCGAGTCAGGATTCTTCCACATGGAGGATGCACCTAGCTCCCATTTCTTTAGATTCTGAGTCAGGGCAACTCAAAGCCCTCACAAAACAACTGTCAGCAAGGTTTGTTTTCTGGTGCTGCTGTAATTAATAATTTCCTTTCAAAACATATAGCCAGAAAAGCTCTACATGCCTTTGCCACAAATAAACCTTTGCAACCAGTATGACCACTTCTGAACCAAAATAAAAAAATCCAATAAAATCGAAATAATGAAATTTAATTTTAAAAATTTATAATCTAAGCTTCCTAAATTACATTTAAGCTAGAGATGGCATATATACAACCTGTCTTTGCACTGAAAAAAATCCTGTCCAGTAAGAAAAAGTCCTGGGTTTTTTTACTTGTTTTGTTCTGTCAGGATGGTGAATACCAGTGTAACTGGAGGCCAAGTTTGGCTAAATCAAAGACCTATATCTTCATTACAGTCTAACAAGTATAGATGGCCAAGCTCACGCAAGCCAGCTATTCAACAGCACTTCTCAGAAAAAGGCCAGACAGCCAAGTGAGAGTAGAGTGTGTCCGTAAGGGAAGTTTGAAAAATTATTGAAAGTAGATAATGTGAATTAATATTCACTAAAGATAAAGACAGAACACTTCCTGCAGAAGCACTAAGATGGTTATGGAGATTGTCCTGCTTTCAGTGGTTTGATGAGTATTTACCACCAGTGGACCCACGTCTCAGTAACAGGTAAACAATTATTAAATTGTCACCCTCTCCTGACAGCAGCCTCTGTTCCTCTGCCAGGGGCTGCAGCAGCACCTCAGAGCTATGGCAGGATGCCCACAGCACAAATGCATTTGGTTGTGAACACTGTTACACTCTGAGTGGATGGACTTCACATATGCAACAGAAAAAACCCTTTACAACTATGAATAAGGTCTTTGAATCTGCCAAACAAATATGAAATCAAATATAACCCTATCAAGCAGCATTGTATTTTATATGTAGCACATTATGCTTTGGTGGCTAACAAATCAAAGTGAAGTGCCCATCCAATTTATCACTTTCAGTTCCTAAAACCAGCTTTTTGGTTTGGACACTTGAGAATATAATAAAAATGTGATGAGCTTTCTGCCTGGCTCTCTCAATGAAAATATCATCACAAGTAATAAACTGCTGCTGAAGCCTCTCATGGTATTTGATCCTACTGATCGAGCTAGGCAGACAGAATTCCTGCAGGCAAGGATTTCTCAATTTCACTGATCTCATTAAATAATTCCAACCCTCTCCCCTCCTTTCCAAATAATAACAATCACAGCCATAATTGCCCTATAAACAACACACTGGAAGGTGCGAGGTAACCTCACCCGGTTGTCGCACCCTGATGAAATGGCCAATGTCTTTAATAATTAATAAAAGCCTATTCTGTATGGTGATAAAAAGATAAAGAATCATAGGAAGGTTTGGGTTGTAAAGGACCTTACAGATCACCTAATTCCGACCCCGCGCCATGGGAAGGGACACCTTCCACCAGACCAGGCTGCTCCAAGCCCTGTCCAACCTGGCCTTGAAAACTTCCAGGGATGGGTTTCAATCTATGTCAAAAACATGCCCACTTTAAAAGTTTAATTTCTTCTAAGTCACCTGACAGATTTCCTTTTAAGAAACTGGATTATCATTTCATCCAAACCCAACATCAGCTTCACTCACTCCACTGTTGAGGTGCTCAGAAACCCCTCAGAGTTGTGTGACAGCCTTGTCTGAACAGAGAAACAACAGTCCCTCACAGCACCTGCCTTGAGGTTGCTTGCACTGAAAAACCCCAACGAAAGGAAATTATTTGCTCCCTCTCATGACACAAAATTGGCACCAGGAGGCAGAGAAAATACTCAATGTGAGTGGCACTAAATGTCAACAGGTACAGTGTAGTTCTGCCGTATTTTGGCACACAACCAGCACAAGTGCTTTTGACTTATTGAAAATAGAGAAGGAAACCCAATTTTTGGCTGATTAGAGCTTTACAGAAATTATCAGTTCACTAAAGCATTTCAGAGATTGTGTGTCAACTAATCCAAAGAAAAAAACAATTATTAAAGTGAGAGCTTGGTAAGGCCAACTGAGCTCTCCCATGCACCCATCTCTCAGTGCAGACCTGAGAACTGCTGGGGGATTTTCACACACCCAGTGTATCCTACCCATACTTTTTTTCTTTTTGAAAGCATTTGGAGACAGTTTTTTCCCAGGAGAGACGTGGCAGAAGTTGATGGAACACTATTGCCTCCAAATTCTTGGAAATTTCAAAGGTAGAACATTTTGCTTTAGTGGCAAACAATTTTAGGATAAAGAAGCTTTAAAAAGTTCAGTTCTCACTTCCCATGGTCAGCTCTTAGGAGGACCTGGTTCCTGGGCGATTCCATCCCCAGAGCTGCTCAGCTGGGAAACCAAACCTTTGGCTGCTGGGCATTCCAGCTGTTATCCCAAACTGCAGCTCCTGCCAGTGCTGCACAGCCCAGCCCACTCCCCTAAACCCACATTAAAGCCATGCAAACACAGAGACAATTGAATACACTTTGGAGCTAAATGCTGACTGAGTAAGCTTTGCTAGATAAAAGTGCAACAAACAGAAAAACAAATCCAGGCTACTGATTCCTGGAATCTCCTGTGGCTTACATCCTGATTCATAAACAAGGAAGATTTGATTTCCTAAAAAGAATTGTCTCATGCCATTGCTTTTTAAAAATTATCTGGAAAGATAAAGCATACAAATACACAAAAAGGAACACACTATGTGAGAAACAAGGAAAGGAGTAGTTAGCATTTTTTAAAATACACTTTCCAGGGACCTAAAATGTTATCTGTTTAGCTCCAGCAAATCCAGTTCTTCAGACAATTCTCAGCAGAGAAACATTTACAAAATATTCTCCCAGAGGAGGGCAGGGATGGCTATAGTCCCAGTCTGAAAAAAGGGCTTTTGAGTACTTTGGTATCACCTCTGCTAGATAAAATGGTGGAAAATCAGCAGCTTTTGGGCTGTGGAGGGCTGCAAACACTGGGGTGCAGGGGAGGGAGACAGCTCAGGTGTGACAGTCTAGAGAGAAAGGACAGCTTTACCCAAAAGCATGTCAGTGGCTGATGTTGCATTCCATGAATAGCCTGAAAATCTACAATGTATTTCATTTGTGCAACCCTTCAAAACAATTTGCAAAATGTTTCTAGTGTAACATGCCCCTTTAGATACATATGAAAAATATATACATCACTTGCAGGGAACAAAACATATTTAAAAATAAATTTAGGGCTTGCACTTCAAAGGTAATTAACATATCACTAACATTAATGAACATATTAGTGACAGGACTTTTCAGTTAAACAGTAGCAGGTGATCACAGGCATGTCAAAGCAGCAGTAAAATGTATTAGCCAGAAAACCACTGAGAAGTGTTTCTGTATTTTATCTTCTCTGCACATTAGAGGAGCTCAGAGCATGCAGCCACTGCAGCTCATGGACAGAGACATGCCCCAGTGCTGAGACATCACCCACATTCCTGATGGAGAAAACACACCTTGATGGGCAAAGGTGATTTTTCTGTGAAGGTGGAACAGTGGGAGCCTCCCTCTCTCCCATGGCTGGGTATCAGCCAGCACACCTACACAAGTCCCAGTGCCACTTGGAGCATCCCAGCCAGGAAGTTCTTCCAGGGAGTTACTGGTGACCACTCACACAGAAACCCCTTGTCAGGGTCATGCCTCATGCAAAATGATGACCTTCAACATAAGAAGACTCTGAAAGTATTTTTTACTTCCTTCACTGTGTTTTTTTCACACCACAAGTTCTGAACTGTGCAGATTAAGCCATCACTGATCTCCCAGGAACACCAAGCTGTGCCCAGCTCTCCCCAAGGACACCAGAACATTTTAAACACTGGGGCTACACTGACTGAAGCTGTACCTGGAGGTTACACACCAAAGCTTACTTTGTGCATCAGGCAGCAGCAAAATGGGTCCACTTACCCACTTGACACTGACATTATGAGACCAACACGGTACACAGGGGTTTCGTTACCTACACCAGCACCAAAAATGTCTCCTGACAAAAACAATAATTAGGTATAGGTGACAGTAACAATAGTCAAAATTTTTAATCACCCCCGTGAATTGTCTTGCATTTTTGGTGCTATTTTTGATAATTCATTAGTTCACAGTAGCACTCAAAAACAGTCTGAAGAGGAAGAAAGACACAGTTGCAAAGAAAGTACTACCTTACACATATTTTTAAGAGTTTAATTAGCATAGCATAAGAGTTTAATTAGCATAGCATATCTCATTTCCCTAATTTGGATTTATTTAGAATCCACATGACAACGAAAGAAAGCACAGGAAATAGAGAGCGCACAGATGAAGTGCACTGCAAATCACACAGTCAGAGGTGTGATAGATGAAATCAAAGATCTAATTGTGAATGAGCTGTTCCGTTTCAGGTGCTCTGGGGAAGTGTGTCCACTTGTGATATGTAACCGAGACAGACAGGGACAGAAGGATTAGCTGCACTCCACTGCCTTTGTTTTCACAGTGACAGAAAGGATACACAGCAGTTACACGTGCATCAAAACCCTAGACAGGAATGAGACAGATGAACAAACCACTTAATGTGTACTTGACTGAAAACCTTGATGGACAGACTTGGAACTGGCTTAGAGAGAAAGAGTAATCTTCTGACTTCATCTCATCTTCAGATAACGGTTAAGAGCAGCCAGCTCAGAAGCAAGCATGGGTGGACAGAATTGTAAGTTTTTAAAGGTTAGTACAGTTAAAAATAGTGATTAACCACAGAAAGAGCACCAATCACTCCAATAAAATAATGATGTTCTATATACTCCCTTAGGGGAGAACACAGCCCATTACAGTCCTTAATTTTGACTCGGCCTTTACCAAAGTGCACCTGACACATCACCATAGGGTGTAATTCAATACAGTAGAAAGAAGCAGCACAGTGGATTTTCAAAACCATTTCCATTATGCCATCAGTTTAACAATATTAAATCCAGACCATCTCCCTACCTGCTTGTATTCAGATTCTCTTCCAACCAGTACCTGCAGAACATAACCAACAGGATCTCCCTTCATGGGTGGGACCATTTCCCAGGTAACTTCACAGGAGTTTCCTCCCAGCTGTGTCACTCGAGGGGCTACAAGAAAAGGAAATGTGTTAATGTGTGATATAAAGACTGCGCTGAAATCTTATTTTATGAGCACTGTAATATATACCAAAACATTTAAAAAAGGGTAGAGTACCTCCCACCTGTCAGCTCTGTGAGCTGCTAGAAAGGAGGAGTGGATTTAGAGAAAACTTTCAAAACTCAATTGCAGTGCTGTGCACTGATCTTTTCAAAGCAGAAGCCAATGCACAAATTACACAGGCATTCATAAAAGCAGCAGTTCTGTGAAGTTCTGAGCAAACACCCGTGCCAGTGGAGATGCCTGCGCATCCCTCCCATGCTACATGCCATTGAAAGAGAGGAATAATATCAAACATTTCATTCAGGAAAAAACAGGAGAAGGAATGTGAGAAGAGAAGCTAAAGAATCTTCTGTATTAGAGATGGGAAGCATCTCTCATCCAGGCTGGGAAGCAAAAGGACAAGCATAATTTTCAAGACTTGGACTTGAATCTAACTCCGAGCCTGACATCCACTTGATCAGACCTGCTATTTCTAGCCAGACTTCGACTAGTGCTCTCACTAGAACTCCAGAGAAATTCAATTTGTCAGCTGTTACAAGGCTGCTGTCCTTGGCAGAGGCTCTCTCACCAGCTGAAAGCCAAGGGATGCTGTGCCTTGACCCACGGCAAGCTCACAAGTGAGCCTAGCAGAGCACAGACAGAGGCAGCACATTTTCATGTGCAACAAAGCATCTGCCACTGGAAGGCATGAAAAAAACTGCAACAGCATCCAGGGTCCACCAACCTCTTGATCAGGCAGAGCCAGCAAGCACAATACAAAAAAAAGAATAAAACTGGGAGAAACAAGAGCACTGAACAGTTGTATCAGGTGGTTAACGTGCACGTGCAAGGACACGAGCTTGTTAAAGGCAATCTAGATCCCCAACCCTACAAAAACAGACAACAGGAGGGTCTACCAAAGAAACAAATGCTGCTGCATACATTACATGAATTTTAGACTGATTTGTTACTTCCCAAGAGGAACACATGAATCATGAAGGCCCAAATGTAATCAATATCCATTTACTTCTCTCTGCACATCTGCTAGTGTTGAGAGACTGATAATAGATGCCTTCATCTTAGCTGACAACAACAATCTCCATCACTCTTCCTTCTCCTTCCATCCCTCACTTCAATACATGTAGATTTTTGTCTGACACTTACAAAACACTGCCATTAACAACAAAGCTATTCGAGGGCTGGCATCACTGCGAGAGTAATTAGGAGACCCTATAGGAGAATAAACACTTTCTTCTGAGAGATGAAAAGCCAAACTAAGTTTATCACAGAAATCCCTTTGTATTGCTCCGAGCACAGAAGGGAATCAACACCATCATTTTGCACCAACAGACCACTCCTTCCCTCTGCAGTGTTCACCAGCAGGTTTTGCTGTGCCCTTTTCTCTGTCACAGCCACTGTTCTGTCAGCTACCTAAAGTCCCAGCCTACACATGACCTGGTGTTTGCACCGTATCTACGCTTGATACTCAGCCCAGGGGATGAGTCACATTTAACAGGGACTCAACAGGCAGACTGGGAGCTCCAAACAAAAACCTAGGTGAGGTGGACTGAGTAAAATGGATTTTTAGCCAACAAAATGCGAGTGTGACTACAGAGCATGGCAGCATCCTGGGTCACCCCACATGAGTTCCCTTCCCTTGGCTGGGGAGCACATCTCACACCTGTGTGAAGGTGTTCATCAGGATAACTCACCCCTGGATAAGTATCTTTACCCTCAATCACACAGGTATTTTTTGCTGGAGAGAGCTGTTCTCCCTGGGGGTGACTCAGAGCAGCTGACCTAGCAGGGAAAGACACCCTCAACAGTGTTCTCCCCTCTCTAAATATTTGGTTAAAAAAGGTGTCAAAATCATCAAAACCATCTCTTAAATACAGAGAAGCAAACAAAACCTCTCTGACAAACTGGCAGTTGTTTCTCTCAGTAAATGACAGGGCTTGACAGGGATGACTTCAGCACCCAGGAGAAAAGGTGCATTTGATTCCAGCTCAGCTGATCTGACAGCCCATAGAGCAAACCCACTGCCTTTGTAACAGGCCAAAGAAGGCCTAATTAGGCCTAGAACAAAACGCCTAATTACATGAATTTTATAATGAAACGTCTTTCACTGTGGTTTTTACTTTTGCTCCTTCCTTCCTCCTCCGGAGCATAATTACTTAGGACAAAATTTACACACAGTAAAAGACATTTCATTATAAAACTTCATTTAATTAGGCCTTTAGTTCTCCTAGTGGAACACATGCTGAGTTCTCAGTCTAATGCTCTATATGTGAAATACCATAATTAATTTTATACATTAAGGGGAAAATAAACCCTGAAGGTCTACATTGGACATCACATACACATCAAAAACCATTAAACTTTACTGAAGCTTAAGTTTGTAGGTACACACATATACCACAGCTGTTAGATCCCTTGTATAAATGCTGTGGTAACCCAGAGCAACCCCCTGCTAAACATTATTGATAGCAGCAGCATTTTACCAGTTTTTTATTACAAGAGTGGCTGACATAACCTTTATGCTGGTTGTGTGATTTTTTTGGGTGGTAATTTAGCTTCCCACCATTAAGTAACTTCACAACTCAAGAGAAACCTACAGTCAGCACAAACTGGTTCTTCACATGTGTTATTACACACTTATGGTAACCCTTACAACCTCCCCCCATACTTACCTATTCCATAAATACACATTATTTACATGTAAAAAATCCTACTACATACCTTTGATTGCAGGTGGGACTGACTTAGTTGTGCAGAAGGTACAGACTTCTGAGAAAGGTCCCTCCCCAGCATCATTGACTGCCTGTATTCTGAATAAGTAACAGGTGGATTCCGTCAGCCTCTGTATCTTGTACGTGTGACTTGGTCCCCTATAAATTGGGATAAACCTGAAACAATAAAAGTGAGAGCATGTAGTTACACTGGAGTGACACTGACATTTCTGGATATTACATTTATCAGCTCGAAGTATCCATCTTGTGAAAACTGGCACCACGTGCTCTGCAGGGCTGTTAAAAGCACATATAAAAATGTCATGTTAATAACACACTAATGATGATGAGGAGGTTGGGGAAAGCAGTTCATTGTCCCTTTTGAAACTACTATTACCTTGCAAAATGATTACATGAATTATCAGGGAGAACATCTGTCAGTTCCCTACTACCACAGAATCAAAGTGGATTCAACCTGTGTCCTGCTACAATACACCATGTGTGCTGCTGGTTTACAACTATGATGAAAACACAATTAATATGTTGACTCTTTAATGGACTTGGACTTCATCTGCACATTAAGACACAAAGACCATGTCTTGCAGTCATCTGTGTCATCTTCCAAAACACTTCCATTGACAAGACTAAACGAGAGCACACACAAACTTATCTAACAATGTAATACTGAACAAAATCAATGTCAGTTAAAAAAAAGCAATACAGTTGCTAAAGAGAATCTGACTTCTATTTCCTATTGCTCGGCTCAGATAAATGCTTTTCACTAACAGTTGTATGTCAGCCAGCAATTTCTAGTTAAGCCCCTGACCCCCAGGAGCTGAGCACAGTGGGGATGAAAGAAATAAAGAGGAAGCACCCAGATTGTGCATCCATCCACTCAGCCTCCACCAGCGAGCAACGTCTTGCACGCAGCAGTCCCGGCCTTGGAGAACAGAAAATGTGCTGTGTAGGATCACATACTTTTATTTTTATTATTTATTACCCTTATTCAAGTATCTTAACCACTTCAGAAGGTTTTACATCACCAGGAAGGAAGGAGATATTTTTCTTTGACCTCCCTATCTAGGTGCTAGCTTTATCCTTTGGCTTTGCATGAGATACAGACTACAACCAATTTGAGCATTTCAGAGAAACTGGATCTGTCATTAGCTCTCAGGGACAGAAATCAATTTGTATTACATTATGATTGCAATCCACATAAGTACAAACAGAGATCAAGAATCCGTAAAAAAGGAAACATTCAGGTAATTCAAATTGCTGGAAATGTACCCTGAAGACTAATGTGCCTTACTACCCCCACGGAGTTTAGTGAGACCCACACCTTGATAGGAAATCAAAGATCTGTGCTCACAAGTCTTTAAGAGGAGAGTTTAGAGCCAACTTCCAAAGAAGAATTGTCTTCTTAACCTTATGCTTACCCTTAAGAACTCCCTGCTATCCTACATTTCTGAGGCCCACGTAAGCAGCCACAGCACATTTCAAAAGACTGACACAAACCTGTGCTCGTGGAGCAAAACTTCTTGAGATTCACCACGTGATGAGCAAAGAATACATACCTAGGACAGCATTAAGACTCAAGAGACTAAGACTACTCTCCCTCTGCACTTCTTGCAGCTCAATCAGGCAGTTGGCTCAGAAACCACTGCAGTACTCACAGGAGTGTAGAGACTTGTCTCTGACTCTGATCCAAGAGTAACAGAGAGCAAAAAAGATCCAATGCATATTTTAGACTAATGACCTGTTTGGAATCATTTGTGCAGTTTGGTAAGCAAGGGAGGATAAATGGATCTTCCCAGCTAACAGACAAGCACACCCTTACCCCAGGTTGGGCTTAAGGTACACTTCCAGACATTCATATGGCCAATACCAATGATTCAAATGACATTTTCACCTTCTGAATATGACTAAGGTCACTAACACTTCCTAACACTGAGGAAGTGATCTGGAAATACATTTGAGCTCCTTCTCTCATTTGGGAACTGGACTAAAACTCCCAGTTCAGTTAATGCCAATACTCCCATCCAGTTCCCACCTCCACTCACTTCTACTTCTCTATCTCAAAAAACATCTGTAAGTAAAGCAAGAACTGTTACAGAGAAGCTTGCACCACAGGACTGTAGTGGAAGCACACTTAAAACTTCTGAGATTTGACCATCTTTGAAGAAAGAGGGCTTCCAATTTTGGATGAAGAAAGGCTGATGACCAAGCCAATCAAATTCAGTTGCTGTTGGGCTTTATTATGACACTAATGCTTTGTAATTGTGTTTGAAGATGTAGATCATGATGCAAGGCACGTAATGAAGATGAAAGGCTAACTTCAAAATACTAGTGATTTTTTGGTAAGATAGTATTTTCCTCATGTGCAAAGGAGGCATTTCATAATCCTCCAGGATTATTTCTGTTCTTTTTAAAAGTATTGTAGTTAATTGATATAGGTGGCTATAGGTATGGAGCAGTCTTTCTTCACTCTCCTGGGCTTTCTGCTGGAGGACCACAAAGAACTTGAAGTTGAGTCAATCACTGTAACTGCACATTGCTACTGTGAGGTCTGCATACATTAAAAATTATCTAAAGGTAACATGTTCTTATTATTGCAATTTCAATTTAAAAATCTAAACCTAATTTAAAAAGCACATTTGAACATGAGCTCTATATACCTTTGCCTTCTTGGCAAGCCTGGTACTGTTCTCTGTGTTTCATCCAGGTCTCATTCCAAACATTGCCTCAAGAAAAAGTCAGCTCTGAGCTTGTTTGCAAGGACTTAGTCTCTTAGGCATTGAAAAGTTGACTTAATCTGTGTATGGAAACCTTCCATGTCCTCTATCTCTCTCTCACCTTCTTCAAAACAAGACGTTTTCAATTCTCAGAGGTTTGCCCAGTTGAATTCAAAGGACAATAGGCTACATACCTCAACTGGCACCCTGCCTTTGAAAACACTCAGCCTCTGTGGTTACTGGCATTCTCAATACAGTTGTACTTTTTTTTTTTAAAGTTTGCACCATCCACAATTAAACCTGAATTATTCTAATTTTCCCTGCTGCACTGTTGCCTCTCCTCTCTATTAAATTAACAGCAGATACCAAAAAGAAAGCAACTTTCTCCAGGGATGGAGACACTCCCCAGAGGCTACTTCTCCCTCATCTCACTCGAGTGATCCCAATTCTCCCTTCCCAGACATTCTCACATCAGTCACGGATTATTCATTTACCTGCACACAGCAGAGGAGAGAGAACATCATGTCCTACTGCAATTGTTAGAGAGACACCACTGCTGTTAACTTTTTCATCAATACACTTTTATTCCTAGTGAAGATCTTCTTGGAAGTATTTTGCATGTATCAGCTATTTTGTTTCCTCCACTTCAGTCACTTCCAGTCGAGCAGAAGAATATAAATGTACTCGCTCTACCTCTGCTCATTAATTCCCAGCACATTTTGAGCAGCAGGTTCCCTTTCAAACTCCTAGGTTTTGTTTATATTTTGGTAACCCATTGGATCTTACAAGAATTTAATTTGAAAGAAATTCTACCGTAGAGCACTAAATAAGATGGCAATCTTGGGAGGAGGCACAAAGGCTGGAAGAGCTACCTGAGTGATTCTGTTACTGCCTCTCAAAATATGTGGTCAGATGCTAGGATTTTGGCTGGAGAGAAATCATTAATAGAGCACCAGTCTGACCTGGTGACCTGAGGCTTCATGACAGCACACAAAGGCAACTGCCTAATTAGAAACTAAAGTACAAGAATTTCAACCAACAGCTCTTTTAATATTATTAATGCTACATCACGTTATCTGCACGTTTACTGCCCCCACCTGCTTTCTTAGACTGTTCCTCTGATTTGGTTGCAGAACATTATCAAACACTCACTGATTTATGTGATTTTCTCTCTCCACCAGCGGGTGCCTGTACTGCGGGTGGCAACAAGGAAAGGGAAGCTTCAAACCAAAACCATCTAATTCAGAGATGCAGGAGTAAAGTCAACACACATTTTTTTTCATTTCTGCTGTATTTTAAAACATTCTATTAAAAGAGAAAAGTTTCACATCTGCAGCATCCCTCATCCTCACATCCATCACTGTTCCTATAAGCAGTACCAGACTGACCCAATCTTTTCAGCTTTGGGGCACTTTCCCAAGCCACTCTTTGGGATCTCCTTCTGCAGGCAGGTGCTGAGGGAAAGCAAACAGATAACTAAAAAGAGTTTTGTGCTCCCACAACCTGTCCTGACCCTGGCTTCCAATCCTAAAATGAGGTGTGGGCCAAACAGATGGGATGCACTGGCCCCTTTGACCTGAAGATCTATTTTCTGGAAGATTCCTTTTGGAAAGTTTTATCTATAATACACAGTATATAAATTATCTGTATTATAATATATGCTCACGACTGTCAATGTGATTTTTGTTTCTATGAGTCATAATAGTAACAACAGGACCCAGTGAAGGAGACAGCATTCCTTTCCTTATACTTCAAAAAGCAAAACTAAGTTGAGAACAGAAAAAGGCAGGAAGAGAAGTGGTAACAGTCAGATGGGAAGAGTTTGGTTTTCTTCCCTGAATTATCTAGCACATCTGCAGGCTAGACAAAGGGTACTCGCTGCCAAAAATCGATTTTTAGCTTGTTTCTACTAGATTATCTTTTAGCTGCTGCTGAATTTGAGTTTGTAACCCATACTTACAACAGACAGTCACTTGTCAGATGTCTGGAATTATTGAGAAGTGAAGTATTTCAGCCTATAGAAGCTCCTCCATAACAAGAAAAATTGCTTTTTTTGGAAGGAGCATCTGGGCACATTCAGGAGGAATGGAAGACAGAGCATCAAAGTGCCTGACTGAAGATTCCTGTGTGCAGCCACATCTGGGGGCAAGAAACAGGCAGGGAGGACAACACTGAGCACAGCTTAAATGGGAATTAACAGCATTTGAATGGAAGATGTGGGAGAAATCAGGGAGAGCACCCAATGGCCTCTTGAAATTATACAGTCAGGAAGTAGTAGATGACGAGGCAGCTACAACACCTTGTCAATAATCAATAGTAGATAAAAGTGTGAGTGAACTTAAAGCTAAAACCAAAAGAGAACAAACACAGTTCAGCAGCAGCAAACCAATACTCTTACAGCCCTACACGTGTTTATCTTCCTTGTGCAGCATTAGAGCCCCTTTCCCTGTATGGCAGCAACCAGTGGTGCTTATGGGCCTTCAAAGGATGTTCACTGAGCACATCGTGTCCAAGCTGCTGCTCTGACAGACCCAGGAACCTGGGCAGGGCTGGAGAAGGGGGCCAGGCTCAGTCTCTACTTCACCAACGTCACCAAAGCGAAGCTGGAACCTTAAAATGTGCTCTTGGAAAACTGGCCAACATGATCCTGCTGCACTAAGCTCAGCCTCCATCACTACTTTACAGATTAAATATTAGAATCATTACTCTAATCCAGGTGTTATTTTTCTTACAAGGTTGTTACAGATGTGCAGAAAGTAGTTTTTATTATAGTGACAGTCTAGATGCTGCTCTCATTTATGATCTGCTGTCTGGAATACTCAGTTAACCCAGGAAGTCTGAAGTACCTGCAGATGTGCACAGATCAAAATAAAGGAGAAAATTTTATTTCTTACCAAAGCAGGGATTTTTTGGAATATACTTATGGAGTAGCATCTTACTCTGTGTCTTGCCAGCTTCCTAACAGCTGCAACACCTCATCTCACACATTCAACGTGGTTTTCTCACGCTTCACTTTGTCTCAAATAATGCCACACATACAGTTAAATTCACACCTACTACAAATGTTGGTTTACTCCTGCTTCCAGGAAAAAAGCTGAAATGCATTAACGAGTTAACTTTTTTACACTTGGGAACAGTTCTCCTTCTTTTTCATTTGCAAAGCCCCACGTATCTGATCAGAATGCTCCTAATACAAATATCACTATTATTAATAGCAATACCCACCTACACAACGCAGCAATATGAACACAGGCTACCTGGAAAACTTTTCTGAATGTTTACTTTCTATCTAGCCAGGCTTGCAGTGGAAACTGTAGCATGCCATCTGCCTTGGTGCTCATGCTTAATTTCCATTTATCACTGTTTTACCCAATATGAAAATGGTATTTTTCTGCAGGTTTTTGCACGGATACGTTAACTTATCTGATTTTGTATTTTAATAGAATTCCACAAGCCAGTAGGACTAATACATAACAGTAATTGCTGTTAAAATAGATGTAAATCGTCTTGATCAAATCAGGAGTGTAAACAGTTTTTTAATCAGACTGCTTGAAACTTGCAGTAACCAGGGAATGATTATGCAAAAGTCATCAGGCAAGGGCAGCACATTCAGCAACTGATCCCTGTGTGTTTCTATTCTGCCTTCCCTCAAGTTAAAGCAGAGCAAACACCCATGTTGAGGCTCACATGTTCAAGCACTCCCTGCTACCACCAACTGAAGACAACAGAAGTGTGAGAGAACTGTCAATGATCCTTACATTATACTTTTAAAGAATATGTTTAGGATGTTTCTTAGTCAACCTTACCAATGACTCTCCCTTAAAACATAATTATATGTGGATGTATTTATTGTGATTCTGTACACACACAAAAATCACACAATTTACCTCAACTCCAACATATGCAGTCATCTAAAAGAAACACAAGCAACTGATAAATGACCCACTACTAATTTCCTTGCTAATTCTCCCTTTCAGATGGGATATTGTCAGCATTTTAAGACACTAAGAGGTGCAATTAGTTGTAGGAACAACTAAAGATTAATTACCAGTAGAGCAGGAAAAAAATCAAAACCATTAATTAAGTTTGTTTGTTCCACAGAGGAAAAATTCATAGTATTCTGGAAAGAAGTGCAGTTTGATTAACATAAATTTCTTGACATTACCACAATTAGAAAATGAAGTCACAACTGATAGTTTATTTAAAATAGAAGGGAATTTCACAGTCCTCCTTACATAAAGGTCACTTACTCTCAACTAACGTTTTTATGTACTGAGCTTTCCAGAAACAGATTTTTCTTCATTTCCACTCAGTGCTACCCATAATTGAAAGGACAAGTGATGCTAATTTCATCTTCCTAAATGTCACACCCCGAAGAGCTAATGGGAGCTAACGCAGGTACACCTCTGATGCGCACACCTCTTCAAGCCCTTACACTAATCAGTGGCAGAAGATTTCCAAGTATTTTGCTTCACAGGTCTTGCAATCAATGAAACATTTGGTCTCCAACAACAGGCCTGTTATACCTCATTACAGAAAGGAAAAGTTGAAAACAATCCTTAATGAGCAGGACACACTGGAGAGCACTGGCTGACGATCATTACATAAAACCAGAGCTGAGTCTTCACCAAAAGGCCATTAAAGCTACTGGGTCAGGATGGGACTTCCTGATTATTTCCTTTTCTTAAAAGAACTTGCTCATCTTCATATTTCTGCTTGTGAAAATGCTTCAACAGCATTTTAAAGGTAACTTCTATTTTAAACCAAGGAAGGGACAACTGTAATGCTGAACGGAGGGATTTCAGTATAAAGCTGTTATCAGTAATTTCAGATGTCTCAGGGAATACAGTAACAATGTCCTCTGAAAGACCAGGGATAGGACAGAGCCCACTTTTCAGTTATCCATGTTTTAAACCACAACCTCTTTCCCTGAATCAAGTACTATCTCTTCTCTCAACAGAACAGACACCATGGCACCTTCCTACAACTCTTTCGAACCATAAAACACTCCAAAACCTCCTTCTAGATCATTTATTCTGTGTCATTTTTTCACCAGAGACTGGCTTCTTAGAGGGGTGGTCAGTCCCAGGCCTGTCAGTGATTCAGAGGCATTGGGACAATGCCCTTAACAACACTCTTTGACTTGGCCAGCACTGAACTGGCCAGCCAGTCACACTGGATGACTGCAGGTCCCTTCCAGCTAAAATATTCTTTTTTATTTAATTACTCCCTCAGATGTGCACAGTTTACTGCCATTAGCCTGTGCAATTGAAGAGGCCAGTGATGCTCCAAGAGCTGTCTTCCAGTATTTTCCACAAGCACACAGAGGGGTGAGCAACACCTCAGTCACAACAGGGTTATTTAATGGGAATGATCTCGGAGAGGACTCCTACCTCTGTAAGCACCTGCTGCTTCTACCAGCTCCTGTGTGGGCTGTCCTTCCCTGCTCATCAGGGATGACAGCTCTCCTGGATGTACAGCACTGTACCTTGCAGGGGCATCTCTCACTTGTGATGCACACCACAATAGAGAGCAAAAAGGGACTGCCAGACAGGGAACAAACGAACAGATCTTACTGCCAGCTCCAGCTGCTCTCAAACACAACAGTGCACCCATCCCACTCCTCTGCCGTGCCCACATCGGGATGGATTCATCAGCCCCAGCCCTGGCTCGTTTCAGGAATTATCCCAGCTAATTGCTCCAAACCCAACCACCAAAGGAAGCCACTTCATGGAAGGGCTCAGTTCAAGCAGGAGGAGACAGCACAATGTAGAGGAGCAGTTTCTCTGCATCTCTGGGAGCTCATGTGGACCATAAGCCAAATTTGTAGCTAAGAAGATCCAGCAGAGTATTAAGTTCAAGTGGCTCCCAATTAAAAGCTTGTAAGAGACCATTTGCAGTGGGAAAAGCTTGTACAAAAGCAAAGGATCACGCCAAAGCTTTGTGCCAAAGCAAAGGAGAAAAAACCCTTCCTTGCCTGCTGCGAGGTAACATTTTATTCTTACAAAGAAACCTACTATTTTCCCCAATATAAAGACAGGTTAAAAACAATTTATGGTTTTTCACCATCCTAACTGCAGTGCTACATGAAAGCAAAGCAAAGCAGGCTGCTGGATGTGTCTCTAGAGCTGACTGAATCCCAGGGTGCTGCAGGTGATGGGCTCCTGCCAAGCATCACTGCACTCCGAGGGAACTGTTTTTACCAGCCAGACTTTCAAATGGGTATTTATATTCATTGGACAGCTCTCAGGATTGATACAGGGGAGCGTGTACCCTCTCTGCATCAGTACAGTTCAGATACTGGGAGGTATTAAGGCATTATTCATGGTGGGTTTATTACTTAGAATTAGAGCTTTTGGGCCAGATATTCAGCTGGCATAAACTCAGCACAGCTCTATTTAAATTAAAGGAATTGTGCTAATTTACATCAAATTATGATCTGTGTTGAAGGTCTCTCAGGATTATCTACTTGATAAGTCACTTATTTTAGCTAATTGAAGTAGTTGAGAGTGTTTCTTGGTAAATTATGAGCCATCTATGATATTTATTCATTGAAGAACTCAGATCGTTAGGCAACACTTGCATATTGTCTTTCTTTCCTTCCCTTTTTTAATTAAATGTATCTCATCACAACTTTGGAGCTATATTAGCAAATCTTCCCATACCAAATTCATGTGGGAAGATAGTTTTTGCTTAGCACTGACTATTTAATTTAAACATAGATTTTTTTTTTTGTTTGTTTCTTGCACACCTTATTTCAAAATGATTGTGGAGCTACCAAGCTGATGCCAAGCTCATATTTTCTAATGCTGTAAAACATTACAGCTATAAACTCATGACCACCACGTTGCCCAAAAAACATTGTTCTGCTCAGTTCTACCTTTCCAGGACATCTGATTTGTAACCCTTGGCTTTATTAATACACTCAGCAAGCTGGGTGCAGTAACTTTGTTTCATATATTCCAAAAGGTAAAGCGCTGTGGCCATGAAACTTGGTATTAAATTTACTGGCAGAAGGGCCAGGGTTTGCTGAAATTTCACCAGTACAGGATTGATTTCTGTTAGGCCTGGCAGTGTTAGGTTAATGGTTGGACTAAATGATTTAGAGGTTTTCCCCCAACCTTAATGATTCCATGATTCTGTATCATTTACAGCTTTGCTGCATCACTTGCTCAGACCACAGGCACAGAATTGCTATTAAAACAGTATTTTGTACATATCTGTAGGCACGAAGCAATCGGGAAAACACAATTTCTCTTTCACTCACAACTGCGTTACGATGAACCAGAACTCTTTTTCACCAGCACAAGGAAAAGATTCATCTCTCTTACCTTTTATTTCTGTCCTCTATCTGCAAGATATAGACCATGTCATCAGCAGGGTGAAGCTTGGAGCTGCTGTCTCCCCACTTGAGCTTCAGGCTCTGAGGCCCTGCTGCAGCACACTCCAGCCGTGGAGGTAAGGGTGGTAATGGCCTGGTTTTTGCTTTAATAAAGTGGCTAAAAGGTCCAGCTCCAATCTCATTGACAGCCTGGATCCTGATCCTGAAACGAACAGCAAAAAGATGAACGGTGAATGAAGTGCTTTCATGAGGTTCTTGATATAAACATGTGCCAAGGGACAAGAGAGCCCAAGTCCAGCTCCCAGGGCTTTTTGTGGCAAACGGGAAAGTTCTGCTAACACAACAAGGATCATCCTGCTGAGACTGTAAGAGCTGCAGTGAAGATGTCCCAAATGCAGCAAGGCAGAGGGGAAGGTTTTGGTAAGCAGCCTCAGGACCTGGTGACAGCCCCTTCAGCCACAGGAACACGGGACAGCAGCACAGGAACGAGCACAGCCTGGAAAACGTGAAGTGCCCAACCATGAGAGAATAAAAAGCAAAAGTGTGTTGTGTTTGTCTAACAAAGATCAGGGACTAATTCAGGTGAAATCATTCAGGGAAAGCACTGGTGTGTCACTGCCATGAAACCCATCTGCCTGTGTTGGCAAGCACCCTGAAGACCCAAGAGCAGTGTTATCTCAGTGTCTGTCAAAGCACAGTACTTAAGGACAGGAAACTCTGCTGGGAGGAACTAATGGAGAAGGTTAAATCCAAACCTCCTACACTCTGCCACAAACTGCAGAAATGTTAACTGCCAGTGAACTATCTATTAGATCAAATAAGAGCTGGACCCAAGTCACTCTCACAAGATGCACAACAGCCCTCAAGCCATTTGAGTCACACTGAGGACATCAAGAAGAAAAGCAGACCACCTGCACGGTCACAGCAGCTTGAATTTGGATATCTTCTTAAGACTGAGCTAGTCTTCTAAATTCTATTTCTTTCTTAAGACAATGACTCCTGCTTTCTGCTTTGTTAATTTTCTCTGACATGTCAGCACCTTATTTAACACTGAAACAAGTGAGGAGTAGCAGTCTCTGACTGTGGTAACATCAACAGCACCATAACAAACACGAGAAATTTGCATTTCCAAACAGTTTTGAGGACTGTGTGAATAAAAATACTGGTACAGATGAGCCTGAAAGATTTCAAAAGTTTGTTAAATCAAAGACAAAGTAAGAAAAATCAGGATGGAGAAAACTAACTAAGTTTAAGATAGTTCAGCCTAGTTTAGTTAGCTGGAGAGATGCCATTTACTTTGGAAATCCTGTGCACAGCAGCCTTGTATTTTCTCACGGGTAAAGACTCTTCACAAGAACTGTCTTTGCTTTGCAGAGCTACTTATTTTTACAGAAGAACATAAAGTGATGCAAGTTCACACAAACAACATAGGAAAAATTATTTTGCTTTCAACAGCAAGTTTTCAGCTCTATCATCAGGAAAAGAATATGTTAAAGGGATAGGGAAGAAAACTCTCCAGAGAGTATTCCCCATTAGAAAAAAACACCAAAACTGTATTTTCTGCATTTCAAGAACATAAAAGGTTATATTGTTAATAAACATAATGAAAATAATAAAGTCTGATATATTGATTAGTCAGCTAAAGCCACTGCACACTGAGAATGCAGTGTGCATACAGCCACATGCAAATGTGTGCTTAAACCTTCCCTTACTGACCCAGCCATTAACAGGGGTAATGTATTGCTTGGTGTGGAGCTGCATTTTCTCTTTAACCTTCCTTCTGGCTTCAGGAAATGCATCCTGACCACCTTATAACTCTACATTCATCCTCCTCCTCCCTAAGGGTGGAAGGCACAAAGATCTAGTGGGAGCTTCCTCTTCAACTGCTGCTCACAGGCATTTCAGATAGAAAGAACAAAAGGCTTTTCTACTATCTGAAGAAGTGTAATTAATATAGCATTGATCTTACTTCATACTATGTTACTGGTTTGCTTTAGATTGAAGAGTCATTACATCAATATTTAATGGTATTTCCAATAAAAAAAACAAAGCCTGATGTATTTCCACTGGATTCTTGCAAGCTATCCATTAGCATGTGCACATAAACAGTAACAGCTATATTACAAAATGCTACTACTGTTTTTGTAGATTGATTACAGCAGCATGCTCTAGAGTACATAGCCTTTTGTTTTGTTTTCTTTGGGTTTCCTTAAAGTCCCAGTAACAACCAAGCCTCTCCTGTCCTCAAGCATTGTAACTTCAGCTGGTTTCCAACTGGCAGCTACCACACTTGAAAACAAGCAGTGAGTGAAATGAATCTCTCTCCAATATCACATCTTTTAAGGAGAAGCTGAGAAATGTGCTTTTTAGATATATGCATGCACAGAAACCTGCATTTACTTGTCTTGCTTTTGCCAGGTATTTGCACAAGGTAAAAATGCGTCTCTTTGCTCGTTTTTTTCTTGCCTTCCTCTGCTGCACAGAGTTCTTGCTCCCCCCTTCTGACACACACAAATATGCACACACACCCCCCTTCTGACTCTGGAGCACAGTAAGTCTGATGGAAACTCTTAAAATAGAGACAGGCATCTTTACAAATGAACGATGACACTGGGAAAGCAGGAATTGATTTATTTGACTCTAACATGGCTGATGTGGCCACTCTTTGCTGATGGCACCACCATAAAGCTCAGTAAATTGCCACGATCATTCCCAGGGCCTGAGTTTCATCAGACACACACAAACAACTAATTCTGTGTTTCCTGTGCACATGGCAGTGCAACCCAAACCTAGGTGTCACCTCCCTCTGAACCCCAGTGGTGTCTGCTCAATGGATATCAGGCCTTGGGAAGCCCAAAGGGAAGGGGAGGAGGAAGAAGGGAAACAGAAAAGGGAGAAAGGACCATGTGGAGAAGGGGGGAGAGCAGATGGTAGTGGGAGAGCACCTTGTACTGCCCCACCTCTGGTGCTTTTTTGTGCCCCTGCCCCAGCCAGTGACACTGAGCTTTTCCAGATGGGTGGCACAAGCCAGGGTGGGCAAGAGAACGTCCACGATTAAGTGGAAACCAATTACTGTTTACAGAACTGGTACTGGGAAAAATCAACTCTCTATTTTCATGTAAAAGTATAATAGAGACAAGTAGAAATATTTGCAGTAAAAGCACTTCCTGAATTCCTTTCAACTTTTCCACTAATGGTTTCTAAGTGAAAATACCCCAAACATCCTCTTGGAAAGAAAGATGTTTTAACAATCTGACAATCACAATCTGACAACAAGTTTTTTGAAAATGTAAAGACTGTATTTAAGAATAGTGCCTAATTCTGCAGAACCTGGACCAATAATATTTGTATTCATTCTCACATTTTCCCACTACAACTTTTAAACATTTAGAAAGAAAAACCATAAATCAGACTAGGCAAATTTAGAAACCACGAAATGATGTTTAACAGACCATTCTCTCTTATGAGATTCTTGACCCAGGGAAATAAACACACTAAACAGGATGCTATTTTCAGACTGGTCACAAAATCCTTTGTATAGTATTCTAACAAACTGAAAAATCAACTTTTGAATTAATTTTAGAGTCTGACATGAGAAGACTTTGATTCCCTAGTTCCCACAAGAGGAATGCCACCAGTTGCAATGCACGTGCCTGTGGAAACCTGTGGAAGCTAAAATGCCATGCACTTCCAAAGGGGAGGGGAAGCAGCATCCTCCCCCAGCAGCAGCCTGGACACGATGAATAGCAATCACACACTGCCCCACAAACCCCCACTCAAGACTCCAGCAAGAAGATTTAGTTTTACACTCTGAAACGTATTTTGTTTTATAGCCCACTTAAACTTGGCTGATTTGAGCATCCACATGAATTTTTCTCTCCATCTTCGATGATCTTTTACTTGATATGGGTTAAAAATTCAAAATATTTAGAATTTTTATTCCTAAACCAAATTCAGTGCTGCTATTAAAATTTAATAATGCTACTATATATTTCTGTACACTGTGTAACTCCAGAGGAGAAGCAGCATTCTTAAAAATTTGAAGTCGTTTTGCAGTGAAGTGTCTCAACAGCAGAACACAATTATCTATGGAATGTGTTAAGCGAAACTTGGGAACAGAGTGTAATAGAAAATTGGTGTTTCTGTGACTGTTGAACACTTATTTACTGTGGAATATTTATTAACTCACTCCTAGTTACATCAGTTCACAGAAAACCAGGCCAAGTGTATTACCCTATAATCTGAGTTTCCAGAGCTTTGTGGCTATGTCAATAAAGCAGAGAGGCTGCAGAACTCAGACATATTTCTGCAGCTGCTCACCAGCCAGGATGTTTACACAGCGCTTTGGGGAGGCATCTGCTTTCTGCAGCAGCAGAGCCGGGCTGTGTCTGCGCTGGAACCCTCCTGGCTCAGCCTACGATGGCCACTCACACTGTGACAGAGGCGTGTTCCAGCTCCTCCTGCCTTAATGCATCTTGGGATGTAAATCCTTCTCATGGCATGCTGGTTGGATCTGCTGCTAAGACACATCCACCTTGTCAGCTTTGAGCCCATCCCTGCAGAGGGCCTGGAGTGTCTCGGTGTGTTTTTGGGCTGCTCCTGCATGGCCATTCCCACCAGAAGCTGGAAGCAAAGCGATGCCAGACCCAAGCTAACAGCTCCAACAGGGTGGGCACACGTGGAGAGGGTGTCAGAATCACCCTCTATCCAAAACAATTTAAATTTCCAGTTTTGGACTTGATGGATTCATAAAAACCAAGATTTGCTTTCAATTTTGGGATCCCACAACCAAAAACATTGACAGTAGAATTCCAACTCAACTGAAACATATAAACCCTTTGCTGATTTACTTCAAATTCTGCTGAAACTTTGGCAAGGGAATTCAGAGCCTCAAACCAAGTAGTACTTGGCCTGTTTAGTCTAGGAAAAATATGTTCACTGTTTTTAAACACAGCAGGGAATAAACACTTGAGAAGGAGAAGAGTAAGTTGTGTCAAACAAAACTGACAGGAAAAGAACACTCATCAGTGGAGAAATGTAGAGAATGAGGTAAGTGATGTTCTGAAACATTCTTCTGATTCAACCAGGGAGGGCAGAAAATGCACCAATGTTTAGCACACAGCCTGATAATCCTGTTCCTTAAGGATTTGTTTATCACGGCAGACAGGTGACAAGATATGCTCGAAGAAGAAATATCAGTGAAAAAGTTCATGATCAAAACACTTTGACAAATCTATTTTTGATTAGCAAAGTAATACCTCAAACTATTGATGAGGTGCATTTGCGATCCAACTGTGGTCACTTGTCTTCCCTTACAGGAATGAGACGTAAGATTTGGGGTTTCTTTCTGTGATTTTATTCAACAAAAGAGCTTTCCTACATTATTACTTCTGATCAGCCATCCACTGGTCTGTGCTCTTCAGTGGGGTTTTTTGGTAGGAACTTAGACTTACAACAATATTTAGAACAGTTAATGCTTGTGGCTTTAGCTGTTTCATTTGGACCAGAGACAGGACAAATTCCTGACTAAAACTATGTGATTTAATATGGTGCTTTTTACAAAATAATGAAATAAGAGTGCAAAAAAATAATCATTCCAATCTCCATTTCTAGGCCTTGAAGATGACATTTCCCTAAAGGAAGCTGTAGACAACCAAGAACCAGCTAAAAAAAGAGACTGAAGTAAGACTCCGGTGCAGAATTTAAATGGCACATTCTGTCTTGAGTGAGCTGCTCAAAGTTCCCTTTTCAGCTCTTTTGGCTCTTGGTTGAACAAACATTTGAGGAGAAACCAGGGAATACGAGACTGCCCAAAGATGATGCATTTCCACAGCTGGGTGACCAATCCTCAAACTCTTCAACTTTATATGAATGATCTGTGAGCAAGCAATGTGTGCTCCTCACTTTAAATAACTTCTAGTGTACGTATTTGTATCCTTGCTACAACAAGTTCCCTATTTTTGGGTACAGGGTCAAATTTGAATTATGAACTGATCATTTACAAGACCTGGAGAATTGTGACCTTGAATACAAAGTAAAAAAAAGAAAAATGTTACAGCAAGTCTGTGCCATATTTAATTTTACAACTCTGTGATCAGATTTCAGTCTTTATTAGAACACTACTTAAAATAGAATTTCTTTTGTGACATATTCTGTTGTATTGCTGTTCAGTGCCTGCATGTAACCATTTTTCTTTCTTAATTAGCAATTAGGGAGAAAACATATAAGCCTGAACATTAAACTAATAAAATTTTGGCAATGCAAGTTAGCAATTTAGAATCTGAAGCAATATAAATTGGTTTTAAATTCAGATAATCTTTTCATTAATCTCCATATACCAGAGACAAAAAATAGATGTAGCTGTACAAATGAAAGTTCATTGTGTGAAAATTGCTAACCCTGCGCAGGGATCAATAACTCAGTAATTTAATCCCTTGGAATAGTACTTCTAAGTAGCTGAAAAAACATGAGATTTAGCATTGATTTTTAATTATTTCTTATTTTTAAAACTTATTTATTTTTAAATTTATTATTACCAGTGTAACCTTACCTTAGCAGAGCAACCCAAAAAAGGAGGAGAGGTCAGAGATAACGCAAGGAGAGAAGATGGGAAAAAAGGTGGGAGAAAACAATATTTGAACATGAACTACGCCAAGTGATTCCATCAGGGAACCACTGCATATTCCTGTGCTCCCTAGGTTGGTCGGTTGGGTTGCTGGTTTGCATTTTAAGCCCCTCTCCACGCCACGAGCACGTCCTGTGTAAAGCTGAGCCGAGCCATCTCTGTGCTCCGGCCCCAGAGCCGCACTCACCGGTACGAGGTTTCGGGCAGCAAACCCTCGATGACGTGACTCGTCACGTTCCCCACGGGAATGCTGACGTCTCCCAGGTCGATGTTGTAGGATGTGATCTCAGCCCCGTTATTGCTTGGCTCTTCCCAGCTCAGTACAAGGCACACAGAGGGTGAGGGCTGGCAGGCGCCCACGTGCTCGTCCTCCAGCACGGACAGGATGGAGACGGCATCAGGCACGGACGCGGGGATTCTGCAGGTCACCAGCTCGCTGTAGGGTCCAGCTCCAGCCTGGTTAATGGCCTGGGTGGGAAAACAAAGAATATTTACCAATGTTCTCCTTCACGTGTGTATCGAGTCCATAATGATGAACTGTGCAGACTGGAAGAGCTGCATGAATTCCCCAGAGGATATGCACTGCTGGCTTCCTCTCTAAAGCATGACTCATACCTCTCCTATCCCAGGGAATTAGCATCTTCCTTTGTCACTCAGGAATGTCTCAGAAAAACTGGAGAATACTTCTCTTTTCCCTAACAGATATTTAATAATCTTTTTATCAGTGGCAAACTTTGGTTAGTAAGGGAAAATGCCATAGTCATGCTGCCCATGACAGGTGACATCATGTTGGCTCAGCAGACTGGCTACCCAAAATTACTGAGCCAGCCAGCACAAAGTCCCCAGTACACTGCAGGGTGGCCCAACAGATGCTTTATGCAAGCAAAATATTCCTAAAGATAAGGGATATTTGGCTTGTTAAAAACTACCCTGGTTCCTAATTTGGAAAATGGGTAACTAATTTCATGCTAAAAAGCTTCTGATATAAGAATTTAGGACCTCAGCATGGCATTACGCCTATGACTCACATCTCCCCAGAATCACAGGATCATTAAAGTTGGAAAAGTAACTCTCTACCAAACAACAGCCAAAGCACACAGCTCAGAATCTTCCACAAAACAGGAGAGCAACAATTGCTCAACCTTCTCATCCTCAGTTGTAGATCCTGAATCCCAGTGGAAACCGAATTTCAAAACCTGGCCCCTTTCTGCACATTAATTAGAGGCTGCTGTCTTTGCAAGCCCAACATTGCACAGTTGTACAGGCCTGGGGTTTTATCAGCGGATGCTCAGCCAGTGGCAAAAGCTGTACCCATTGCACTGAATTGCCCAGGGAATGACTGATGTTACCTCCTCAGAATTATTACAAACTCAGTCACAGAGCCACGCAGGCTGGAAGGGACTGTGGGACTCATCTCGTCCAACTTGCTACTCCAACCACACAATGCAGAGCAGGCTGCTCAGGCTTTCTCTCCAGTTGGGTATTGAAAAATTCCAGGTATGTAGATTGCACAGCCCCTCTGGACAACTGTTAGATCCTTAATTGCCTGCACAGTGATAATTTTTTCCTTTGCATCTCATCTGAACATCCCTATTTCAACTTGGAGCCTGGAGCAACACTGGATGCAGTATTCCAGGTTGTCAGGAATGGCAATGCCCCCTCCTCTGGATCTGCTGGCTGGGCTCCTCCTGACACAGCTCAGCATCCTGCCAGCACACAAGGTATGGGGAGAGCTTATAGAACATGGTACAGGAGAAACTACGGGAGTCCACAAGGCGCAGACCTTGATACTGCCCAGCACCCTCCACATTTCCTTTACATTTGGAAAAGTTAGCCCAGAGTCTCGCATCAGATTACAATTAATTAAAAAATCCAGGCTTACAATGTTGCCAGCAGGACTCTGATGGCAATGACAGGACACATCAAACAATTGCTTGATTTCTAATCTGTGCTTAACTGCAGTGAATAACTTATTTCTGCTCTGCATAATACAAACACTAAGCCATGTTCTGTTTTTCCAGGAGGCGTTTTGTTCAGTTGAAGAAAGAGATAATAAAGTTACATTTGTCAGCCTTTAAAAAGCCCTTCAAAACAAATCCTGCTCCGGGGAAATCTTCTGTTTAGTGCAGCGCTCCTGGAGCTGTTAGAAGTGAGCCCTGTTTTGTGCTCTGCCAATGATATGATTTGTTTTGCCTCTAAACCAGTGTTTGGCCATTTGTATCTTGCTCCAAGCAATTTATTGTCAGTGGTGTTTTTTAACTGCTTTATTGGACAATCTCATCACCACAACTGATGGGGCTTTGCTGCCTAGATGCTTTTCCCTGCCACCCCCAAATGACACAATATTTCCCTTTGCAGAAGCCACTATTGTTTTCAGGAATATTCATTACAGGAAAAAAGCTGAGCAACAGTAAAGACAATTGTCTGCCTTGCAGTTAGATATGCCTGATTCCTCAATTCCCTCTTTTATTGAGTTACTGTAGATTGAGATAGCAATACTGTGTGTTTATTAGGAGGCTGAATAAATGTGGTTAGGGGGATTTTTATTTTTAAAAAGGAGATTTTTCTGTTAAAGCTGGTAACAGATAAAAGAAACTAAATTTTTGGACACTATTTAACTTGCTTTCTTTGTCTGTTATATCTACTTTGTGGGGAGTTTTTTGTGTAATTTGAAGATTCTAGTGTATCTTGTAGGAAATTCTTCTCCATATAATACAGAGGATCAGATCCAGAGGATGAAGCTCTCTAGAAAGTAATACCTGAGTCACTGATGGACTTCAATAAAATACCTTCTTGTTGTTGTGCCTTTCCTGTAACTTCTGCCTATGGATTAAATTATACTGGCTGCATTAAAAACTGAGTAGATTTGCGCAACATTTTTGTGGCAGGTAGTTTGAAATAAGCACCCACTGGAAATCAAAGATGCCATACAGCTGGCTGTTTCCATTTTTAACACAAAATTTTCCTTGGGCTCCCCCTCAGCAGTGGTCTCTCAACCTCCCCCCTGCCCAGCAGATGCTGAATGCTCTCCCTCTTGCAGAAACAAGAGGCACTTTCTGGCTCACACCTCCCAGCCACTCACACATTCCCTCGTTCTCCTTCCCCCACAGTGCCAGGGCAAGGTACAGACCAGCTCCAGCCAAGACACAAAATACATTTGAGTGCACTTGGAGCTGTGGGGCCTGAGCTCTTGGGCTGCTGGCCAGCTCCTCCAAACCTTCTTCCCAAAAAATAAAAAAAAGTCAATATCCTGTTTAAAAAAAAAAACTGTAAGAAGGAAACACTCAACAGAAGCATGTTGTCCTTGATCAAAGAAATTACCCTGGGTGGTCCACATGTTACCAGCTGGGTGGGTATTTGGGTTGGATTAGTGGTGGTTTCTGTCTTCACATACAAATATATCTCGTGGAAGAGTATCTTGGGTAAAATATCTTTACTTCATGCCCAGTTGCTTTACCTCCCATTTATTTACTGGTAGACATAAAGGAGGAAAAGTCCTGTATTTTTACTTTCATACAGATATACAAAATATATTTTAACTGCTAGTTTTACTGAAAATAATAAGAGAGAAAGAGATCAAAGAAAAAGAAATCTATTCATATATAGAAATCTATTAATATATAGAATCGATATGAGATTCAATCTCACAAATCTAAGAGACAAAATGGCAAAGATGAGATCTCGCTTTCTGGCAGGTACCATCTCCTACACACACAGGAATTCACTCAGCTGCTTTGCCTTACTTGATAAATTGAACAGATGCTGGAATTTATTACTTAAGCCAGGGAAATCTTCCATATCCAGCTGGAAGGTAGATATTATTTACCTCTCCTTAGCATGGAGAAAAAATGGGGTTTTTGGTTTGTTTGGAGTTTGTTTGTTTGTTTTGTTTTGTTTTTTTGGTTTTTTTTTTTTTTTACTTTTCTAAACCATTACCATTTTGTTTTGGTGTCAGAGGGCAAGGTGGCTGTTATGAGCATTAGCCACCGAAAGTAACGAAACACAAGAGCAATTTTTAAATAACACATCAATCTGCATTGTTTAAAATAAATGTGCATTCCTTCTGCCTTAGAGAGCACATAACTTCAGAGGGGCTAATGATAAAAATAAGAACAGCAGCGGAAGGAAATTCTGTGTGGATCTGCGAGGGCAATGCCTGCAGCCCCGCCGTACCTGTAGCCTGCAGCAGTAATGCGCTGCCGCCGACAAGTCACTGATTTCAAAGCAGGTTTCTGTGCCACTATATGCAAGCTGTAGAGATTCCTCCTCTTCTCCCCACTCTAATCTGTATTCAGAGATGTCAGCACCAGAACATTCAGGACTCTGCAACACAAATATTTATGTGGTTCAGTTCAGAAATGAGCACTTCGGATTGCTGCGTTTCACTGGGGAGAGAATAAAGTACACCGAAAAAAACCCCAACAACCACCCTTATTTTTAAATTAATACACCATTACTGCTACAAATGGAAATGTACTGAGTTAATGTTCCCTAAGAGGTTACTGAAACAGGACAATTCTGCACAGAAATTACCTGATTGAAATTCAGAGAAATGAGTGAGTGTACGCAGCTACTTTGCTTTCCATCAGGG
Organism: Callaeas wilsoni; assembly: GCA_013398955.1. Taxonomy (NCBI): domain Eukaryota; kingdom Metazoa; phylum Chordata; class Aves; order Passeriformes; family Callaeidae; genus Callaeas; species Callaeas wilsoni. The sequence continues at coordinate 48,102 of VWPU01009396.1, forward strand.
CACTCAGGAATAAATTGTCTCTCCACTGGCTTGGCAGAAGCTCAACCATGGAGAGCATAAAAAAAGCATCAATCTAGTGCAGCCTAGCTGAGAGATCAAAACACAGCTCTGGAAGCACTGGCCTTGGAGCCTGAAGCAGTCACTTGTGCTGAAAAAGGAACCACCTCAACAAGGGAGGAGCTGGCCTGAGGTTCTCTGTGGAAGTCACCCATCAGTCCCAAAATGGGACCTGGGAGTGTGGATCCTGGCACATCAACATTGACAATGAGATTCCCATGGGATCACAGAATCATCAAATGGTTTGGGTCGAAAGGGACCTTCAACATGACCTCATTCCATCCCCTGCCATGGGCAGGACACCTTCATGAGACCAGGCTGCTCCAAGTCTTGTCCAACCCAGCCTTGAACACTTCCAGGGATGGGGCAGCCACAGCTTCTCTGGGTAACCCGTTTTAGTGTCTCACCACCTTCGCAATACAGAATTTCTTCCCAATATCTACTCTAAACCTGTCCTCTTCCACATAACCCCAGCAATCTCTTTATTTAGAGGAACACGAAATGAGTGCCGGAATGTGCTGGAGATGAGCCAATACAGGCAAAACAGCACAGTTCCCAAACCAAAATACTTAGTGTTTTCAACAAAACTGCCTAGAGCTGTACTGTGTGGCCTGAAGCAGCTCAGGGAAGCACTGCTCTGCCTGCACAAGTGTGGCCCACAAGGACTTAGTGATTATGACAGGCAAGGTGCAACTTCCAGTGCAAGAATCCAGAGCCCTGCTGCACACCACAGCGACCACGCTGCACAGGCACAGGGGCTCCTCCGCCTCAGAGCTTCCAGCTGTTTGAGCAGGAACATTCGGAACTCCTAAGAAGCCAGATTTTAGAACAATGTGTAAAAAAAAGCATCATAGTAGGCATCACAGTGTGCTCTCTAGTCACACTCCACACTGCTTCACTGTTTTCCCTTCTTATTCATATCAGCCAAAAAATGACACTCTTTAAGAAAACATAACTGCTGCAAACTACAGCTTCGTTTTTAGCTAGAATAAACAAATATATCCCTCAAATAAATAGAGAGCCTACCAGAACCACTGCTTCATGGCTGGGGAGAGCAAATCTCTGACCGTTAAGAGGTAGCATCTAAAAGTTCAGTGTGATTTCTAGATGCAAAAAATATTAGTAGTCCCAAATAGCCTGATATTCACTTATTTTGTAATGCAATGTTAGTGAGCATGAAAAAAATGAGCCACTACAAAAAGGCCAAACGACACAGAAATGATGAACCCCAGAAAATTTCTGCACCAAATACACCTGGTTTGTTATAAAATTAAATGCAGATTGTTTGTATCTAGATATGTTGTCAGCACAATCAATTTATTTGAGCATCTTGTGAATGTCACTGAGTTCTTTCTCAACAGGGACATTGTTTTGGGGAGGAGCCCAGCAGAAGCAGGGCTGGAATGGCTGCTAGATTTTCATTGAAAGTCTGTGGCAGAACTACAGCCCCACTGAACCACATCACAGTATTATTTCTGGTAACATCCTTTCTTTTCTGCTTTAATTACACAACATTTTTTCTATAATGGCACCAATCATCCCCATAGCACTTCAGCTAACACTTATCTTGAGTCCAGTGCCTAAGATGCTGGAGAAAGGAGGAGGAATGCATACAAACTAAAGTAAAAGTAAATATTTGGGGAAGAGACAAACAACTTTTCAGGGGGCAAAAGCCCTACATCGTAAGCATTTATGGAGAGTTAATTTCATATCAGAGACTCCAATTTCAGCCAAAATCAAATATTTGCGTTCATAATTCCAACTCAGAACATGCTCATGTGCTAAAAGCTTGCAGAGAGCACTTCTATCACCTGATGTCAGTGCAGGAGGTTTTGTATCTGAATCCTGGTCTGGAAGACTCGTGACCAACTTTATGCAATTCTTCGGAGGAAAGTAGAGAAGATGATTTTCTACAACAGAATAGTTTCTACACAGGGTTTCCTTGCACAAAAAGATCATTCCAGACCAGTAAACAGCTCTCAAGCTGCCTTTTGAGTTCTGTGGTCACCATACTGGTTTGGATAAAGCAAGGTGGAATCAAGCAGGGCGCCTGGCTTACCTCCCAGCTCACCAGGACTCGTGTGTCAGACAGGAAGGACAGGGAAGGTGCTCTGCACTGGCCTGGTGGTCCCGCTGCCGTGGTGACCTCTGTCGCCTCCGAATACGGCCCGTACTAGAGGGGAACAAGGTGGCTACACTTTAATATACAGGTGTGCACCCATCTCAAAGCCCTCCAGGGCTGTCTAAGAGCAGCACATGAACTTTACCAGCACACTGAACTTTCTCAAAGACAGAGTGGGCTTCCAACACCCGGCACCAAACACCAGAGCTCAGGATGAGAGCACACAAATGACTGTGAGCTGAAGCATGAGGTGAGCTCAGGAACAAGCAGAGAGAACGTACATCCTTTGTGCATCCTCCTGTGTGGCAGCAAGTGCTCATGACAGCAGAAACCACCTCCAATTTACCCAAAAGTGAGAATGTGCACTCAGTAACTGAGGAACAGTTTGTGTCCCTCTGCCTTACCTTAGCACAGTGTGTTCACTATCATAACCGGCTTCTCACGGATACAAAGAGGAGCACAGCAAGAGCAAAGCACATGCTGGAATCCATACCCAGCTTCTTTTACATAAAATGCCTGCCCCAAGTTAATTGTAAAAGGGCAGGATGTGCTGGAGCCCCAGTCTGGCACGACGTGCAGGGACACACTGCGCACACGCCGTGGACGCTCCGCTCCGCGGGCAGCTCAGCTCAGACAACTTCTGAGCCCGTGGCAGGAGAATAATTTAAATGCAGATTAGCCAAAAAAAAAAAAAAAAATCCAATTTTCAGGAGTCTGGGAACCTGGCTTCAGCCAGCAGTGCGAGGACAGGAGATAGCACTGAAACTGCTTTTCTGAGGCCTCCTGAGTGGAAGAGTGAAGTTTGCTCAGTACATTCCCGAGTTAATTAGAAATCGTTCTCCAGAACAAAGGAACTTCACTTGGAAGCAATTAGAGGATAAACACTGATATTCACTTATTTTGTAATGCAATGTTAGTGAGCATGAAAAAAATGAGCCACTACAAAAAGGCCAAACGACACAGAAATGATGAACCCCAGAAAACTTCTCAGCAGAGGTGTCAGTATCTGCCATCAAGGAAAGGCCAACACTGACTGCTTTGTCTTACAAAGAATGCGCGTGTCAAAAAATCTCATTTTTTGACTTCTGCTGATTTCGAGGAAGAATCTGGTAAAGGACATCCTCCCCTATTTTGCACCTGGTAGAAAAACCCAGCCGAACCAGAACCAGCCCCCTGATTTAACAAAGGGTGGAACCACAAATGCTTTGTAACTGTTCCGCAAAAAAAAAAAAAAAAAGAATAAAAAAAAAGGGCAAGGCATCATATATTCAAAGCTACCAGGTAGGCAATGGCTTTCATTCCAGCAAGCAAATCTAATCTTTCCATGTGCATTTAATTAATTTTTCACAAAAACAAAACAGTGTGTGTTTTTAAAACGAAACAGTTTAACCATCTTGCAGATCTTTCTAATACCCAAGTTAAGTTTTAACAGAACTTCTCCCTGTAAGCGAGTAACTTTAAACCTTTGTGTTATGTTTGTCATCAAGATTTCCTGGGAAACAACACATCAATGCGTGTAGTTTTGTTGGGACTATATATAACACCACTGGAATGACACAAAGGCAAGTATAACCAACTCAAATCTCAATGAAAAAGAAAAAGATCTTTCTGCAGACCTCCATGGACATCAGACAGAATTTCTGATGTATCTGGGAAGGCACTTCTTCCAAGGAAATAATTTAACAAAAAAAATCTCATCAAATCTATAAAGCGTATTTTTTTTTAAATTAAAACAAAAAAAACCACCAGGAATATGAGTTTCTCTCAAAATGTAACACCTGGGTGAAATCACAGTTCTTGTTCTTACACACTTTACATTTAAAACAAAAAGAAGAAAAGCAACAGAAGGAGGATAAAGAGAACCCTCCCTGCAAGCAGCTGTGACTTTCAGCAGAGATTTTGCACATTTCGGAGCAGCTGATTCTGCCCAGTACCTGAAACCTCCTTTTAAAAGAGAACCAGGTCTAAAACTGCAGCTCTCCCTCCAAAGTTCCTCCAAAGCATTAACCACACGGTTTTTCTTTTGCCCACCTCCCCGCGCCCCTCCCGAGCAGCGGCGCTGCCAGCCCAGCGGCAGCTCCGGAGGGGCCGGGGCAGCGCAGGTACCCCACTGTCACGTACCCCACCGTCCGTACCCCGCCATCATGTACCCCACCGGCACGTACCCCGCCGTCCGTACCCCGCCGTCACGTACNCGTACCCCGCCATCCATACCCCACCATCCGTACCTCACCGTCATGGACCCCGCTGTCCGTACCCCACGTCCGTACCCCGCCGTCACGTACCCTGCCGTCCGGACCCCACCGCCATGTACCCCGCCATCCGTACCCCGCCATCCGGATCCCGCCGTCCGGACCCCGCCCGTCACGGACCCCGCCCGTCAGGTACGCCATCGTCCGTACCCCACCGTCACGTACCCCACCGTCGTTCAGGGCCCGCACTCGGAACCTGTAGGTGGCCCCAGGCAGGAGGCTGCTGACGGTGCACTCCAGCTCAGGCCCGTGGTACACCTCAGAAACCACCTCTTCAGGGGCTGTCATCTCCACGCTGTACTCAGAGACAGGACAGCCGCTTTCTGACGGAGGGACATCTGAAAGAAATCACGTAATTTGTTAATAACGTTACGGTGTGTGCCAGGAAGAGCCATTTCTAACTTCATAACCACAGAAATGTATATACACCTGTGTTCGTACAGATGCACACACACAGATGTATCTCTTTTGTTGTGGGCACCTTTCTTTTGCCCCGAAAACAATGTATTTGATAATACTTGCATGTTATGTTACAAGCTAGTACCACAGAATCGAACTGTCCGGGGATCAGAAAAACAGTAGCCACCAAAATGCTTCCAGGAAGCAACACTGAATTTTAGGTGAATTTTTATACTGGTGTTGAAATATATTTGACAGTTAGAAATTTTACCTATCCAGAACTTGGCATAACAAATTATGCCACAAAAATACTTGGATGCTGCAAGATGATCATTGTAACAAAAACACTCTGTTGGAACTGGCATGTGCCTTGTTTTCTGAAAAATGTGCATTTTTTGACGCTGTAGTCCAGCATCTTTTCAAAATAACAGGGGTCCAAGAGATTGTGTGTGTTATACTGCGGATTAGGATTTAAATGCCACCCAAACCCCTCAATATGTTCTAACTCAAATTTTTGAAAGAAGTTATATATTAGAAGTACCAAACACTTCCGCCAAGCCAATATTGCAAAGAAATAAAAAAAAGATTTTGAGTCACACTGTGTTTTTGAAATAAAAGGATAGATATTCTAATGAAGCTAATACTTAATAGCCCCCTGAGAGGGATAGGGCTAAAAAAACAAAACGGGAGCACAGTGTAAGACCTAAAGGACAGCTGAGTTCAGAAATCCAGCTCTGAGCCACCGCAGCTGATGAGAAGCTGCACTTCTGCCTTGCTCAGGCTCCACCGGACTTTGCTGCGCACTTCCCAGTGAGCAGGACACAAAGAGCAGAAACAAAGGCTCAAGGCCAGCAGCTGAGCAGCAGACCCGAAGTTTAGAGCAGCAGGATGCTGCACTGGCTTACCCCACTGCAGCTGCACTTCCTTGTGCCTCGGCTTGCCCAGGACTCTGGGCGGGCGGCAGCGGCCCGGCGCGACGCTCAGCGTGCGGACAGGTAAACTCTCGGAGCACTGCGAGAGAACACAGCTCAGTCACCCCTCTGCCACGGGCACCCCCTCCACAGAGAGCCACGGGAAACTGTCTCCTACCCCCACCACTTCATGGGAATTTATATAAACAATGAAGGAGAGGAGATGCTATCAAGCACGTTATTTACAAATACAACTAAGAGCTCCTTCATTAGCATTCTCAAAACTGGGCTCTCTATTTTAATTTTCCTTGGTTTTAAAATAATGTCAAGGCCTAAAGTACTCCATCTTAAATGAGGAAAAAACATTTCAAAGCAGGAGGAAAAAGAGTATAGGTACTGAAGTGAATTTAAATCAAAGAAGAGAATTACAGGAATCAGTGTCTGAAAAAAGGAACCCAAAAACTTGAAGAATTCAGCCATATGAAAGACAACTGTTATAACAAACTACCTCTTTCTGCATCTCCAGTCAATACAGGGTCAAGCACATTAGAGTCTGTGGCCTTTATCAAGCAAGTGTCCACATCAGATAAACCATCAGATAAACCAGATAGACCATCAGATGATGGTCTCTTCTAATGTAAACATAAACAACTACAGATTGGTTTTGAGGAAAGCAAATCTCACTAAATTGCAGCTCGCTGAAAAGAAAGTTAGGCGCACATAGAAATCTAAAATTCAGCAACTTGCACCGTAAGATTAACTGCGATCAGTGTAGTTTTACTGTGCTACAGGGAAAACACTTCTTTTGAAAGCAGAAGTATTTTACCAAAAACAGCAGATAAATCTCTGAAAAACAAAAACCCAATAGCCCTTATTGTTAGGTAATACCCACCTGACTGTGCCCACCAGTGCTGATACAGCATGCCCGGAGTTTATACAAAGTGCCTGGTTTCAAGTGAGTACAGGTGTATTCTGTAGCCGAGCCACTATAGGCCACTTCCCACTGATTTGCTAAAAATAAGATATACCCAAGTTTAGAGAAGTGGAAAGCAACACATTTAGGGGTGTCTAAGAAGAAGGAAAATCCTCAGTGTGGTCTTCCAACACAACACACATACACGCAAATAAAAGTATTACACATAATGTATAAATGTGCAAATATATGCACACAAATATAAATATTTCTAGATGTAGCCATATAACATAAAATTCTATCATTATTAGAAAAAAGAGGATACCTAAAAAACCCACTACAAAACCTTCCCAAAATCCAACCTCAGCTCACCCAGGAACCCTGCAAAGTACATAACTCTGTTTCAACCACATTATTAGGGTATTAATGATAATAACCATAACAGCCTGAAGAGTCAGGACTTCCTTATAGTAGCCATAGTGTTTTGAAGTTGAGACAACTTTTCTCAAGTTTACCTTCTGGACTTCCTTGAGAAATCTCCAGTAGATACTTTAGGATTTCTGAGCCACCATTATCCTGTGGAGGATCTGAAAAAAATATGACAAGAATAGGAGTGAAAGATAACAAAACAATTACCAAACCTGTTTCTGATCCAGCTCCTTCTCCACAAACTCCTCCACATTAACTACACCAAGTTATGCATAGCAGAAGCGGGTGACAGACATTAGTTTTCAGCATGAATCAGAATAGGGCTGCTGGATAATGATGATCCAAACAAAATGTGTGGAAAAAGCACTGAAAGAGAAGCTGCGTGGAGGTTTGCCCTGTTAATAAAGGAAGCAGCTAGAATGAAGCTGGGACATAAAATGGGGAGTGAAAAGCCCGAAGATGCGCTTGAGTGTGAGTTAATCAAAAACAAAACGTTTTTGCTTCTGAAAACACAAGAGCCTCTATACACCTTTTACGATATTAAAAAAATTAAGCTGTCAAGTTCTCCAAACACATTCGACTTTGGACTGAGAAGGAGCATGAAAAATCTAAGTTCTAACACCTATTTATGCGATTTTATTTGAATTTCTTACTACTCCAAAAAGCTCCGCTACAGCAATCTGAGCTGGCTTACCCCACTTCACACTAAAGCCATGAGATGTTACTGGCCCCTTGATCACGGGTCTGGTTGGAGGTCCTGGCCTGTCTGGGCTGGTTGTGCAGACCAACACTTCGCTGGGAGAACTCTTCCCTTCCACGTTGGAAGCAAACAGCTGAAACAAAACCACAATGAGTTTGCCCTTGTTCAGTGCACCTGCTGCTCTAGCAGTTCTGCATCAGACTTCTTTCAGCAGCTGCACAAATGTCACCAAACTGGAAAGTATGTCACATCCCAAAGTGTGTGGGATTCTAATAACAGATATTAGACTGTCATGATGTTTCTTTACAAACTACAGCGATTTCTTCCCCTCCCTCCATCAGCAATAGATCATGACGTGTTTAAGATAAAAGCAGTGTTGGTTTTCCCTTTAAAGTCACTTTTTAAAGTACCTGTGCCAACTTGTAGTATTTTTCTCATATAAGGAAAAAAAGAGAACAATAACTTTGCCATTTTTGTTTTGGAAGTATTTCAAATGGCTATTTAAAACAAAGTAATTCAGAGTGTCAGTAATCACACGATTAAAAGTCAGATCAAAGTTGTGCCTGTAGCCAGTAACACCAGGCTACAAATCTGCTCTGATATCAATGCAGTTTTGGAAAATCCATGTTTAATTTGAAAGCAGGGCTGCAAAGACCCACTAAGGTCTCTGACCAGCCACAGCAGCCTTTACAACACTAAGCTAAAAGGCATCATCTCTGAGTGACAACACAAAAGCTTCCCAATTCTTTGGGTAGTTCTTCAGGCAACTTCACAAGGTCTTCTGTCCCAGAGAGTAGGAAAAGACTCTTCCCTGTGAGGGTGGTGAGGCCCTGGCACAGGTTGCTCAGAGAAGCTGTGAATGCCCCACAGATAGAAGTGTTCAAGGCCAGGTTGGATGGGGCTTGGAGCACTCTGGTCTCGTGGAAGGTGTCCCTGCCCATGGCAGGAGGGTTGGAATCAGGTGATCTTCCAACCCAAACTATTCCATGACTCTATGATTTAAAGGAATCTTTGGGTGAAGTTTTCTTTTTGTTGCTCCTGAATATACTAAGACCTAGAGAAGCCAGGTGTGGGCCTCACACACAACTTCTGGCCATCTCCAGAGGGACACCCCACTCTGGGTGGCACATCTTGTGGAGCCACTGCAGTGGGCAGTCAGGGATGGACAGCGGCACCACAGCTGATCCTGGATAAACCCCACTGCCTTCTCCTCAACAGCAGCACCCAGCACTGAGCTGTGATTAGAGATCTCAGCAGAGAGGAAAATGACTGAACTTGGTGTCTGCAGGAAGCCTCCAGAGCATCTCTCAGGGGCTCTGTGTTTATGAGCATCCACAGGGCAGAAGACACCAACACTTGCTAAAAACCAGAACCAGCCATGAGAGACAGAAAAGCTTCAACCTGTGGCTGCCAGGGGAAGACAGGCCCCTGTGCTGGGGAGGGCAGCTGTGCTGGCTGGGCACCTCAAGGTGTTTGCTGCATTCTGTAGAACTGAGACGGGATTTGTCACCAGGGATCAGGTTTTTGGGAGCAATGCAGCCGACTACGACCACCTCACACCCTGAGCTACACTTTTACAACATCCTCCCAACATGGTACTGAGAACTGTGATTGTTCCCCAAAGTCTGAGCAACAGTATGTGTGATAAAAGCAAAACCACAACTAACGGTTTAATATATTAGGTCACAGTATAAAGCAAATTTGTGTTTGATGACTCAGTTTTGGAGGGAGCGCTAAAGGATCCCTGTAGTGCCTGGAAAAAACCCAACACAGAAAACACTACACAATAACAAGAGGAGAAAGATTTTACCCTGAATTTGTACTGTGTGCTTCTTCTGAGATTCTTCACAGTACAGGCTTGCTCCTCTCCAGTGTACTTTGGGTGAAACACGCTATCCTAAAAAAATACAAAACCAAACAAATTCCCGTGACTGAGGTGTCTGAGAAAGTGTTCCCTGTGTTACAGTCTGTATCTACAATACAATATAGCAAAGGGGCTTCATAGCTGAGTGTTTTTTTTAAAAAACAACAAGAAAAAACAAACATATATATATACAATAATATTATTATTACTACTACTACTTTTACACTGCAAAGCCATAATATTTTTCCTCTATAAGAAGCATGTTGCAGCTGCCCTGAATAATGTAATTTTGCTGCAAAATAAGCAGAAAAACAATTGTGGCAGTTTAACCTGCTACAGAACTGGAAGTGATAGATGACAGAACACAAGTGTACCAAGGAGCAGCCAGGAGGACACGGAAGACTGACCTAGCTAAGGACAAGCCGCCCTGTATCTCACAGAATCCTGAGTGGCTTTGTAAGTAATCACAGATGACAGAGATTTTTAGCAAAGGATTCCTAATTCTGCTGTGCAGCAGAGCAAATCACACAGCTCCACCCTGCCAAGTACCCAGTACTCCTGGAAGGCCCTCCAAAGTAGCAGTCCATGCTTCTTCTCAGTGATCTTCAATTAATAAATCAAAACTCAGTCTGTCATGCATTTTATAGCAACACAGCACTTACATTATCTTCTTCCTGAATTTCCAGGGTGTAGGAAATCACTTCCTCTGGTGTGCATCCTTCTACTTTATTCCACTGCAATGAGATCCACGTAACGCCGGCTCGAACGAGCCGTGGTGCAGAAGGGGTCTGAGGAATATTGCCTGAAGTGTAGCAAACCACCTCCTGGCTGTACCCACTGCTCAGAGACAGAGCAGAGAGAGGGGAATATTAAAAACAAACAAACCAGCCTCCAAAACCCCCCCAAACAAAGAAACAAAACAAACAAACAAAAAAACCCCCACCGCAAAAACACAAAGCTAAAGAAACCTAAACCTCAGTGTACTTAGAGAAATATTTCACATTTTCAAAAAACTTGGACGATGTTCAGATTTCTCAGGTGGAAAAGATGAACACCCAGTTAGGAAATGCCAGAACTAAGAAGAGGACAAAAACGCAGAATAATGTGTCCTCACAGTCATTTTTACAAATCTTACCACAATAACATTGGTAAAAAATATTTGAATGCCTAAAAATATTAACTTGGTATTAACTGTGAGGTGGAGAAAAATCTCATTTAACAAAGGGGAACTAAAGTATAGGAAATAAAGCCCTGAGTGTTCAACTTTTGCGTGTTGAACCTGAGATGCGCAGAATAGAGCTTCTATTAACTCTGACCAAAACTCTCAATAGAAGGTGACATTCTTGCAACTTTCAAATCTGTTTCCAAAGTACAAAACATTTTGTGCCTTATAGTCACACTATGAACTTAACACACAGAAAAAGCCACATCTCCTTATTCCAAATCTTCTTTCTCAAAAATAACCCATTTGTTGAAATACACGTATATTTAAATAAACCACCTATAACTAAAACCCAAACAAGACAAAAATCATCATACGTGGTAAGTCCACAAGCATTACAACAAAGCAAATTCATCTCATGACGTGAAGTGTTAGATGACATTAGCATGCCTTAATTTTGAGTGCTGTCTATAAAAATAAGGCATGTGTTGCTGGTGCTTATCTCACAGATTAGCACGGAGCAGTTGACCATAAATAGTTTTTAGTTCACTCCTTCCTCAACAGCCTGAGGGGAGAGAAAAAAGGGAGAAAGAGAACAAAAAAAAACGGGGTGGGAGGGAGAAGTGTTGAAACACGCCCTAAGATATTTTAAAAATCTGGAACGTGGCAAAGAAAAGAGATGCCAGAACTGGGAACTCTGCACAAATCCAACTCCCTTCCCTTACACTCAGCAGCTCCAGCTCAGCCCCCCTCTCTCTCCACATCGAATATTATTGCAATGGGGAGGGAATTAATCTTGCAAGAAGTTGGGAAAAGGCACTCTGTGCACACGAGTGGTCTCAGTCCATCTCAGGGAGAACACAGGAACATGAACAAAGAAGCCTTCTAAAGCCATAAATTACTGAGAGGCTTGTGTTCTAGAAGAGAGAATAATACAGGAGTCTCCTCCCACAAAATACATTGTTATATACCACTAGGGTTTCTTTTGTGTCCTTGTAATAATGATTAGATCCTGTTTAGCTAAGAAGGACAATAAAGGAGTACACAAGGGCACTGGATGTTTGGCTTCTTCACAGCTAAACCCTTCCTGGCCTGCTCTGCTTGCCTGAGCACAGGAGCACACACAGCCCCTGCAGCACAACGCCTCTCCGGGCACACTCTGCTCCTCAGCTGCAGAACATTTCATCCCAGTGTTCCCTAGCAGCTCCCAGAGGACTGAACTAGGTCTGATTTCTCACCATCCTCATGTGAGTGCATCAGTTCACGTGCAAGGAAAAGCAGAAGCTAAATCCTCTCTTTCAGTGCCTTGGATGTGCCTGTCCTCTCAGTCCTGCCTGACTCTCCCTTCTTTCCCACCCCATCAGCCAGCCCTGCCAGTCCCAAAGAAGGAAGGGACTGTACTGCTGAAAAGAGACAGAAGGGCTTTGCTTTAAACCAGAAAAATAAATATATCAAGATTCCTTTCAAAATCTGTAACTCAACTTCCCCTTGCTTGTTTTTCTTGGTTCACAGAGGTCCCTAGTGGGAATTTTACACAACAGATGTATTCTTTTTGTATTAGGAATAGACCACAAAACACCATTTAACACCTCAAAAGGAGCCTATCTGCTTAGGCTGATCTCATCATGCTGAAGGTACACAGCAATTCCCTGGGGGGTAAAGGATATCACCAAGGAAATCTTGACTTACCTTGAAGCATCAGTAACAGAGCAAATGTCAGATATTTAACTAGAAACCGCAACGAGAAAAACAAAAATCCCCCAGAAATTCCTCTTTATGCTGTCACTTATAAGTAAACTTTTCAAATACCTCTTTTTCCTCAAGCAAGTGTGTACCCTGAGGAACGTACCTAGTACCGATGTCGTTCTGGGCCGCCAGCCGGAAGGTGTAACCCAAAGCTGGGCACAGCTTGGTCAGCTTGCAATGCTTCTGGCTCCCAAAGTAACATTCTCTGAAACCACTGTTCCTCTTTCCCTAGAAAGAGAGAAGAAATCTGTAATCGGATCGCTGTGGAACAAAACCACGCCACGCTCATTTTAAAAGGAGCTGTTAAATGATATCGGAATGAGATGTTTCCACAGAGGCACCGTGCAAAGGAAGCTGTGCAAGCACTGGCAGCACTGCTGTGCTCTGAAAACCCCACAGACCAGCACAGTCAGCCTGCTGCCACATCCCTCCTCTTCTCACCTTGTCGTTGTGAGATGCGTCTGCGGCTTGAAATGCAATTTATCCCACTTAAGAACAAAAAAAGCGGGAAAATTATGAGTGAAATGCATGTCTGAATCTACTCGGTCACAGTAGCACGGGAAAGGTGCAGACAACATCTCTTTGCAAGCACTCCCTGGCTGGGATTGTTTCGGGAATTCCCGATCCCACAAGAGGGCTCTCGCTCCCCACGGTCCAGCACGGCCAGAGCCAGCGGGACAAGCTGGGTGCGACCCGCCCCTGCTCTCCGGGGCAAAATTCACTCATCCCGGAGGAATATTCAGCGTGCCAGGTCCTGCACCCAGCCCACTGCCCCGAGCACGGCGTGTGAGGAGGGAACAGGATTTGTCGGGAAGTTTGCAGCTTTGTTAAGGAAGTTGTTTGCCAGAGAGATGGTTCAGGGGAGCTTCACATCAACATGGCCTGGAGCAATGATCCAGCCCGGCAAACAGTGATCCAGCCCGGCAAACAGTGATCCAGCCCGGCAAACAGTGATCCAGCCCGGCAAACAGTGATCCAGCCCGGCAAACACAACGGAGGCAGCAGCCCAGAGGGCATCGAGACCTTCCCCAGATCCCAAATACTTCCTCAGGTACTGCTTTGTAGCTCAGCACCGCTGAGGACAAGGATACTCAGAAGGTCTCTCCCCCACTCCATCACATTTAAAACAAAACCAAACCCTTATCAATCAATGCCAGCTTGGTACACCCTGGGGCAGAAATAAAGCCAAGCTGTTGGCAGGACAGAGACCCTAAAGTAACAGGGAATATCTGGACTCATTCTACGCCACACATGGAAAACAGTCACTTCGAAATCTTTCAGGAGAAAGGGCATGGATTGCTCAGCTCCTCATAAGTAGTATCTACCAGAACAGAAGCAGCTGAAAGGAGTTTTAATTTCAATACTCAAACACAAAATTAATGGACAATTACATTACAAAGTACCCCAAAGCACACCAGAACGGAAGCCTGACAAAGCACATCCAGGAGACAGGGTTATGCCCACCTCTGCAACTTCCTCTGACTGAAAAGCTCTGCTGAGCCATTTACCAGTTTTGGCACGTGTCTGTAGAATTTTTAATTTTAATTTTACTATTTACACGGGCATCCCTCCCTGAGGCCAAGAGCCTCACCTGCTGTGCCTCTTTGGGCTCACTCTGCCCTCCCACACACTGATCCTTCTCCATGCTCAGAACATCACCATGAAGACCTCAAAAATGCCTGAGTGGGACATGCATTTTTTCACTGGCCCATTCTCCAGCCCCTGCCAATTTCTATTTCTTTTCCCTCGGATTGTGACACAGAAGGAAAAACTCCCTGAAACGTTTGTAGTGAATCTCCAGAATGTGTTTATCAGGCTAGAAACAACCACGCAGATCTCCAGCACAGCACAACAATGTGGAGGCACTGAAGGGACATTTAGCACGCTGGCAAACAGCCAGAACTTTTATTTATACAGTGGGAGCCTACACTTGTTCTAGAACTTCTTTACACACAATCACCTTCAACTTCACCCACCTGCTCCAGCTGTAGCATTACTGCACAACTCAAGTAAATGAAGGAGTGGAATTGGAAAAGAATCATGAAACCCAAAGCAAAAACATTTTGTAAATGACAAAACCTTTTCAGATTTAAAGTCCCTAGCTATAGAGTGCTATGATAGAATTCCCAGTTACAGAGTTCTATGATAGAATTCCTTTAGGACAAAATTAACAGGTGAGCATACTTCTCAGCTTAGCAGTAATGTATTTAAAATGCAGACTATACAAAACCTAATTAGAAATCTTATGTTTCAGTAAAATATCCATTCATCAGTGCAGCACTACTAAAAATAGACTTTTTTCCCCATGCAAATTCTCTTTTACAGGTTGAGTTGGATTAAGTTAATTTCCCCTCAACCCTTTAATGACTTCACTGCTTATAAATAATTGAAAACATTTAATTTATCTTGGATTTCTGTTTAAGAATGCCTTTTTTAAAAATAATTTTCCTATGCTTTTTTTTCCAAGAGAACGAGGCAACCAATTGCTAAGTATGTGGTCAATAAAACAATGCTGGCTAAAAAGGAAAATCATGGAAAACCTCACCTATAGCACAATGCCTGAACTGAGAGCAATGGGCCAAGAAAATTCATTTGTCAGACTGGTTGATTAAAACTCTGCCAAGACAGCCAAGCTTTTAAGGTATCCTTAACTTTATAACAGTATAGACCCTGATATTGTATATATTTCTCTTCTAGAACTGGTATTGTACATTGCCCAGACTCACTCAGAGACCAACTGGTATTCAGATTACTCAGACTGGCTGGTATTTTGGATTCTATTGGCACTAATTGGAGAGGCTGGCCGATATTTCTAATTATCCTGGCATTAATAGCCTGGAAATAGCCTCTCCGCTCCTTCTCTCCCAAGATTTATGAAAGCACTAATGCTGGCATAATTATAGACAGGAACAACTGGCAGGCTGGTACTGGCTGCCACCCAAGAGTCTTACAGCTTTCCCAGAATCCTTCTCCCATTCTTTGTACACTAGGCATCCAAGTTTTTAATCCTTCAAATAATGTTTCGTAAGTTGCTTAAAATACACTGTATCATTTCTGCAAGTATTTCTAATCCCCGGTTCGGAGGCAGAGCGCTGTCGGACTTCCCCAGCCCTGCCTTCTCCAGCCTGGGTTCTCCTTTCTCCTCCAGGACAGCCCACCCTGTGATGGACCATCACTGCCTGTCTGAGGAAACAAGGGCAATTCAGCTCCACAAACCCGTTCTATGTTGCACAATGCTCCAACACAGTGTTTAAACACAATTAAGAGCTTTGCCTGCTATTTCAGCAATATTTCAAGCTGCACACTCACTTAACACAGGGTGCTTGATTGTCTCTGGAGAGCGTATTTATTGAAGAAGGGATTTGAGGTTTGAAATGGGTTTTGTTGAGCGAGTTCCCTGCAGCAGACCCAGTAAATAAACACAAAAGGAGGAAGGGGCCACCGCAGGTACAGCGCTGCAGGAATGGAGCACAGTCCTGCACAAGACCTCACTGCACGTGACCGAAGCAAAGCTCAGCACATCTGTGACCAGGATGCAGGACTGACATCTGCTGTGGCCACACAAGCACTGGCTTCTGTGTTTGGGTCATGTTGGCAATAAAAAGGAACAGACTGAAATTCAATCTGACACAGAGCTGTGGAGCAAACTGTCAACAATTAGTGTAACACACCCTAAGATATCTGCAAAGCATTTACTGTGCCAGTTATGCAAGTAACTGAATTTCCCCTATACACAAACACTTAGAAGGCAGCAAAGGACCTACAAAACATCCCAAAACTATACACAAACCCCAGTTTTATCCAAGGCTCTCCTCTTGCATGTCTCACAGGAGTGGCACAGCCACAGAAGAGACTCGGAGGGCAGGTAAGCGAACAAACACAAACATGGAGCTCCCTGTACCCAATTCTGGTGGATCACCGCTGAGATGCCTGGCTCAGATTATCAGCTGGTATAAACAAGCACATCTCTGCTACCTCGAGGAATTTAAAACTTTGTGGCAGAACAAAATTAACCCCATTTATCTCTATGTAAACTTCATTATTAACTATCCATCATCAAATCATTAAAGAGTGCGGTATTGTATCAGTCTCTCTCTCTTGAAAATTAAAATGAGCTGCTTACTGGGTAAGAATTAAAGCTGCTTTCAGTTATACACAAAACAGAGACACACACTGCGTGAGAGGGATGTCCTTGTCTCTGGCTCAGGAACATTCCTGCCCTTTCCCATAGAGAATGAATAGGATACTCTCACTATCCATATACACAAGAGAAACATTTATTTACTACCACTTAATCACACAACGAGCATTTCACATCTAATTAGTAACAAAGGCCTGGTTCTTACAGCAGTGCCAGCAGCATTTTTCAATGCAGTTACAGTTTACTGATTTTGATGAATGCTGGCATCAGGGAAGGCATCACCTCCTTTACAGCTATGTTTTCTGTTTGGTATATTTTTAATGCTATTTTTTCCCTGATTAGCCTTTTGCTTACCCTGAATAATCAATCCTGGCACCAAGTCATCAATTGATTAGTTCAGGTTTTTTAAGTTCAAAGTTCATAGCAAAAGAGCCAGAAGGTGAAGTTTTCCTTAATTACTAATTTTAACTGATTTTATTGCCAGACAGCTAATGCCAATCCCAGCACCTGTGGTGCAAACATGTTCCAATCCCAATGAAATCCAGAATACCTGAGACAGGGATTGATCTGAACTTCTTTGGAGTCAGTGAAAATTTTTCTAGGGTACATCCAATGTATCTGAGTGACAATTTGCTGAACTGATCTTTTACTATTAAAGAATGAAGTGTCCTTCGTAGCTCTTCAGGCATTTTATTAGCAAGGTATTACAGCTGTAATTCAAAGGCTTGGATCAGTTAAGGGAAAGCATTTGTGTTTTCTAACTAAACATGTAGCACCAGTCACATTACAAACCATTTAATCCAAACTGGGACAGAAAAATGTAGGATAGCTGGAACAGCTTCATGTACTGACAGTCTTTCAGAGTCTGCAGGTCAGGAGAAACCCCAAACCTCAGAACTAAACTGAAGCAGCAGCTGGGTAGGGCTGGCACAGTAACATATTAAGCAGTATAACCTCTAGAATTTCCCACCTCGCCTAATCTGAGGCTGTGAACACGAAGCTTCTGCTGCCGCTTTACAGCCACAATTCATTTTCTGCACATAGAACTGATGCCACCTACACTGCTGGCAGCACTTTGGATGCTACAAACTGTGCCTCTGCCCTGTAAAAACAGGAGGAACCGGGTGAGACACTGCTGAGCATCCGACACACTCTGAGATCTGAACTGCCCCAGAGACAGACAACCTGTGACCCCCAGCCTGCAGCGCAAAGGGGCTGCAGGAGCCCCTCCCTTGGAGGGGTAACTCTGCTGGAGCGGGGGGAATGCACTGGTGTGACTGGGACACAACTGGAAGTGTTTGCCTGGATGCCTCCACCACTCTCCACACCTCCCATGCCTGATGCCAGCTTTGTTTCCAAAGTCTGAGCTGCAGCCTTTGCACAACAGCCTTCCAGGACCTGTGTGTCATGGTGGGGCAAGGGCTTTCCACACCATTCTTTCCTAGAAAGGGACTCAACCTCCTAGGCAGGCTGCCACTTTTGGATGTTTTTCCATCTTTATCATCTGACAGATTTCTTGCTCTCTGCTCTTGCAAAGCCCTCTCTACTTTGCAGCCACGATTTAATTTCCTTCTCATCGCTGATTTTCCCGTGTTTATATTTTATCCTGTGCCTTGCAGCTAATGAATGCTGCTCTAGCTGGGATCTGGCAGCATGTTCACTGTTGCCTGGCAAGCCTTCTCCTGTGCCTTGATGTATGTATTCCTTGATTTCAGCGGGACACAGTGTGGCATTGTGGAGAAGGCAGTGCTTTTGCTTACGTGGAGTTTACACAAGCGAGCGCGAGGCTTCGGGGCACTGCAAGTGAATTCTCTTTTGTACCTGGGTGCCATAATTCCAGCAGCTAAATGCACTTCACGTCAGAGGCACAACCTGCCGTGGCACAGGGAAAGGTGAGTGCAGCAGCCTGCCAGCCCACAACTACATGTGATGAGGCTCCTGCAAACCCGAGCACAGCCTGCACCTTCAGACTTTTCCTTTCACAAGCTTTAATAGCAGGTTTTAATTTCAGTGGCTTAAAATTGCATTTCTGTCTCTTATCAGAGGAAAAAAAATTTTAGAGAAGCTACACCTGTGGCATTAACTGTCTCAGAACCTGACAGCTACATTTCAGCCAGGAGCCCTGTCAAACCATTGGAGATGTACCAAATTAATTTGTGCAGGGCTATTATTCTTTCATCTGTGCTGGCCAGCTATCCATTATAATCTCAGATTTCAGGGCTGTTACTGAGAAAACAAGGTAATTAAAATAGGTAGACTAAGGGAATCTGGATGCCTTGATTTTTTCCCATTGGTAGCTGACCTACCCTAAACCAAACTGCTTTTGCTCTGTGAAGAACAGGTGTCACAGCCATTCTCTCTGAAGACAAAACTCATTAAAGGATTTAAAGGACAAAAAGCGTTTTAGAACTCCTCTATACATATATCCAAAATTATGCCTATGCTCCATATAGTCAAAATTAACATTACAGTATTTGCACTGTATTAATTATTTGCTGATGGTCCTTCTTCTGACAAGAACTTCTGTTCCTTCCCTTTCCTTTGCGTGCTGGAATCATCCATGTTTCCACTGCTCTGTGCTGCTCTGTTCCATCAGCTCCAAGTTACTGAAAGCCTTGGAAGAAATCACAAGTGCACAATCAAGGTGTCACAGGTCTAACAGGATCATCCTGGCCCATCCTTTTGGAGAAATCTCTCTTTAACCTCCTTTCCCAGACTCCACACTTCCCTTTTTCCCTTCTTCAGTGACAACCTTTGGCTTTGCAATATGTGCAGAGGGACAGAAAGCCATTCTGAAGTTATTGTTTAACTTTAGTTCAAGTTCTGAGGGTTTCCCATCGTGCAGACCCCACTAGCTGTGACAGTGCATACAATAAATGTTTGCACAGTGAGTGCTTCCAAACGCCCAACATGCAGCAGAACGAGCAGGGAATGTGTTACTAATGCCATGGTGGAAAACTATTCATAACAGAATATTCCCTTTAGAATATTTTTAGACTACAAAAGACCTCAGGAGATGTTTCTCAGACTTTACAAGCAAACACCCTTTCACACCCTTCATTTCCCAACTCGTGGCTTTTATTTCCATGTTGTCCAAGCCCTTTCTGCCACCCAATATTTATCCATTTCCTTCAGAGACAATACTCCCTGACTCATGCTTTCTGCAGAAATATGGCTTGCACAAAGGAAAGGAGGCAGAAATGAGAGCACAGAGGGAAGACTCACAGGAACCCACCTCCAACAAATCCTGCACATCCTCTGTCAGGGCACTCTCCCAACAGCCCAGTGCTCACTAACCATGGAAGATATTTAGGAGAGAACTTATTTCCTTTTGTGTCTGGAAGAGGACTAATTGCCACTACACAAAGGACACTTATTTTGACCCTGAGTACATTCTCTGCAGAAAGGTCTGCAAGATCATGGCTCTTCTCCTCTAAGGCAGGAACAAGTGTTTTTTCTGCACTCAGCAGAAAGAGAGAGATCATCAACAGAACTGTAAGATACATCACAAGTAATTAAATAATAAGTAATGCTAATTAATGAATAAAGTACACCAAATGAGGGATAAAAGGATCTCAAGGGTACAGAAACAGGACGTTGTCTCTGCATAAAATACACCGAATGTAAAGCTTTCCCCCCACTGCCTCTTTCACCTTTCCAACTCTTTACCTAATGCCATCAGGATTTCATTTTCCCATTTCTACTTTCTCCTGTATTTAATTACTTTTCTTTACTCAGCAAATCCTTGTAAAGTCTGAGTGCCATTTATTTGTGTATTTATTTCAGCTAGTTACTACTTACCTCATCCCACTCCAGAAGGTAGCTGGTGATTTTTGAACCATTATCAACGGGTGCCTACGAACAAAAATAAACAAAAGGTGATTTGGGGAATCAAAGAAAATGGCTTCACCTCCCCCAGGCAAACGACTAGAGTTTCAAGTGAAACCAAAGCTTTGCACATGGCTTGGCAACCTCTTAACGAATGCTGGGAAGAAGCTGGACATAATGAAACACATACATTTTAGAAGTCCAGTCAGTGCACAGGAAGGGATTTGTCAGAGCACAGCAAGTTCAAGTCCCTTACTGAAAAATGACTGTCTCAGCTTTAGATTATTTCCAACGTTTATGCTCACTGTCAGTACTTTTTCCCTGCTTTTTGCCCAGTGCATGTGTTACCTACCTTCCACTGTAAGGTTAAGGAGCTTTTGGTCCTGTGCGAGGGTTTGGGTGGGAAGGGACACTCCGGCGCTGAGCTGTGAGTGGTGAAGCTTACTGGCTCCGAGCAGGATCCCTTTACTGAGTTGTACATTGCATATACCCTGGAAACAGTATTCAAACGGGTTATAAAAGTGCTGACAGTCAGTGGCACCACCTCAGCCACTCTATTTATCGACCAAAGCACCCACAATACCATCCACTAATTTCAGACTTATCACAGACCAATGGCTATCCTTACTTGACTTCATACAAGAATGCAAAAAAAAAAAATTACAGCAGCAGAGGGACAGTGTTTAGTGCAAATATTCCCACGGACCACTGAGTTACCTTCATTACCTCTTCTTTCCACCAATATTTCCTTGCCTATTGCCAGGCTTCCACACACTGTGATAAAATCGTCTTTAAAATACAACAGAGAAAAAGGTATCCACTTTAAGGCCTGGTTTACACTTGATCCACATGTAGCATGTTCAGTGCTGGTACCTGCTGGTCTCCTTCCATGGGTACAATCTTCTCCTAACATAACTCAAGCATCAACACTTAGTGGACCTCCATGGATTAGAACTAACACAGCTCAGCAACATTGCTCTGATAAGCTAAAAATCTCCAAAGCAAATTTGCTTTCAGTTCCTCTGTATGTCAGCATGGAACATGCAATACCAAATAATATGGGAAAGCAAATAGGATATACTTGAGCACTTCCTCACGAGGTGCTTTTCTCTGAAAAATTAATGATATTAATAAAAACTAATAATTTTTCTCTGAAAGAGTCATTTTTTCCCTTCACATTTTCCATGCAGCAAAAGAAAAGTGCAAATTGTAAGACTTCTATTCAAAAAAAGTTCAGGCCATGACCAGACAACGACCTCTGAGTTCGCTGTAGCTATTGTGTGCTTGAATGCAGAGCTAAAGAAAGGGCAATTTCTAAATTTGTTTTTAGTAGATAAGAGTAATTAATGTACAATGGCCACCTACGTAGAATCAAACCTTTTGGGGGAGGTAGACAAGAACTGCTCTGGTGCTACTTTACACATCACCTGTTAGCAGGCAGGAGCAACAAGAAATGCAGTTAATTAATTGAGTCTGCAGCTGGCAAGCGGCACATACATGTGCTGGAAATGAGCGTGGTCCAGCATCCAACACACGCCACAAGGGAAATAAAACCGTGTGAAAACGAGCTCAAGGGGCATCTTCTGCAAGCCACCGAAACACTGTGCACACCCAGCTCTGAGGGCACCAAAACAAGGCACCTGAAGGGAAGCAGGTGGTGGTTCAGAGCAAACCAGGCTGTTCCAGGTTGTCGCAGGGCAGTGACGAGCACGAGCACCTTGTCCAGTAGAGACAAAGCCCTGGGAGATGCTGCCAAGGTCAAGGAGACCCAAGGCGATCTGCCCGGTAACTGCTGGCCCCATAAATTTCTTTCCTCAACAGATTTATTTCTTCACAGTCATTAATAAATAATGCAGTTTCAGTGAAGGAAAAAACCAACTACGGTGGAAAGCAAACAGCCACGGTTTCAGTGTCAGCTCGCTCCACTACAAAGGGTGCTGCTGCTCTGCACGTCTGACTTTTGTATTTAGTCACTCCTTTTAAACAGAAGTTATTGTTAACCGTTCACAAACGACCTGCAATCTGGCAAACCTGCAGGAAGGTGGAGGGAGCTGTAGGTAGGGAGGAAGAAGTCAGCCAGGAGCTGGGGCAAATACCCACAACACCCCAAAAAATGACGGAGACCTCAGGCGAGCTGTGCACAGTGACCCCTCCGGCGTTTCAAGCTGGCTTCAAAAGAGATGTTCAGTGCTTACAGAAGGAAGCTCAACACTGTTTTACAAACTTCTCCTCCTTGTTACCATCCCTTGGCTGCTAAGGCCAGGACTCCTGCCCCACTCAGGAGCTGCATCTTTTCCTCATTTATGAAAAGATCCTTCTGGTCTTGTGCTTCTACTTGAATAGTTCATTTTAGGGTTGCACTAGAAACTATCCTTAAAAATGAAAAGAATCTATAGTATCAGAGCTAGATGGACACATTTTGGTGTTGGATTTTTTTTTTTTAAAAGCTAAAGAAGAAACACTTTGCTTCTGAAAGTTTTAGAAACAGGAGCACCCTTGATGTGAAACTGTGTGCCAAACCTAGCCCTTGTCTGGAAAACAGAAGGGAAGAATAGACAGGAGTGAAAGGATGTTTTTTTAAAGGATATTGAAGGTAAATGTACAGGATGTAAATTCAAAGGCCTGGTTCATAAATAAAAAAGACAGCACGAGCAGGTAACAGTGTTAAAACCATCAGAGAGCAAAATTAGAATGTGTTTATAGTTAATAAATGTGTAAAACATTTTCAGAATCAAAGAGAAATATATTATGAAAATATCAACACAGGTCAGTGTGAATCCGTTTTTTTCTTGGAATAAATGCTGAAATGACTACGGTCAGATGGATCTGTATTCAGCAGATTTACTTCCCAAAGTGTAGCCTACTTATGAAAGAAGAGTGCTGGAGTACTTTCAGTGTTTATGTTACAGGAACTGAAGAAACACGAGTTGCTTGAGTCAAATTTTTAAATGACCTCAGATAGCCTACTTTCATACACAAGCACTTCCAGGCCTGTTATCCATACAGAAATACAGATACATTAACTTATTTTTGCCTCTTTCTACAGCAATGACAACAACACAATGAAAGATATTGCTCAAAAAGCACTCTCATTGTCCAAGATAAAATCTATAAGAAAATACTTAGAAACCACTGAAAAAACACACCTACAGAGGTGACCAAGAAATTCTTGAAGAGTTTATATTTAAGTGACATTCAAATCATGCTAACTCACCTGACATGATAATCTGTTGCTGGCCTAAGGTCCTTCAGGTGATATTCTAATTCTTCTCCACTGTAGGAAAGAAATCCAAACCCAACCAATTAATAAATTATGAAAAGCAGTATCACACTTAGCACAGCTAGTGATTTTCTAGTGATACACTTTGAAAGAAGAAAAATAATTCCTCTGAAGAGAAGCAGTAGCAAACCACATACCAACAATTTGTCAACACACTTCATGTTTCTTGAAAACTTCACAAAGCTCCATATGCACAGAAGAAAAAGAATTTATCACACCAATTTATTCAGTAAACTAAATATATGTGTTTATTTCAATGCCATCTTATAGTTTGCTGATATTTGTATAAAGCTCATTGTGGTTTTCAACCCTCCCAGAGCCGAAAAGAGCGAAGTCCAAACATTATTGTTGTACTTTTTTCATACTCCTTATTCAAAATACTTTATAAAAAGTGACCCACTGAACTTCAGAGGAAGAAGCAGAGTTTCTTGCACAACTGTTTCACTTATTGCTTTCTCCTCCAGAAGCACACTCCCTGTGAGGACCACAGCAAGGAGACATTTAATTAACACCCAAACAGCTGGACCCAGCTCTCTTTCAATACCAAGACAGTTTAAAGCAAAGTGTTTTAGACATTTTAGGAAAAAAACAGCGCACAATCTATTAATTTCAAAAGCAGCCAACATAGTTAGGGCTATTCTTTTTCCTTCTGGCTTGTTTGCTGGTAAATGAACACTGGGCTCAGTCATGTGTTGCCAAATCTGTGAAGATTAAGGTACGGGTCAGTGCTTAATAAGTAATAGCCATCTCATGTAAAAGCTTGGCTTATTCATGATTTTATTAAAATATGGGAAAAAAGAAAGCTCTCAATTTAGCATAAAGAAATATTTCATAGCTAGCTGAACAAACACAGGGAGATGTCTCAAAATCAATAGAGCAAAATCCACCAGAAAGCACATGCCTGCTGGGTTGCCAGAAATCCACCAAAAAGCCTTCTATTTTTTATTTCATATATGCTCTGCAAATCCAGTTTTTCCCCTCTGAAATGAGTGCACCTCCCTGCAAGGACAATGTATTCAACATATTGCAGACTCTCTTTTGCCTATAGTAATAACAATTACTGCTGCTCCTGATGGAACATAGCACATCAAGCTAAAGGCTGCACTCTGGCCAGCAGCAGGAGACACATCACCACCAGCAGCTTTAAAACAGATGCACAACATTTTATAACCAGGAGAAAATGTGCAGCCATCACACCAACAAGCACAAAAAGTACTAGAAAGTGTCCTTTCCCATTTTAAAAGTTCAGCAGCACATATTTGACTATGGAGGTGCTCGCATTGGCTCAAAAACAGCTGGTGTAAATGTCAGAAAAAGAGTAAAATCAGGCAGTCTTTCCCTGGTTAATACACCCTTTTTGTATTATCCAAGACCTGCCTTTAGCATACCAAGAGGAATACCCTAATTCACAGGACATCTTAAGAAAGGAGATGGCTTGGTCTCAAGAGGTAATTCCTTAAATGCTCTATCACCTGGACTTTATTTAATGAGATTTGGGAAGGATTAGCTATTTCACAATAGCCAAGGTCACATCTCCAAATTCTCTTTCCTAGACGTCATTGGGGGGGAAAAAGAAAGGCATAACACCATATGTACTTGATCACAGAATGAGCTCAGAGGATCACCGCAAGGAGACACAGAGAAATCCCTCAGAATTTTTACTGAAGTCTGCTGAGAGCCAAGTATTTGGGTTTTTCTGGGGAGCCTCTGTAACCTACTGACTGCTGTACTCCCTCCTCTGCTCATCTAAGACACTACAAAGCAGCAAAGCCCTCCAATTTTGCTCGTTAGCTGAAATAACAAGATTTTACTGTTCTAAATTCTGCGAGCCCACACAAAATTAGCCCATTAGAAGGCAGCTCTCCTGCCTGCATGGCTTACACGAGAGGTTTTGACATTTAGCATAAAAGAAAAAGTAACCTTTTCACTGGCAATGGGAGTGACGGCATCGCGGGCAGGATCTGCCACGTGCCAGGGAGGTGGCATGGGATGGCAATTAGGGACCTTGTGAGATGCACTCCACCAGATCCCTGCAAGCTCCTCTGGTGAGCAAACAGGGTGCTCAAACGTGCCTTTCTTATGTGACCGACGGGCATGCCAGAATACACCCTGAAAAGCTCTGAGAATTTACTCCTAGCGAAACAAAAAGAAGTGTAAAAATGATGGTTTTACCTGTAAATGATCTTGTATTTTCCATCCCTCCCTTTATCTGATAAGGCAACCTCGTAGGTACAGGTGTAAGGCAAACCGTTGTTGTGTCTATCTGCATTGAGAAGGCCAGGGGGAGGTGACCAGGAAAGCAAAACTGTTCTTGCTTGAATATTTGTAACCTATGAAAGAAACATCAGTTAGTGTAATCTGAGGACAAAAACAGTATTCTGTAAGTATTTGCTTTTTGCTTTCATCTTCACAATTAATTCCTTGCAAAAGGGAAATTTCAGAGCTAGAGTTGAAAAGCAAAGGGTCAGAAATGATCAACAACACAAACAAAAACACAGATTCGTGGCATAAAGTGATCTCTAACAGATGAGGAACACAGAGAGAGGTTCCCCTGCAGGGAAACGGCTCGTCACTGTCTGAGCATCTAGCAAAGGATGTCTCTGGAGGTACCTGCTGCTGTGGCCATTCCCAGAAGGGAACTGGAACTAAGTAGAATGACGACTTTATTCTGTAGGTTGTTTAGTACACAATTATTTTCTAAAGTTTTTGTGTTTTTGTGGGGGAGATTTTTTAATGCAACTCTGATGGCTNAGACTTCATTCTGTGGGTTGTTTTGTACACAATTATTTTTCTAAAGTTTTTTAATGCAACTCTGATGGCTTTTTCAGCCATCCTGTTCCTTCCTGCCACTTGAACCCACAATAATTCAACTACAAATAAGCAGAAAAAGCCAATTCAACCTGCAAAATTATGCTGGCTCAAAAGCACGAGGGAAAATCATAAAGGAAGTCCAACTGTCAATTAAAAACGACATTGCAAATCAATCACCTTGTGCCTTGAGAGAAGGACCTGTGTGTGATCTGCAGTCACCACTCCACGGCAGAGGAGTGAGGAACCTCTTTTATTAAAACATGGAAAGAATATCTCAAACTCCTGCACCAAAACAATTTTATCACCCCACCAGTGCCACTGTGTTCTTCTGGAGAGCCAGGTTCACGCAGCTTACAGAACTAGCATCACCTTGCTCACCAGGAGAGCCACTGGCACGTCAGCTGCACACAGCCAACAGCAGCTTCCCAGAGAACTGCCTTCTGTTGTCAGGCCAAGCAAGAAGAATAAAAAACCCCCCTGCCACTGTCTCAGAAGAAAAATAAATAAGAAGCAATAGCTGCACTGGTTATCTGGGAAAGGCAGCACATTTTCATCCAAGCCTGCTGAAATATCCCAGGGAAGCCTCAAAGCCTCCAGAGCCTCAAATGCTCTGCCACCAACTCTCCACTTTTCATCATGGAAATAATGGTGCTTTTCCTTCTTAACTGTAGTGAACATATAAAGAATATTTTTTCATTAGCCTCCATATGGAGGAATCGAAGACTGAGGTTTTATATTCTTTATTTTTCCTATGCAACAAATTTCACTGCATCTATAATTTTGACAGATTTTTGCAACACCAAGAGAAAGATGTTGTTATTTCAGAAGGTGTAACACGAATGCTGCAGGTGCTCAGTTACACATTTCCTAACTTTTGTTGAGACAAGTGAAACCCCTTACTCATAAATTACTTGGGAATGAAGTATTAGCAATCAGCTTTCAGGGGCTGCTTGTTTACAAATCCAGCTTCTGGATGTCTTTATATAATGGAGAATATTTAACTTCTCGCTGAAAACACATTGCTTCCAGCTGATGAGCATTGCAACTGCTGTGTCTGATACCCACATATCAACCAGATTCCTTCTGAGCAAGTCATAAATCCATTTTTAACACCCTGACAAGTAGGTGACACCATGAAATGTCTCATCATAAACACCATGATCTCAAAAGTTAGAGATTTTAATTTATAGCAGCACATTTAAGTCTTGCCAAAAAAAGAAAACCTTCATTCAACCTAATGTGAAAAATAAGTTTTAAGGCAAGAAGGTTTAAGTTGCATCAAGCTTTCTTTGTAAAAAATACAGACGTGCAAATTGTTTTATGAACTTTCACGGCATTTCTTGCTTTCATGGCATTTTCTTATCACATTTTTCTGATACTATGAAATCAATATTTATTTGAAAACCTTGGAGCAGTTAACCCTGATACTGGATAAGACACCTTATAAGAATCTTGAATGATTCAAGTAAGACAAATAAGTTAATTTTTTGGAGATATACACATATATGTATATACACACATATATGTAAATGAAATTGTGGTAAACATACTTAAGAGCTAAAAATCTGCATTTAAAATAATATTTTGATCAGAAAACTGAATAACAAGATCCAAATAGATTTGAGGGGTTTTTTTAACAGACATTACTACTATGCCAGCTCAGCCCATCAACATGCAGTTTCTTTTATTATGGAAATATGCTTGCATAATTGTTTTTCATAAATTCAGACAGACTTGGAGCTAGAGGCACGATATCCTGCCAATGTTCTATTGAAATGTTTTTCTCTGTGACTACTCCCAAGGACACACGTATATATTCCACATACGGCAGAACTCTGGCCCTCCATGAACTTCAGCAATCTGTAAAAAGTTAGGTCTTAGGTTTCTTAAAAAAAGAGAAAGTATCTTGTGGGCTAACTGCTAGAAACTGTCAGACTATTATTCTGAAGCCAGCACGCAGAGGATAAAAGTCCAAACCCAGTTGCTAAGCTGCTCCAGCTACACCATTAATTTCGGAGGGAAGGAGCACCCGGAGTGGCTGCTGGCTGCCTTGGAGCTCCTAGGTACACAGCAACTGCTGCTGGAGGTTTAAAAATAAACACCAGAAATTGTTAAATACCAGTCTTAGCTGCACTGAGCACACACAGCAAGTGTAGGAAAGCAAGTGAGGGGTCACTGTCTGCAAGGTAAGTCAGAAAAGGCAAATCTATTCCCCTCCTGGGCTGTGCACGTCAGCTGGGAACAGATTGATCTGTGTGGCTGGAGATAAACCTATCTGCTGCTCCCTGACCAAAAGGCTGATACCATATCACAGTGACCTGCCAGTATCTCCTTTCATGGCCAAAGCCACCACTTAGTTTACCAAGGAACTCCTATCTGGAGCAGGAAGCACTAGCTTTGATGTGAAAAGGGGTAAGTGAAATAAATGGGGTTATGATACATTGAGAGTAACAAGCAGGCACTTGCAAAACAGCTCAGTATCTTTACCTCCAGCTCTCCTGGCTTACACAAACACCTTTCCAAAGGTACAGACCTGGACCAGCCCTCTCCAGGCCGTAAGGAACAGCCCAGCTAGCACCACGATGGTGGGCTTCATGGCCCTTCTGAACGTGCAGACAGAAATACTTCACCATCAATAAAAACCTTATCGTTCGTTAACAGTGCACTAATTCCATCTCACCAAATTATAAGCCGCCAGAGCGCCTCTTCCCAGGCTGGGCAGGTAAACCTTTGTGCTGCTTCTGAGTTCCCCCAGCCTGCCTCACTTGTCCCCAAAATCACTGTGCTTGCTTTGAAGAGGGCTGGCTTGGCCTTTTAGCTGAGACCCAACAAAAGATTCTCCCACAAGGAGTTCTGTACCTCTGGTGAAAAGCACAGTTAATTAGTTTCTGAAAACTTCTCAGTTTACACAGTAAATGCCTCCTTTCTGCTCTATCAAAACTCGGTGGTGTAAATAATTATTCCATAAAAGCCCCTGGGAAAGAATCCAGCTCCTGCACCACTTCAATAAGGCTACAAGACTGATGAGTATCGGTCCTTCCCGTCTTTCAGGTAATGAAAAATGTTTCTGTACAGCTTTCATTATCTTTCAAATTCCGGGTTAGCATTCACAGGCATCGTGTGGTTTGGGGGCTCATTGTATGTGTGAGAACTACACTGCAAGCAACATTCATTTACTCCCTCGAGGGCAAGGTTTGAAAGGCTTGGGGGTCAAATGAATTCATGGTTATTACTGGGTCGAGATTCTGCTTTTAAATTATGGCTCTAATCCTGCAATTTTAGGCAAAAACCCCAGTGATTAAATATGAGTTTTGCTGCAGAGCAAGTCAGCGGGAGCAGGCTGCCTTTTGGAAAGCCAGGCTGATGTCTGAGCTGTGGTTTGACAGAGCCCTGGTGACTCCCCACGGGGGGTGATGTCCCCCCGAGCCCCTCGGCCGCAGCCGCTTCAGAAACCCAGAGTCAGGTTTCCCTCCCCTCACCGAGGTATTTGTTTCAGAGAATGCTTACTTTGTCTGTGATAACGTGAATTAAAAACATATTTCAGTTTACACAAAACCACGGGGGAATAAAAGCAAAAGGTGCCTTTTAAAATTCTGCCTGTTAAAGGGACAAAGCTCTGATTAAATTTACAGCTTGGCTGCACATCTCTCAAACAGGTAACAATATCTATTATTGAAAACAGACCTTTTGCGAAGTAATAATTTTAGAAGTGTGTGTATTTTGTACTCAGGTACCGGTAAAATCCAGATACCTCCCAATGACAGCTCTCCTGCAGGAGTTGCTCACAAGGCTAATCCCTTTGGATGGCTTCATCCCCTCCATGGATGGAGGGAGCTGCCCACTTGGACAAATGAAATCCATGTGCTGCAGACACAGCATCACCCACTCGTCATTGACTCACCACTCTGTGTTCTTTTCCTTTGCATCTTTTTTTTTCTATACATTGTTTTATTTTTCACTTGTATATGCGAAAGATTTGCCAAGAAACATGACCAAGATGACTATTTAAGCATAATATGATATATTTCTATCAGATGTAATACTGACTACACACACCAAATCATTCACAGCAATTCATGATTTGTGAGAGTCCTGTGAGTTTAATTACTCACAAATGTCAAAGTTACAGAGAGAGAATAATAGATAATCTCCAATATCACCTCAGTAAATGTCATTATTATTGAACCAGCATTTGCCATGGTTTTGATTTTTTTTAAATCCTATTTTTGGTATGAGTAAAGGAAAATTATTTTTGTCTATTTTCCATTTTTTGCTTCTGCTTTAAAGGCTCTGGTTACCATAAATCTAATTGTACAGATCTCAGAATCCTGCAAATTGCTCTAATAGCTTCTCTTCCTACCTCTAAAGATAGAAGTAGGAAACAGCACATTTTTCTTGTCAGCTCTCTGGATCTTTGTAAAAGCACCTGGCTGTGGCTATTTACCAAATGAGTAACATTCAGGTGGTCCTTGGGACAGAAACATTGACTCCCTCTGTACAACAAACGAGCCTAATTCTGTGCCAAGTGCACTTTCTTCCCTTCTGATCACCTTGAAACTCTTTCTCTCAAGCTTAGACTGTCACTTGTTTCCACGCACAGGGAAGTGAACACTCCTCGTGAACAGCAGCCAGATTTTGAACACCTTTGAGAGGTGTTTATCATCTCTGCAGGCCTGGCTTTGAACCTGCTCCTGCCCATGCCAGGACCCTGGGACCCAGCACCTACTGATGGAGCAATTTTAGACCAAACACCCACTGTATTTATTCAGAACAAAAGCATCCATGAGAAGAGAATCCAAAAAATAAAACTTGGCCTGCGCTCACACCTGGCTCTGCCTGAGCTCTGCCACTTCTGCACCCAAGGCTCCCACTGCAGAATGGCTCTGTATCAGCCTCTGCCAGTTGAACCTAGTCTTCACACGAGCTTTCCACCATTATTTTCTATTTATTTGCTTATTTGTGCCCTATGTCTCCAACTGGACAGAAAAAGGCCCGAGCCCTGGAGAGCAAAGGACATAGGCTGTGCTCTGGGATTTCTGTCTCCCTCTGCCCCATGACTGCTTCTTCCAAGTGCTGGCTTGGACCATTCATTCAGACCCACAGTACTCTTGTGGCTTTCATTTGATACACCAAACTAGAAAAACATGACATTCAAAGGGCTTATAACCAGATTTATTAATAACTTCACCTGACTGCAGTCACACTCAGCATTAGGGTCATTTACACTGTGATTCAATTCCATTATAATTCATGGGCTTTTATGGCTCGGACAAACACAGACTATAGTAATTTGCCATTGAATAATAGAATTAGCTTAATTTAATCATGATTAAAAACATAAATTGCTCATGACAAATAAAATTAAATGCAGAGGAGAGGGGTAAGAGCTATGCAAGTCACCCCAGTGCATTAAATTCCCACCCCAAGACACCATCACAGTATGAATACTGGGATCTGTCCTCTGGAAACAACCAGTGCAGTTCCTGGAGCGGGCAGAGCCCTCAAACACCCATGAGCA
The DNA here is from genome assembly GCA_013398955.1 of Callaeas wilsoni. Taxonomy (NCBI): domain Eukaryota; kingdom Metazoa; phylum Chordata; class Aves; order Passeriformes; family Callaeidae; genus Callaeas; species Callaeas wilsoni. The sequence goes on from VWPU01009396.1 coordinate 80,235, forward strand.
CAAAAGATCCTTCAGAAATATATCCCAGTAAAATGAGTTAGTGGCAGCAATCTACTAAGGGAAAAAATCAGAGGTGCTCCCCTGTGAAATCACCAGTATGTAGTGACACAATCTACTTTTTACATTTGCTATTGTACATTGTCTGGCAATTTGTGATCACATACCTGTGGTTTTTCCATTCCAGAAAGAATGTCTTGAACCCTTTTTGTTTCTGAATCAAATTCTGTAAAATAGAGAATGTGGAAAGAGGAAGAGAAATAAATTACCAAAAGTAAACAAAAATTTCAGTCACATCAATAAAAATAGGTGAAGGAGAGAGACAGACATTACCTGCACATGAGCATCAGTTGCCTTGTGAATTGAAGGCATGCGGTTACATGGATTAATACCACAAAAAATTAGAAGATAAAAAGGAGGGAATGAAACTTCCAGTAATTTCAGGCATTCAGAAATGTGAGATTGTTTGTAGAGGTGTCCTCCACAAACAGTGCTATTAGGTGTGATTTGCACTCAGAGGGCAAAACCACCCTGTTTCCAGAACTCGGCTGAGAAAGAAGCCCAGGAGTTTCTCAGTTACTGCTGACCCTAACCCTGGTTTGCTAACCAAACCCACCCTCCCTCCAGCAGCTGCAGACTGGGCTGTCCACCTGCCCACCAGGGCTCTGCAGAGGACAACTGTCCTTGTCCCATGCAGGGGAAGCCCAGAGGAGCCACACAGGTGCCTGCCCTGAGCCCCAGCACCCACCCTGCAGCCACCTGTCCTTAAACTGGGTAATGCCCAAAGCTCTTTTACTGCCACCTTCCAGCTGCTGAGGCAACAGAGTGATGCCAGGCAAATTCCAGAGCCTGACCAGCAGCAATCCATCCTCCCTTGTGTCTGGTACAGCAGCTCTTGCAGGGGCTACACAGAGGTACCTACAGGCTGTGAAATGCTCCCCCTAAACCAGAGGGATAACTGTGCAGAAGGTGCTGCAGAGGCCATCCTCCGAGCAGGGGAATCAGCCTTTCCCCCATCCTCCCCCCCAAAACAATCTTGAGGTAAAACATCAGCTTAGAGTAATGAGGTGACACAAAGCAGCTTTATTCCTTTTGGACGACAGCACAGAGAGGCCTCACTTTCCACTACAGTATTCTCTAATGGAAAACTAGGAACATATTTTCCTGCTGGGTTTTTTTTTTTTTAATTTTATTTTTCTTTTTTAAAATGTTAATGCAAAAAGTTTGCTCACCAAAGCAAAAGAACGTATCTCACCTAAAGCAAAATGAGCCAGACGTACTTGGCACAGGAGGCAAAAAACATTAATAAACAGGTGGGATCAGATCAACAGCTTTCACTAATGATTCCCCCAAAACCTGACCTACTTCTCGTAGCCCAAGAATGTGTCTTTATTTTTGTCTGTGACCTGCTTTAAAAAAGTAGATCTTCTTTTTAAAAATTCCATGTGCTCGACTGCCAAAAAATAGAATTGGCTGAATGTTGACGGCAGAATTCCAGTGTAAATGCCCATCTCTCCCTACAAGAATGCACCTTGGTGTGGAGTGGGAATGATAGATCTCCTGCTGCACACATTCCTGGATTCCTTTTAGTCTCAGCCACTTGGAAAAGAAAGGAGTAGTAATATTTCAGGAGAAGTGGAGGACAGCAAGATTGGTTTTTTCCTACAGCAGATAACCCTCAGAGTGTATTATAAAGAGCACAAACCAGCAGGATTGAGCCAGAATATGATAACACTGGCTTGAAAATTACATAGATGGACTAAAATGGCTAAGGAAAAGGCTGAGATGCTGATCCAAGTGAAAATGTCAAAATTTGGGGTGTTTCAGAATTCAGGGTTCCTCTCAGCATCAGTAAAGAAGCTGGACTGTGCCACAAAAGCCTGGAGCCAGATCTGCACACTGTGGAGATCCTGCAGGCTTATCTTGAAGGGATGCTAATCAGAAGCAGCTTCCGCAGCTCAGAGTGTAACAAAAAAGCTGCTACTATTTTATCGAAAGTTTATGGTTATTATGTCACCCCTAATTACAACCCCCAGAAGCTGAGCGTGAATCACTCTCAACCTTAAATCCCAAACATGTGGACTGAATTTTCTCTCCTCTCTCTGCTTTCTAGCAAGGATGCTCTGTCGCACTGAGCAGGAGAGGAAAACAAAGCCTGAAGCCCAAAGAAATCTCATTTCCCTCTCCAGTGAAAGGTGATTGCTTTGTACAGTAACTGAGTCCTCTGACCCTCTGCAGGTCAGGGCTGAGGGTTCAAACTGCTCCAGGCACAGGAACTGACTCCAAGACTTAAGGGAGGTGGGTATGCCCAGCAAATAAATAATTTAAGTACTTCAAACTTCTCAAAGAAGAGTCCTACTCAGGGAATTTTTTATATTAGTGTCCCAACTATGGATCTTGTTAACAGAGAGAATGCTCTGGGTACCAGATACAGAAGCCCTGGGTTATTACAGACATGTGGCCATTTATGTGGTCAGTATGGACATGTATGTCACCAAGTGTTTATACAGATAAGCCGGAGGTGGAAGAAGATAAGTCTTCTTCAAAGACTTTGGGGAGAGGGGGAGAGGGAATGGGATACATAGAACAAATAATGCCCTGTGAAAACACAGAAAATATTAAATGAAAGGCAGAAAGCAATAAATATCCACAAGCGATGTCTATAATAGCATCAGAGAACAGCTCAGGTTGAAAGGAGACCTCAGGAGTGGTTATCAAGAATCACAGTATTTGCAGTATTCCTAATACTTAGTTTCCCATTTCAAGAGCCATAAAAAAAAAAATCTCAGGCTTCTATGGATGGCTGACTTCCTTTCTGTAATAAACATGATTATTCACAGTCTCCTGAGCTAGACTAAGCTAAGGAGAACGAGACCTGTCCCAAATCCCTCCCTCAGTAGGGAAGTTGCTCTGACCTGCCAATCTCTCTCAAGTATCGAGCTCAACATCTTCCTGCCGAGCCAACAAAGAGCAGGAAGCCTTCTGAAATACAAGAGGATAGAGGAGGAAAGAAACCATCTGATACACCCTATCTGATAACCCAGAGCTGCTGGAAGGCCTTTCCTCCTGGCCCTCTATTGTTACTCAGCAGCCACCAAGGACTATACTCCAGATTAGCTCACTGGAGCATTTGGGGACAAGGAGCACGAGCACCTGCTGGACACCACAGAGGCAGTGGTGGAAAAGTGGGGAAGAACAGCAGCAAGAAACGGGCAAGTCTTGATGTAAAACAGGAGATTTCAGGTTCAAAAAAACGACCTAGAACTGCTCAGGAAAGGCGGTGGGGTGGCTGAGCAGATTCACCTACCTGAGACTAATTGTCCCTGAATAACAGACAGTTGATTTGCATTTCAGTCTTTGTCCCTTCCTCTCCCTCAGCTGACTGAGCACTGAGTATGTGACAGGAAGACAGAAAATCTCTGTGTGTTGGGGCTTGCAGGGGCAGGCAGCATGAGCTGCTTTCCTCCGTTGCCGTCGGGAACAGAAGCTCAGTCACGTCAAGGAGGAGCCCAACACTTCAGGTCATTGTCCCATTTTAACTTTTCCTCTCAACATCTGTTCTCCACATCTGTCATGGCAAAACTCTTCCTCCTAGGAGGAAGCTGGGGGTGGGGATGAATTCCTTGTGAATGCTCAATGGGGTCCTCTGAGGGACAGCACAAAAATCTGAGTTACCCTGTTAATCTCACTGTCTGAGAAATATTATAGCACTCTCAAGCTACAGAAATAGGTTCTAATTCCCAGGCTGTGGGTTCTTTGGATCCAATGTTTCGGATTAATCTTCTTGCCCAGAAAAGCCAGCTGAAAGACCTGGACCACATCTAAGTTTGTATTTCAGTCCTCTCTTTTTTCAGAGTTTTGAATCATAAACAAAACTCTATCGATACAACCAGGAGTAAATGCCCCTAAAAACTAAACACTTTCTCAGCAGCTGTTTGGTGCTAACAGGGTTTCAGTGTCAAGTCTTGCTGAACTAAAGCCTTTTATTCCATGCTTCTGTTAGACCATGCCTATGTTCCTTTCTGCACGTACAGCACAAATATAATTTTCAGACCTTTCCAACCATACTTTTAAACACCAAGCACAGCTTTAAAAAACAGGGAAAAAAAATGTCAGTTCAAGGTAAGTTTGAAGTTTCCATCAATAGTTTACATGTTTGTATGAACAGCAGCTGTGTATGTAAATGGTTTGAAATAGCTAAAAGCTCTGAACTAATTAAGATTTTCCCATTGCAAATACACATTTTAGGTTTGTTCTGCATTCTTTCCTTGGAAGAGAGGAAAAGGTCCAGCTCAAGACTTAGCTTCTGGCCACAGAAAGTATTTACTGTTTCAACAGCCTTTCCATTCCAAGGGAATGACATCAGCACTAGCACTTTGCAAACTCTGAGTCTAATTCTCAAGCAGAGCTCCATGCTCACAGATATGCCAGTCATAACATGACATGCTTTCTCAGAATTTGTTCCAGATTTATCGGGGCTGTGACCGGCTTTAATGCTGGGAAAGATCTTTCATCAGTCACGTACGGCACAACCTACAGCCCCCGAGAAAACGAACTCTTCAAAACACAGCCCGGCTCCTTTGTGAGCCGCCTGCCGATGTCAAAGCTGAAGACACCAAGAAGAACACATACAGACTTTCAGGGAATTGCAGAAATATAAGTTAATAAACTCCTTGTACAAGAACAAACCTAAAGCCGCAGATGTCACGCAGCAGCTGAGTCACAGGATCAGAGGGGATGGGACACAGTCACCGAGTCCATCCTCCTACACGGAAACGTGATGATCTATACCCAAACCATTTCTCTGAGACAGCTCCCTAGGCCATTTCTTCAAAATAAATGACATCAGATAAATCATCTCCTGCCTCATGATCATGGTAATCTCCAAACTCAGCTAGGTGAACTACCACAGCATCTAACTGCTCTCATCACAGGAAGATCATCTCAGCTCTCCCTGCTACATCTGAAACTTATTCCTTCTTTCCTGCACGTCTCCCCCAGGCGAGTTCATCATTCCTTTCTTTGTTGCCACCTTTCACATACTTGAAGGAATTTCTTCCTTTAACAAAACAAGCTCCATTTCTCCATACCTGTCTTTACCAGACACCACCTGCTGCTGTTCTCTGCCACGTTTTTTAAACTGGTCTCCATCCTTCTGAAGACATGGCACAGCCTTGCCCACCGTGTGCCAGCTGGGGCCCTGGCAGCACCAGAACTAAGGATCCATTTACAGAGCTTGCTCAGGAGCTGCCTCTTCTCTTTGTCTACAGAGTAACTTGACTCTTGGGGTTTGTAATCTCTTATTTCTCCCAGAACTACCACCTAATTAAAAAACCCAGCAGGTTTGAGAACAACTAGCTGCAGTGCAGTACATGGCTCTTGCCTTGATCAAACTTTTTCTTTGAATGCCATTATGGAGCTCTCCTCCTGTCTTGTCCTCCTCCCCTGACCCATCAAGCACTCCCACCCCTATCAGAGCCTGATATGGACTATAATTTAATAAGCCTCAATCCTTATTCCATCCTTCAAGCCCTTAATGAAAATATTGAATAAAATTAAACCTAGGACAAATTCCTGCCTAATCCAGTTTGATGCAGCTTTCCAGTCTGTCAGGGAGGCAGCCCAGGACAGGGCAGGGTCAGGGATAAACTGCCAGGCTACTTCTGGCTGACAGATGTGACACCGGGAAGGGCAAACCCAGTGTCACACTGAACACACAGTGCTTTAAAAAACTCTACCCAGCACCACTTCCACACTGGGCAGAACAGTGAGCCCTTCAGAACAAAAAAACTGTGAAAAAAAAAAGTTTATATTCAAAACAGTCAATCACACCATGCTGTACCTATAATACACCAAAGAAGATTATTAATTAAGTCTACAAATGCCTGGACACTATTTCTAAATGTTAAATATTTCAAATTTCTGTTCATTACATGAAAGCTAATAAAAACCACCAATGATATAACACAACTACAGCTCCCTTGACAAACACAGAGGGATTGATGTTATCCAACTTTAGATACAATTGTTAAAACATGTTCTAATTCTTTAAAAATTGCCCTGCATGAGTGTATCACAATTTTTCCATTTCTAAGTGCCTTCCCACTGTTGCTATCTGAATTCTCCTGATAATGTGCCTTAATTAATATCTAGGAGCTTTTCCTTCACTATTAGTCCTTAAAGACCAAATCATATATAGATAGTGTAAAAAAAATCCAAAACCAAAAAAACCAAAACAAGTCACTCCCCAAATAACTGAAGGCAAATAGAACAAAACTCCTGTATAAACTCCAGAAAATCACATTTTCAGATCTAAAAATCAGAAAAATCAGATCTCTAGTCATCTTTATTCACTGGGACAATAAAGCAAAGGATAACTGAAGTGTTTTGCCTCAACGCCACTGTAATTTAGGCATGAATTTTATCCCATGTCTCAGAGATGCCCTGGCCACAGTCCATATATCTATTGACCTGCAAGTTTCACCTTGACTGCCTCAGTATCCTACTGTCTATGGGACAGGATACTCCAAAATACCTGGAGTAAATTCACAGCTCATCCTTCTTTAACCAAAGGCACTTGCTGTCACATGGATCAGGATCAGATGTGGAAGCATTCAGATGTACACAGGGAAGTCACTTGGGCTAAAAAGTGTTTTAAAAATAAATGTAAGGGTATCCAATCCTCCCTGCCCCCCATCATTGTTTGGATCTATGTTTTTCATTGAGATGAAGGAAGGAAAATAAGATCAGTAGCAACCTACAAGGGAAATAAAAGGCTGGAGGCAAGGGACAAACGGAGGGTAAGTGACATGTTGGGATTGTTTTTCTCTGCTTCTTCACCGCTACTGCTGGAAGAGAGCACAAACAACTCCTACTTTACTGGCTGGAGATCTGAGCGAATTCCAGCTGTGAACACGCAGTTGGTCCATTAGAAGGCAGAAAAGGGCTTTCTTAATAAAATACAGCAACCCCCCAGCCCCATCACATACATTTGACATCTTGAGCGAGCGCTTTGTACATCTCCCAAAGCAGATAACAGAGGCAGTGCACTGTGGATGGCTGCAGCTGCCTGGGTTTGAAGGAACACCAAATTAAACAATGACATAACCCACAGAAACAGAGGAAGCCCAAGCTGAATCTGCTGGAACAACAAACCACTTGCACACAGGACCTCCTCTTGGAGCGCTCTCTTTTCATCATTTCGCCTTGCTTTAGCTTATTTTCTGTGTCAAAATATTTTTTCTTTTTATTTTCGGCAGCTTCCCTTTTGCTATTCTATTACAGCAGCTCGCATGCTGTGTGGTGCTGGGCAGACAGTAAAAGCTTTGCAGATAAACAAAGCAGTGTCCACTCCTCCATCTTTTGGTCAAATATTTGACAAGGAGACTGGAAGTCCCTCCTAAAACTTTCCTGGAGCTCCTGACTCCCATTTTCCAGGTAGAAAGCTGATGTTTTGTTCTCACTACAAACTTTGCCAGCAAACACTGATCTTTTCCTAGGAACAATGATGTTCTTCACACTCCTTGGAATTTTGTACAATAGGTGGGATGCATGGAATTTCCTTACCCTTAATTCCTTCCACTTATTTGCGTGCTGCTTCATGCTTTGTCCCTCTTGTTTCTCCTCGTTTCCTGTGACTGCCTCTCCAGCCTTTGCCACACTCAAGGATTGTTCTCCAGGCTGAGGAACTCAATGATCATTCAGGAGGGGATGTAACTTCTGCAAAACTGCCCCTGCTGTCACCAGCACCCTGGGGTGCCCCAGGTGACACGGTCATAAAAAACTCCACGGGTTTCTCCAGCTCAAAGCACAAGCAGGGGATGGTCAGCAGCATGGCTGAGATACCCACGTTTCTTAAAATGTGAAACAGTGGCTCAAGGGGATGTCTGACACCAGCCATGAAATTACACCATCTGGCATTTACAGAGAGATTTCCTCTCCAAAAGGAAAGGTTCCCTTTATCACAGCCAGGCAAAGTGGGAGCCTGAGCATCATGAACACACAGTGAAAGGAGGCTCACAACTCCTCCTTGCACTGACAAAAAGCACAAGTCTGACAGCACCAAGAATTAGTCTTCTCCTCCCACCTGGGTCACTGACAGCTCCACTGCATCCCACCACAGGCATGGTTTTGTCTCTGTCACTCTTGAGTGTCCCTGCTGGGACAGCCACACCAAGTCCTGCTGGGGCAGAGGTCAGTCCTGCACCCTCCACGAACTGAGGTGGAAAGCACAGTCCCTAATGACCACAGAGGGACAAGTGTCCAGTGTGCCCAGTCTGGCCTCTAAAATCCTGTGTCTGCTGCCCCATGCCAATGAGGAAATACTTTTCTCTGAAATACCATCCCCAGTGTAGGGAGACAATGGCACCGGTATTGAACACAAAATAAAACTTCTTCTTGAGGTTCAAAACTATGACTATAGGCAATTCTGGCCATAAAAAAACTAGCAAAACAACCTGCAGAACTGCGTATTTGCACAGAAAAACAATCATACAGCACAGCCAAAACAGACTCCACAGGAGTTCCCAACTTGCTGGGGATTAAACAGAGCACCTCGCCCAAAATTAACAACATCCTTGGCACTGAAGCCCGTAAAGACACCGAGTTTGCTACAACAAGAGGAAGGCAGCAGAGCACTTCTCCAGTGCAGAGGCACAGCACTGCCCATCATGAACTAAAAAAATTTTAAGAAAATAACCACGGGCCAAATTTTGCTCTCAGTCCCAACTCCTCAGACTTGCTCGAATCAAAGAAGAAATGCCTTCTTTAGATTTCATGGTGGGCAATGGAAAGTGCTTTGGAATGCTGAGTTTTAGCAATAACCACTATTTCAGTCTCAAGAACAGAGTCAGAGTAAAGCAAGCTATTTATCCTCTGTGAGAAAGTAAGCAGGGAAAACTTGCCCTAAAACAGGATAAAAGTAGAAGATGTGTCATCTTTTCACTGTTCTTGATTTAGCATTTACATTAAAGCAGAAATTTTATTTCTATGCACTACTTACACTATTTGCATGCCTTTAAAAGATGTTAGATTCCACGGGGAAAAAAGTTTGGGTTTGTTTTTTTTTAGAAATACAACCATTCCAAATCATGGTGCTAGAAAGCCAAAGATTTTTCACGAAGCCTGTACTGGGATTTTTTCAATGGCAGCCTAGTGAGGGGCTGCAGTTACAACGTTCTTTGAGTGAAGCCCAACCCAAGCTCTTCTGTTACTAATGTAAATTACTGACCTATTTTTCCAGATGAAAACTATGATACAATGGAATTGCAATGACTGGTGGAGGAGATCACAGTAATCCCAGAAACCAAAGAACATTTTTTTTCTTTCCGCTTAGCCCAGGCACCAGAGCTCAGAGATGGGGGAAGGCAAAGAGCTTCCCCCTCCCCTCTTTAAATCAACCCAAACATCTACAGATTGACAGCAGAACAGAAATAAATTCTCTTCCTCATGACAGATGACAATCAACTGACTCAAGCAATCCCAGCCTAAATTGTTTTGCAGTCATGTCCAAAGGATGAACTGTGACTATGTGAGCTAGAAGGATATTAAACAGAACATTTAATAAAGACTGGGGGCTAAATTTCTAAAATGCAGAAGTCAAAAAGGCTGATGTAATTTTATTTGTGCCCTCCCATGCCTGAGATGGGAAGAATGAACTCAAGAATGTTTAAAAAACCTGATCTATAATGTCTGTACCAACCTTCTACTAGTGAGCTGAAAGAAGTGCATGGGCAATCAGCAGTCCTACATGGGATGAGGGCAAAATGTGATCTTGGATATCTGCACAACCAGTTTCACCACTGAGAACCGTTCCAAATATTTAAAATATTTCACAGAAATAGCCACCTGATTACTGCTTTCTGGGAAGGATTCAACAAAGCTACAGGAATTACAACTCATTCTGGATTTCATTCCCGAGATGAAAATCAGGCACAAGTCACAGGAATTGCAGTAAATCAAAGCAGCTGCTTCTAAGCACAGCTCCTCAGCGGAAAAAAAACCCAAAAACAAAACCCCCAAAATACCAAAGCCACCAACAACAAAAACCAACAACAAAACAACAACAACCACCAAACAAACAAAACAACAACAACCGAAACAAAACCCCAAAAAAACCCAACACAAAACCCCCCAGACTCAAGCTACAGGACAAAATCTTTTATAATAAACCTTTGAGAAAACTGAAATGGCTGCTTCATTTTAGAACATTGTTTAACCTTTCTGTTAACTGCAACACTCAAAGAATCACCCTGCATTACGATTTTTTCCTCCCCTTAAAGGCAAATATACTCAAGGTCATAAAAACTTTGGAAATCAAATTCCACCCTTCCTCAGAAAAGGAAAAGTAACTGATGGGTTTTGAAGCACAACCTAAGATAGTTCAGTAAACAAATCCCATTAACTTCAGGGGTACATGAAATTTCTTTTCACCACCTTTGCAAATCCAGCTGGAAATACAGACGGACATTGTTCAGAACATCTGGCTATACAAATAAGTGTTGTTCATTGAATCATTAGACTTAAATGTGTTTTATTTTTTATCGTCTGGAGGGAGGAAATGTTCTACCTCTTCCCTATAAATACCCTCTCCCTTTTGGCTCAATGTCCCAGATATTGCCAAATAAGGGAAACACAGTTCCCTTCCTTTGTCGGTGGTCCATCTTATCTCCTCCTAACTGGTGAGGATACACTGCTTATCTCGCTCTGAGGCTCTGAGATCTTTGTAACTCTTCTCCCCATCACAGGCATTTAATCAGTGAACATTTAAGCAGGATGAAAACGTACTTTGTATGATTTTTTTTTTCTGTTGGGTGGGTATCTATAAATTATGTAAACGCCTAGGAAAAAGGTTCAGATTTCAGTCTTCTGGATTTGACTGTCAGTTGCAGCAGAAGCTGCAAATTCTTGAGATAATATGAAGCTCCTCTGGGGGAAGAGGTTGTGCCTTACGTCATTTAGCACTGACTTCCTGATAAATGATGGAGCAGACAGCTTATCCAGCTTGCCCTGCCAAGGAGATCCTGCCGGCAAAACAAGGCAAGGGAGAGGTAAAAGCAGATGAGAATAAAAACATGAGAGTCTACAGAAACTGATCAGGATTGGGAAAAACAGCTTTGAGGCAAAACACCAGCCACTGCCAAAAGAGTTTTTAAGCCCCAAGAAGGTCAAACAGGAGCCCTGGAGCCAGAATACCCCACTCTTTACTAGATCTGCCCTACACGTTCCTCGGTGGACTTTGAGCTGTGTTTCCCATAGTTAGCACACTCAGGAAGATTAGGGAGCTTCAGCTGAGGTTTGTGTCGTCACAGCTGCTGTGATGAGACTGAAAAATGCGACCAGAAGTGTGGTGACCCATTGTGCCCCTCTGATGGCTCAGAGCCATGGATGCCCAGACCACCAGTTCCCAGAGCACCTCCTAACCACGCTGGATCACTCGTACCCACACCACCCTGGTGCTCTCGTCGCATTTTCAAGTACAAAAAGTCTGAATGAAACCAAGTTTGAGGCATTTCCATTCGCCTTTAAAAACAGCTGACACTGAAGATGGAAGAATATTGTCCAATTAAATTAGGAGGAGATGCTCCCACTTAGCTGATGAAGAGAATCGCTTATCTACAACTTCTGGTGCTGAAGTTATGAAGCTGGTTCTTTAGTCTTTCAAGATAAGTGCATAAAAATAGAGGGTATTTCTTTTCTCCCTGCCTCAGCCCTTCCCAGCTCATAGACCTCTGTGCTAACAAAGCGGTGTGGTGTGAAAGAAGGTGGGACTGCCACAGCAGTCAGGCTTCCCATAAACTCTGGGTTTGTTCCTGCAGTATGGAAACAGCAAGAGAGTACCTCCCTGTTTGTGACATATCACATGCAGACAAGATTTCACAGGCTTGCAAATTCCTGGAAATTGTCTGCACCCAGGCAGCTTCTGGGAAAGAGTTGGTCAAGATGCATGAGAAGGAAGTACCTACAGGCAGCTCAAAGCAAAACACTGCTGGGTTTGGAACTGGGCAAAGGCTTAGGGAGAGGCAGGGAGTGCACTGGCACTGGGCATGGACTTGCTTTCCACTTGTGATATTTAGCTTTTACCTTTCCCCATCAAAGCCTCCATGATATAAGTTAAGCTTCAAGACAGCAGAGGAAACCGATTTCTTTCCCTCTCTCAACAGAGTGTATCCAGTGACACTGGATAAACATTTTAGCAGTTCTTTTTGCTGAAGAAAAGACACAAAGTAAGTCAGATCTGGATAAATTCTTGCAGGCACACAGACTGACATGAACTTGGGAATGTACTCTACCTGAACCCTGCAATATGTTTCTAATACAGCCATCAGTCTATATAAAGCTCACTTAAGTGGTTACTTTACGTGACTAATAGGCAAAATATTATTTGATGAGAATCTGTGTGGCCCAGCTAATGGAGTTCAAGCTGGTACACAGAGGTGTATCTGACACCCATAACCACTTTGTTTACTGCCTGAAAGAGCAATTCACAGCCTATTATTTTGGAGAAAATACCAAAGATAAAGACTGTTGAAGAAGCAGGCATACTCCCAAATAGAAACAAACAAAAGCACAAGCTCAGTCATGATGTGGGAGATAAGGTCAAGGCACAAGAATATCCCACACTGGAAATTCTGGGTGTCGCAAATGAACAGTGGTTTCTCAAGTTCAGACTATGCCCTAATTAATGAATCCTATTTTCTCTCGTGCATTAAAACTTACAGGAAAACAGCACAGAGCACACAAAATCTATTTCTAATGACGCATAAGCCTGGAGAATTCAGACAAGTAGTATTAATGGCTAAAACTATTAAAAAAATGCAGTAGGAACAGTACCACCATTTAGAGTTCATATATGATGCTGATCTATGCTTTCAAGATTCAACACGTCTCTGGTTCCACTAAATATTATGTTTCACATTGCATTATTTGGTATAATACTAAAATTCACTTAACCTGACAGATGTATTTTACTCTTCCATGTGTTTTGTTCAATGTTATTAATAAAATCACTGTGTCAGTTTTGACAGGTTGTTTTCAGGAGACAATCTTATTGAAACTCCTTATTTTATAGAAGCAAATGCATTTAAGGACACCAGAGAAGCTGCATTTAACGTAGAGGTATTTTGTATGGCAGCAGAAAATAAAAAACATGGCAAACTTTATCTGCAGAACATTTCTACACTGGTATAACAAAAGTCTATTAAGCATGTACCAAATCATCAGTTCCTGGCTAAAAGAACATAAAATTTACATTGCCAGTCTTTCTCAGCCTCTTTGCTTACATGGACCAAAAGTGATGAAACTACTCTTTTAAGCTTTTAAATCTATAGGATATACAGGCACAGATAAATGTATGACTCAGTAAGCAAAATGGATTGAGGACCAAAATAGAAAAGAACTGACAGGATCTAGAATGAGTAAGAAGAGGAACTTTGCCTGGTTCCTGTCTGCACTGAATCACAGCTCCTTCAATTTCCCTTTAATTCACAGGCTCTGGATTAAAACAACAACTTGATACAGTTAAACAAAAATAGAAAAAACCCCACGTTTTTCCTAAGAATATTTGAACGTTACACGAAGATTCAGAGAACAGGATGGGGCTGTACCCAGAACGCCTCAGCTCTGGTTTTTCGTACGTCACCCACCCTGCATCACCTACTAGCAGCTTGCAGAGCACGTCCCACCCCACTCAGGGATACCTGAGGCAGGGTACTTCTTCACCTCAGAACTTCTGCTTTGCCAAGTTAAGTACTTATTTTAAAATGTTTTCAGATTGAAACCACCATTGTCAGAGAGTTCTTTTGCCAAGCCCATTTTCTATGTATTCCCAATGCATTGCCCTCTAAGAAATGAGCACACAGAGCTACCCACATCTCCTGAGACACTCCAATCAGCAGGAACCTGAAGCCATGGTTTTCACCTTTCAGAGCAGCTGGAGGCTGCTCCAGTGCACAAAATCAGATTTACAAAACCTCCACAATAGGAAAGCAACACCTCTGAAGCTTGTACACATATGACAATGGAAGTTTATGATCAACCAACAGTCTACAACAACTCTTTGAACTATTAATTGATTCTAGTGTTTTTTCCTCCCTTCTCCACGTGTAAAGCACATCAATGCCATGTGCGAGAAAGCAGCTGCTCGGAGCACTGAAGTGCACACCAAAGTCAGTGCTCCTCACTTCCTCACCGTTCTGGAAAGCAAGTCTGCTTTTCAAAACTGAGTTAGATGAGTTCACAGACAACAAGTCAACGAGTGGGCACCCAAAGGAGTGGGCAGGACTCGACCCTCCCTGGTGCCTGGCAGGTCTGGATGCTGGTGGAGGAGCCAGGAGAGGTCCGTGGGACATGCTCAGGCTTGCAGGCTCCTCCTCATCATCACCTTCATCACACCGCTGGGCTAGGAGGGCCCCTGTTCTGACCCTGTTCAGCCAGATCTTCTGAAAGGAGGACAAAAACTTCTTTAGGAACTCTTTCATAAAGGCGCACGCGACCAGCCAGGAGCCGCCTCCCTGCCCAGGCTGGCTCTGTTTGTTCTGGCACCCAGCTCCCAGCTCCCACCCAGCTCCTGCACAGGATGCACACAACAATCCATCGCCCGCTTCCCACTTTGACCCATTTGGAGTGTTTTAGTTTTGGCTTTCTTAAGCGCTTCAAACATCAATAAGGTTTTTAAAAAAAAAAAAAATTATCTCATCTGAAGGGAGGAGAAAAAAAAAAGATGTTTTATTAGGAAATAGGCAGAAGCATTGTCAGAATGCTCAGAACTGCTTATGTTCCCACAGTACTTGCAGACACACACAGAACTTCTCAAACTACCAGATCACTGCATGACCAAGAAGGGAGCCACCGAGTGCAGGAGAAGGAAGTGACTCAGACTGAAACGCATAAAGGACAGCATGAATGGGACAGGATTTCCGCTTACAGCTCTTTTTACATGGCAAGGCTCCTTTATGAAAAAAACCTCAACCCACAAAAAACCCAATCCTGCTCCCTCCTCTCCCATTCAGCTCTGCGGAAAAGCTCCAATATGGATTTTAAATCAGAATCCAGTATCATACCTCCAAGCCTTCTGCCTGTACAAGACACTATCCATCATCCTACCAGAAACACTCAGTAGAATTGCTAAATTTTCAGTCAATTATAAGCCATGAGTTTCTGGTTTTTTTGCCTTAAAACAGCCTATTTCCCACATAACTAAAAATCTTTATTTACAAGTGCACCGCCCAACACAGCATGATGCAGTCAATGGAAAAGGTCAGAATTGCCCTTATTTCCCCAATCTGAAACCGTAAATTTCCTAGTAAAAAGAGGATGTTGCTACATTATAGAACCACCCCGGGATACGGGTGCATTCTAGAAGCACCAATGTATTTTTAATGTACCATCATGCTGTACAGAGCACAGCCAGAGGTGCACCGGTTGGATCCACAATTGGAGAGGTGACTGAACAAAACTACTCCAGAGCAATTTACTGAATTTCAGTACTGATCACATTCAGTATTGATGATCTATCACCCCATTTCTTCTACCAGTGGTGAAGCAGATTTTTGGGGAACCCTTCCTACTTTTAATATTGGAAGGAAGCTGAAAGTTATTGATACATGGCAGAATATTCCTTGAGCACTTGGTCAAATTTCATGGGAATAATACACGAAATGAGTATAGATTTGGATGGAAAATTACATTTTTAAGTTAAATATCACATGTACTGTGATTTTTCAGGGAAAAGGGTCGAGTTGTCCTTGCATTGTATGCCGGCCATTTTCTTCAATATTATTCACATGATCCCAGAATGGTTCAGGTTGGAAGGGACCTTGAAGATCAATCATCTCGTTCCAGCCCTGTGCCACGGGCAGGGACACCTGCCACTATCCCAGGCTGCTCCCAGCCCCATCCAGCCTGGCCTTGGACACTGCCAGGGATGGGGCAGCCACAGCTTCTCTGGGCACCCTGTGCCAGGGCCCCACCACCCTCACAGGGAAGAATTCCTTCCCAATATCCCATCTAACCCTGCCTTCTCTCAGTTTAAAGCCATATTGCCTGTCCTGTCACTCCATGCCATTGTCAAAAGCTCCTCTCCAGCTCTCTTGCAACCTCTTGAGAGGCTCTAAGGTCTGCCCCTTTTTCAGGCTCAACCCTCTCAGTCTGTGTTGATAAGGAAAGTGTTCCAGCCCTCTTATTATTCCTACAGCACTGCAATAACCTCCGTCACAGCAGAGTGGGTGTGCTAAGGAGGAGTAATGCACCTCTCAAAGAAATCACTGCCAAGGGACAAGGAGCAGGACAGGCATCACCTCAAGCACAGGGGCAGCAGATCCAAGAACAGAAACTCCCATCTTTGCTGTCACAAATGTCCCTGCGTGGCTCATCTTTCTCTGCTGATTAAAGCAGACACTCCAATCGCCTCTCAGAGCAGCTGGGGCTGCTGGGAGAGGTGCCCCCGGCAAGCTCCCACCCACGCTCCCAGCACGGAGGCAGCTCCCAAACTTTGCTTCAGACAGCGCAGTCCCTAAGGACAGCAATCACTGTCAGGCTGTAGCACCGTGTACTGACACAGGCTGCTCTCTCCAGCAACCAGAGCTCAGGCTGTGCAAGTTCCTGCTCCAGCTGTGTCCGGGGCTCCTAAAGCCCCTCCCTCGCCAGCAGCTGGATCCTGGGATTGCTCCATCATCCAAACACCCAAAAGAAGCATGCCAGTTCCACTGCAGGAGCACACACCTCCCACAGCTAGACATGAAATGACAGCCTATCAAGTATATCACAATCCAAATTTAAAAATTCACACAAACAAAGCCCTCAGCTCCAGCTCTCCTTCACCTTATTCCAAGCTTTACTGCAAATTCATACATTCCTACTTGCCTCTTAAAGAGTTTTTTGGTTAAGTGGTTTTCTAAATAAAGACTTCTCCACAAATTTTATACATATATATACACATTTTTATATATTTATGTATCTAAAAATAGGTTTTCCAGGCTATTCTGCAATTTTGGAAGCAGCCACACAGCACCATCAAGCTTTTAACTATTAGCAGGCTTGAACAGATTCACATCCACAAAACCTGTAAGTTTAAACCCCTTTGCTACTTTTTGCTTCCTGACACATTATTTTTTTCTGGCTATTCTTAACACTCTCATCTTAGCAGTATAAATCAAATTAGCAACTGTGCCCTGACTGCTGTTAACTGTAACCCAAATAACCTATATGGCTATCTTAGTCAGGTATTCACCAATAAATCCCAAAATAATTAAAGAAGAAACAGATAAGGTAAATATAAAACAGGAGATATGATTAGAAGCTTACAAATACCAAGTGGGAATTTATTTTAGGGAGCTGCTTGATGAGATCCTTTAAAAAAACCTTTGTGACCTTTCTGCAGAAATTTACATGTAAGTTTACATGTATGACTATAATAATATACTGATGTCAGAAACATCACATTTGAGCCCACAGGGGTTTTTTGGGTTTTTTTTTTGTTTTTTTTTTTTTCTTTTAATATACAAAAAATTCCTCTCTTCCTGCTTGGGCCATGGATTTACTGCAGAGCAGTTGATGCAACTCCTGGACTGCCACCTCCGTGTGGAGATGCAGAATGTAATTTTAAAAGGCAGGAGGGTGGGACACGGGATGCTTATTTGCACAGCCTCCTGTTAGGGACTTTGCCACAGCTGGGGGAGGGCTCCATCCCTTGCTGTTCCCAGTTTGAAGGCACTCTCTGCCTGACAAGACTGGACGTGCTGCAGCTCTGACTGCTCTGATTTTCTTGGCATTTTAAAAGCGCTCGTGCTCTTCCACTGAACCTATATTGTAAGGCTATACTTTTTTCCAGGTCTTTCACATGCATGCTTCGAATACCTCATGTATTCCACCTCAAGTAAACACCTAAACATAAATAAGAATACTAAAGTTCGCATAAGCTGATTAGCAAGAAATAACTAGAAAGTCTAATACAGTGATTCCTTTTCTTGGATTACAGCATTCCCAAATACAGCTCCTTGCTAATTCTAAAGACCCTGAAGCACGTCTCCAAATCCTCATTCCTTACAATGCCAGCAGCACTTTTTTTTCCCCTCTTTGGCTACTGATACAGTTAATTTTCATAACTATTTCTTTCAGTTATGTCTCACATGTAAAAGTACAGAGCCATATAAATATACACTATAGACAGATAATGGAAAACCTGTGTTATATGCATAAATTAACTCAAGAGATTTCAAAGAGTGCTACATTATGAATATCCTGGACATGCTGCTTTGGTTACTACATCAAACTTTGTTCAGGCAGCTGCTGCTGTAGCAGTCAGCAAAGAGGCAGAGAGGAGAAAGGCAGGTACATAGAAGGGATTATAACAAGTTACTAAACCAGATTTAGGTAGAACTAGCTGTGTGCAGAATGGCTTGTGATAAATTGAGATTTGATTACAGTAAAACATTAGGTTGTTCATCTAAAGTTTTAAATTTTTAAATGGCAAGTCTCTGAAAATGCTGAAGAAAATTATTCCAAAAGTAGCCAGACTTATTTGACCACTATTTCCAGTGGCTAACATTAAGAAATTTCTTCTCAGTTTTCATTGTTTTCAACTAATCTTACTTTCATTGATCTTTCACATTAAAAAACCCCTTGGTTTTTCAGCCATCGCCTCTGAACTTCCTAATAACTTTACCAGGTTGACCTAGGATATGTAAAATAGTGGTTCCCAGCAGTCAGATTTTGGGTATAGCTTAATTGTCCGTGAAGATTTTTGTGAACTGCCAAGACACTTCTCCGAAAAGCAAAATAAAACCAAGACCTCACCCACAAAACGCATTTCTGCTTCCAACAGATAAAAAGAGAATGCTGCTGCATCTACCAAGGGAGTAGCCACGAAAGATGGGGAAGCAGTGGGTTCACCTTACAAAACAAATAGAGCCCAGCAAGGCCAGCGTTCGCATTTGAGTTCACACTGCATTAACGCCGCCTTTGCGCGTGGGCGGGAGTGTTTCTTGGCACGGCCACTGGCTCCATACAGAGGAGGTCACGAGCCGGAAAGGTGCAATAAAAAGGAATTAAAAATAAATAAAACCCTCTTTTTACCATGTGGGTCTTGTTCATTTGACTTTGGGCTGCTCCTCGCTCTGCGCTCCGGTTTCTTGAGGGCCGGGGCTCCGCCGCCGCCGCCGCTGCTCGCCCCGTTGTGGCTCTTGGCATAACCATTGTACACCGTCGTGCAGCTGCCTAGATGGCTCTTGTAGATGGAGGAGGGAGGGCTGTTCAGGCGGTTCTGGCGGTCAATCTGCCTGTCTTTGAGTTTTTTGTGCTGTGGTTTGCTGTATTGATCTTCCCTGGTGATGTAGCTGGACATCCCATATAGTGGTATGATTTCTGAAAGGGAACGGTTCACTGGCGTTAACTCGGAACAACAAAAATCACTGAGGGTTTTTTTTCCCAGAAAACCAAATTCCTGGCCATCCCCAAATGAAATTACTCCAGGTGTTTATGGAGATTTTTTTAAGAAAACCCTATATTGCAATTTTTTTGTATTAACCGTGCTCCTTTGATGACAGAATTTTACTTCGGATGAGGGTGTAAAATATAGCAATTAGGGTAATAGTTTTTCCCCCTCCTTTTCAGTATTTGTGTTTCAGGAACACACATTTCAAGCAAAAATGCAGACAGAACTGATCCTTTGGAAAAAGCCTTCATAAGTTCAGAGCAATTTAGCATTTTCTTCCTCAGGGCCTGACTGGACAGAACAAGCTGAGTTGTGCTGGTTTCAAGCTGCCAACCCTGATTATATGCAATTTAATTTCCCAATATAAATAGACTTTACAATCATGTCAGTTGTGCTGCCTAAGGAGAGAAGTGCAACATGAAGTAGAAGCTTTGGGAATTAAAACTATCTAAAGAAGTTTGAGAATTATCATAAATATCATGTACACGCTTCAGATATACTTCATTAAATACAGTCCCCAATTCCCCCTTCCAAGGATGGCTCTCTCTTAACCAAAGGCAAGTCAGCTTGCAGGAATCACAGTATTTTCTGATTTTTTCTACAGTTCAATCCTCCTTTTTGTGCTTCACTTTGAGTGTGAACCTTGAAAATAACACGCCGAAAACAGTTTTGTCTTTGTTGGCAAAATAAAAATGGATACTCTGGACAGCTACAAAGCCCCACTCAGGATATTAAAGGAGGCTCCATCCATGTAACAAAGCCATGCTGTAAGTTCTCCACTTCATTGCTACTCTTGGTTCCCCCAGCCCTTAAACCTTGCTGAACACAGGTGTGAAGGGCCAGTTCCCTCCTCCCAGCTCACCTTGTTCTCCGTATATTGTTGGGGGAAGATGATGCTGTGGGAAAAACTGCGGTGGCATGTCCCCAGGTCCAGTGACAGGAGGGTAGAACGCTGTGTGGGAGTTGTGAATGAAATGGGGATGGTGTGCCAGGTAGGGGGGTAGGTGATGGGTTGGCGAGATGGCCGAGGGGTAGCTGGGAGGGAAACACTCCGGAGACTGCGGCGTCACCACCACCCTCCGAACGCCCGTGCTGTCCTCTATCACCTGCAGAGAAAGGAGCACGTTAGGCAGCATCTGAACCAGGCACACCTTTCAAACAGCACTGTTTACAGCCTGTCCTCCCACTGCAAAACAGTTGGTCCTCGGGTTTAGCTTCATGAACAAACACAATTCTAAAATTAATATCAGCAGAAATAAACCACGGTGGTGATGTGGCTTTTCCTGGAGACTCAGATATCCACACTAATCACTGGGAGCTGTACTGCTGCTAGTGTTAACTACGTGGGTTAGGGACAGAATAAATAACCTGCATTTAGGGAAGAAAACAATTGAAAAAGGAACACAAAGCACCAAAATAAGCGTACTCATTGGGACTGACCTTACATGCCGCCCATAAAATTTCTACCACGGATTTTGACAGCACCCTGAGTATGGAGTTAGTAACACTTTGGAAAGCAGCTGGCACTGCTACTGCAGGGAGGCTGTGTGTGTGCACAGAAACATGTACTCTGCAGGAACCTGCTGTGCTGGCCTACATTTGCAAAGGAGCTGCTCTGTTCATAACAGGTAGCTGCTCAGGACAAACCACAGGGCAGAGGGTTTGTTTCTGTTACAGAGCTGGTCTGTACATCCACACAAATCAGCTCTGGCATATGCGTAACTTGGCCCCTAACGCCACAGTCAAGGCATGTAAAAACAGATGGAGGAAGGTGGAAATGTGCTTAGGCTGAAAAATGTTTTTCAGGTTATAATTTTTCCAGAGTTGTATTTCTGGAGGACAGTCAACCAGCCAAATTTCAGTCCAGACTTAGGAGCCAAGGCTTTTCTTGAAGCTCATTCAAAAATCTTCTGCCATTTCTTAAATTAAAAAATACAACCACGTAAGAACAATTACTATCCCTTTGACTCTCTATGCTGGCATGCATGAGGCAGAAAAGCATGAAGGAAGCATAATTAATTTCATACAACAAACAGGTTGTTAAAAACCTCATTTTCTCTAAACTGACTGATGGCACACAGATGGAGTAATATCTGTGATGAATATGTTGTATGAGATAAGTGAAGGTGCACCAAAGGCACCTGCTCCAAGATGCTGCCACTCTCAGCTGATTACCACACCATGAGCTGGAGTTATCCACCCCCAGCAGCACCAGCAGAAGGGACTGTGCCGTGGATGCCCAGACTCCAGTGGCTCTCAGCACATCCCAGCACCTTTACTCTAAAGCACAAAGAACAATCTGTACCCTGAAGCAGAGGAATGGTCCAGGCACGTGGCTGGTTCTGCCACCTGTGCACCTGAGCAGAACTGCTCCAGCAAACACCAGCTCGTGCCTCAGGCATCAGCTGAGCAGGGTATCACAGGGGAAAATTCACCCAGGATTAGCTGACCCAATTCCTCCCCCAGGCCTTGTGCCCTCAGGTTATGTGCATTTTACGCCTGTTAGCTATGGGATGTGACCATGTTAAATTTCTGTGGCTTGGCTGGCCTCTATAGAAGACAATTTTCTATAGAAAATTAATTCATTCACTTGTAATACTTCACATTAAAAATGCGTTGCTTGCTGAGTAACCAAAATAGCAATTGTTTGGCTTAACATACTTGATTCTATCCTCAAAAATTACAACTTCCACTAGCAATTTTTCAGCTGCCAGCTTTAAATTTCAAAGACTTTACAAAGTCCTCAAAAGACAGCTGAACCTCAGAGATTTAGACTATCACATCCTTTCAACTGCTGCGTTTTTAGGTCTCCCATCTCTGCTACTGGTTCTACTCCACAGCATCTCTTATCCTGCTGCCAGGTCTCAAATCTGCACTCCGAAACCTGGAAAAGAGGGAAATCCTTTTCCATTTAGCACATATTTGAAAAAATGGAACTACTTATCTAGGACTGTGCACAGAAATGGTGGATTTAACTCTCAGACTGGGATTATGCTGTAACTTAATTGAGAGGGCACGTTCCTACATCCTCATGTGAAAGGTTTTCATCGTGGCTTTAACTAGTCCAAGCCTCAAAGCCAACTCCAGTCTTCCAGGCGGGTACAAGCCCTTATCTCTGCATCTAGACCAGCTACATGTGTGTTCTGTGCTCTGGTGAAAGATGAATATATTAAGGAACAGATTTAGACAGAAAGCTTGTATGCTGAGCAGCACATAATGTAAACCATATTAAAAATTATTAGGATTCAGCTTCCTGAACCATCATCTATAAAGCAGGGAGAAAAGCTCAGAGTCCTTTCAAAGACCTTTCTGATGAAATTATCCTGGTAGATGAAGCTATAAAATATCAACAGGACTGAGAGAAGCCAGAGATGAGGGGACAGAATAGAAAATTTCAGTTGGGAGGAACCTACAAGCACCAACTAGTCCAACTCAAAGGATGAGCCAGCCTTCCAAATTACTTTAGTCCAAAAGCCAAGACACTAATATCTTATTTGTTTCCTCCCAGGCCATGAATGTCGACAGCATTCTTGTTATTCCATGTGCATACATTACAAATGAACACAAAAACACAGGAGACCTTGCAAAAACCACTTTATTTCCCAATCCTGCAGGGCATTTTCTCTCTAAACTAGGAATAATTGATATACATGTACATTTCTGAAGCTGTACATACAATCTTTAAATACGCTATACTGTCCTTAACAAATCAAAGTTGGTAATCTGATTTATTATGTATTATATGCATTTATTATGTATTATATGCATTAGGTAACTATAAAGACTGGAGATATCTCTTGATCTGTAAAACCTGCAGTGAGTAGATTGTAGTAGTGCCATTCTGGGAGACAACACTCAGTTCATCAAAGATAGAGAAATTCAGTTTTGATCCATTAATGAAAAAAACATAACTTAGCAGAGAGGTTCAACTTTGCTATTTCAAGAAGAAATCTGCAATTCTTTATATCTGCTTAAAACCATTTGTCACAAAGATCATAAATTCATCGAGAAACACACTGCTAAACTGTCTCGACTTCAGTGCCAAGAAGCAACAAAATCCTGATCCCTGTTGAGGTCTCTAGATGCAACTGGAATATTAAAAGTAATTGCTATTACTAACTTTAGCTCTTTATATTTAGAGAAAACAAGTATCTCTGGTCATCTGGCACCTAGAGATAAACTTTCATTATTTTGTGGGGTTTTTTTTCAAACAGTTAGCAGGTAAATTGTCTTTCACTGGTATTTTTTGTGCTTGCTGGTGTAACTGGCGTGCCATCTCAATAACAATACTATTATAGCATAGCTCTGTGTGGGTTTTTTCCCATATTTTAGGGAGCTTAATTGCTACATGAGGTAGGTGATGATTTTTCAGGGCAGTCTGGGTTAGCATTACTCATACACAATAAAACTGCCTCCCCCATTGGGTGCCACATTTTGGGAATGCCATTTTAAATGTTATTTGTTTTCCAGTGCTGATATCACTGTAGTAACTAGAGATAATTCATGTATTCAAAGTACATCACACTGCTCCATGCTGTCTCATTTTTCTCCACTGAAAATTAATATTACACTCTAAGGAAAAAGGCACGTTAACTGTGCACAGGTAAACTGTATCTATATTTTGTGAGAGCCAGTTAAAGAAACACAACCACCCTCATTCTGTAACACACATTTACTATATGAGTTTAATATGGTAATATGCAAGTCATTTCCACTTACTTTCAAAAAAACCACCCCGAACAATCCCTGTTTCACTTAAATTTAATGTGCTAGATTCAGCAAGGACATCTGGAGCATGGCCACTGGGCGGACCACAACTAATACTTCATGAATTTCATAAACCAATTTCAAATTTCATTCATAAATCAATCTGTACCCAAAAACAGTACAGAATGAGCTCATCCACGAGGCACTTGGATGTCAACATTTTATTTATTCATTTAATTTCTTAAAGATGCCAATTCGAGTTCACGCCAGTCGTGGCAAGTTTGCATCACTATCTTTAGAATCCATCAGTATTAACTCAAACACCAAATTAAATCTACACCTTCAACGTGGAAAACAGACAGATAAATATCCAGAATGCTGGCAAGCATGCTGGGGTGCTTTAAACCTAGAATGATACAGGTCTGCAGGACCAGTGCCCATGAGCTCGAAAGGATCATCGCTTCATGGCCTGCTCCACATGAGATCTGCACAACCTTCCTTGTGTTCAAAGCTTGAATGAGGATCATCCTGTTAAAGGATGCCTCGATTGACTGCAGTCTACAGAACACCTCTGTGAGCAGTCAGCCACACTAAAACAAGGGGTTAGTCACTAAAAACTGACGCTAGCCAAACTTGCTTTTGGAGAAGAAGACCTCGCTTAGGGGACAGGATGTACCCAGGACCAAAAGCTTGATTTTAAGGATATCATTTAAAATGTAATTTAAAGACATTCCTCTTTCTAGAAGTTATGCTTTAGTTCTGTCAAATGTCATGTGCTTGGTGCAAGGACATTGAACTGCAGGACCATGGCTCAAATTGAACACTTCAGACCATAGAAACCCCATGGCCAAAGGAGGCTTTTCAACACATGTGCACCTCATGGTCCAATCAGTAAATTTGTCTTCTAGTCTTAAAATATCTGTGGCAGAGATCTCATACTAACAAACTTGTAAATAAAATCAAAAGTGGAGTTTCATGCCAAATTTTTATGTCCAACTACAGACAAGTAACTTCTCAAATTTGAGTGGAATCACTCCAGATTTATTTCAGAGAGCAGTCCTCAGCCAGTAGCACTAAACAAACAAGTTAATGATCCTGCTTTTTGATACTTTCATTTTTCTAGTTCTCCTGGCTAGAATGCTTCAAACTCTCCTTCTCTCCTCCCAGGCATACACTGAGAAGCAGGAACAACAACCCATGAGGATGTCCCCAAATTTAACACCTTAGCCTCCAAATCCTTAATCTCACATAACAGCTGAAGCCAAAACTGTTGACATCACACACATTTAATGCAGATTTCTCTGCCATGTCACCTTCCACAACCAACTTTTAATGCAGAGATACCATCCACCAAGAGCACAGCAAGGAACTTCTCCCGTCTATATTTAACTAACCCTTAGCTCACAAAGAATTGCAGAGACATGAACTCTGATCTGATAGCTCATATCTGCCAGAGGTGCACAGAGGTTTGTCTGCTGAAAAGATAACGCAAAATACTGGCTCTTTGAAGAGCTGGTCTTTGAGAGCAAAACCTAGCATGGAAAGATTCGAACTAGTGGTGTGTATTTGTTTTCTATTATTTTCCTGGATCATTTCCTGCCCTGGCTAAGCCTCATCATTGGGAACATCTCCTTAACATCAACAAACTCAGCTTCTAGTCACAATTATTAACATGGTCCTTGAAGTCTAGAAACAGAGTCTGTGTTTGTGCTGCTTCCAGTGGGGCTGACCTAGCAGGGCTCACATCCTCCTGCCAATTTTTCCAAAGAGGTGATGAAGCACCACGTTAATCCACGGTTGCAATCATTCGATAACTCATGTAATATTCAGGGCTAACACAGCTCACACAGGCTTAGCATAACAAAATGGAAATAAGATTTCATGCCTTTTTTTAAGAGGCACTCTTACTTCTCCGCAGGGGTATTGCCTTCTGCCTGACTCTTAGATGTACACTTTGGGGACAAATCAAACCAAAAATCAAATACATTTTGATTCATATCCTAGAGTGCAATCATTTGCTTTATGGCATTTCCCTTGACATGTTAAATTTGTGTTCTAATTGTTTATCATAAAAGACTGGGTTTAACTATGAAACAATAGACAAAAGCAAGAGCAAATAAGGCAGAGACATTTATTACAATTAAGAGCTAACTTCATTACTACAGACTTTCAAACTACTATTTAATATGAAGCAGTCTGAAAGGCAAGAAGCTCACTCACCACAGAGCAGAACACATTCCGCTGCAGAAAAGCACCGAATACAGAGTTTCCCCCTAAAACTTTACAACGTATTTCCAGCTCCCTGGAAAAACTGCTTCAGAAGAGGGTTTTTGGTTGGATTTTTTCTGGTTAAGAAACTACTTAAAGGCTTCTTTAGTGGAATTATTATGGTGCCCCACAAAAAGCCTTACAGAAGAACTGGGCTCAGACAGAGATACAGCTGGAAGACTTTCATCCCTCTGGTTTGGAAAGCATTCCGGTTATACCCAGCCATTTATCTCAGCACAGAAGTGGAGAGGTATAAACATTTTAATATTAAAAAGGTGTTAAAGTTATTTCAAAGGAAGAATAAATCTTTAGATAAACGTCTGCATGATATGGGCCAGTTTATTAAATCAGGTGAGCCCATGAGGAGCATTAAGCAGCAAATGCTGTCTCAAAACTCCAACCACTCCCCTTGGGAGGACTGGGGAGCAGGAGGACCACCCTGACATCCTGCCCTCTCTCCAAGGCTGGCTAACAACTTCCCCCACACTCGAAGCGTGTTTTCACTCTGTTCAGAAGTCAAAATACCACAGAGTGATTGCAGTATTTTGTGGGATTTAAGTATGACGCCATCCACAATTTTTCAGAATTACACAAGCTCACATGTTTCCTGGGGAGGGGAAGAGACTGCAGGACATCATCTATCTTCTGCTTAACAAGATGCCAAACTATATCTATCAGAAGGTCTTATGCTGTTCATCAAGGATATCTGAAATACTTTGTATACTTTTAAGGAAGCTTTTGGTCCAAGTCTCAATGAAAACGGTGAAATTATTTGATTTATTGTACTGTTCACAGATGTTATGCCTTACATCTATCTTTTGGTTTGGTGGTTTTTTTTTTTTCTTACCTCAGAGTCTAAGCTTTGCAGAAGATGGAAGGAACAATCTGGTAATCTGGGGTTATTTACACAGAAGAGCAGTAGCTGTTCAAGAGTTCCAAAACCTAACAGATTTGTGAAAGCTTCTTCATTTTTTCCATAAATAGATAGCTAAATCACATTCATTCTTGAAAACACACCAAGACCCCCAGTTCTTGGTATGCTGCAGGATTTCTGCTGGGAAGATACCGAGGATCAACAGCATATTTTATAGCTACAGTGGCTCCTTTTCTCACTTCCATGGTCTCCTACCCCTTCTGACTGTCACACAAGAACTTGAGGCATCACCCAGCGTCAAGGACTTCTCCCCCTCTCACAAACAACACAAGTTGCACATATAGGTTCAGTCTGTGTGCAGAGCTTTTGCTGGTGCTCAAACCCCAAATTATTACACATACCAGTGTGTGAAGCCGCACATCCCTGGTCACTTGTGCAAATGTGGGTGTACTATCAGTAAAGAGCATTAGCATGAAAATGTGCATTACCACTTTCATTAAACCTTCTAAATTCAATTTCAACCAAGTGGACTTTCTCTAAGTGGATCAATGCTTTTGCTTATAGATGCATTGTAATTCTTCAATAAGCATACCTGTGAGATATAACCAGGAGGCACATGGATAGGGGGAATGGATCCATTGGGTGACATCATGGGAACCTCTGCTGGTCCTAATAGAAAGAGAGTAATAAGATATCAGTTTTTTCAGTTTAAAAAAATAGCATAATTGCTTAGGAAAGGTTAAAAATAGCTTTATTTCTGCAGCCTGCAATAACAAAATGAGCAGCTCCACTAATTTCTGGGATATGGAAAATGCCTTGTACCATCATTCTGAGAATAAGATCATTGTTCAACGACTTTACCATATATTCTGCTGAAATAATATTTTCATCATAAAACAGCTAGAACATAGACTTTATATTACCCACTGATCAACTTATACAGCATTAAGCAGTAACACAATATGTCCTTTAGCAGCCCACAATTCCTATATTGAACTCTGGTTAAGTTATTCTTGTCGAAGGCATAGGAGCAGGGAACAAAGCAGAAACTGTGCAGCCTGGAATTAGGCAGCTCCCAAGGAAAGCGTCCAATTGTAGCAAAAAAAAAATTCACATATGTGAAAAACTATCTATCTATTTAAGAATGCACAAAGACCAAATTCATTATCTCAGCTATTCAGACTAACCTTGGAATGTGGTTATACAAGCAAGAAGCTTATGGTTTCCACTCTGAAATCCAGCCCCGAACATGCAAGTTCCATTTTGAGGCACTGAGTACAAGTACAACAAAGCAAGTGCCATAACCACTGTGCTTCTGGAAATGGAGCCTCAGAGCTACAAGAAAGTGTTTAGATGAAATGGAAACAGTTCTCTCAACTGCTCATTGATTCACCCATTAACTTCGGGAGCATCACACGGAGCAGTCAGTAAAACGAACCCCCCAAACATCAGACAGATGTTTGCAATCAGAGTTTACTGCTTGGAAAAGAAAAATTAATTTCATTCCTTCCTTATTACATATTAAAATCTGACACTGAACTGTTAATTAGCCCATTTGCCCCCATGGTCAAACTCTCGAGAGGAGCTCAGCAAGACTCTGCTCCTTGTCACTGCAAACTGGATTTCAGCTTTGACTGACAACACAAAAGGTAACTCCATCACCTTCTCTGATGGAGAAGCCATCCAACATCTCCAAACCATATCACGTTCTAGGGAAGGAAGCTGAACACTAAAACATATGAAGCACTTCAGGCACAGATGGGATGCAATGGCCTGTAGGAGTGACTGCTCCTAAAATTTAGACTAATCTAATGAAATCTCCAACAACAAACTGAGTCACAGTCTGTTGTCTGATACCAGCAAAACCAGTCCACATTAAATTAGCAGTCTTTCCCTACCCATCTGCATTTTTATACTGCTCAGGTTGCTTCTGGTACAATCAGCAGAACTTCCCACCTCCCAAAATCCAAGTTACACACAGGAATCCATCTGAGTTATTTTTATCTCCTTGTATCTTGGTTTGTTTTCTCTATCCAGTTATTTACAGTCTAACCAGCACCTACAGCTTTTACTGCTCACATCTAGATTTCAAATACGGCAAACCATCAAGTGTGTAAGGCAAATGGAAACTCTGAAGCTTAAATTTAAATATTCTGGATCTGGTTTTGCTGGACTTCATACTTTCCTACACATAACTATGTGGGGAACTTTACCTACACTACAGGCCCAGTAAGGGGAAAAAAGTTATTACTCTTTATTATTCAGCTCATAAGGATTTCTCTCTTCCCTATGGCCCTCACAACAATATTTGTCTCCCCTGACAGCCAACAATTTTAGTGTCAATGGAAAAAATTCAGCCTGAGCAGTAAGCGATTATTGGGAAGGAGCTGCCATCTAAATGGCTTTATTTAAATCCATCAAAAATATGAAGTGACAATTGGTTCAGAGAGAATTTCACAGAAATATTGTTTGAATAAATGTGTTTTCCCTATCAAAAAAATCTCTGCAAACTTCTTTTGAGGAATATAGGTTTTTATTTCTCTCTGAATCCACTCTGGCCTGTACACACTGCCAAGTTTTGCTCTACAGTAAGCTGGACAGTACATAAAAGGTAAATGCTGATATTGTCAACGTGCAACAATGCTTTTTTCGGGATTTAATCCACACTGAATTATCAAGAGCTGTTCAGTTCTTCAGGACAGAACATGCTTGAGAACAGGTAAAATGAATCATTAACAGTTATGTGACACACTCCTTGTCAGTGATTTCTCAAACTCAAAAAACCGCAAGAAAAACTGTTGATATAAATTTAAAAATCCTGAGTTCACCATTTAAATAGATAATAATTTAAATATTATATGTATATGTTGCTCAATATAATGAAGCTTTATTCATAACCTGCTTCAGCCCCTCACCAAAATTTCTTATAGTTGTATTGGCCAGTCGTTCTCAAAAATAGCCACTTTGACTTGGAAATAAACTTAAAAATTGAAGTGTTTTGGCGTTTCTACACAGAAAGCAGATATATACAACAAATAAGCAGCACTCTGCTCAGCATGCCTCATATCTGTCCTTCCAAACCTTGTGCCAACTGCTCATATGGAGTAGTGATCTACTTGCAGGAAGAAATCAAACTCCCACACTGATACTGTTGACTGTAACACTTCCACTCCAATAAAAAAAAGTAATATTGTGTTTTATCATCAAAACGTGCACCATGCAAGAGGAGTCTTAACCTTGCATCTGACCCACAAACTGTTAAAGTCATTTGGATAACAGGTTTTCAAAGACTGACAGCCTGGTGATTTGCAGCTAGATTTTGTTTCCAGTGCTTTGATTTCAAGGTTAGCCAAATGACTTTAGCACACATTATTGCATTCCTCTCATCAGTGGTATCAAAACAACTCCAAGTGGTAGTAAAATAAAGACCCCCACCTCCACAGCTCAGTGAGTCCCAGCAATTACTAAAGATTCTTCTTGTTGTCAAACCATTCTCTAATTAACACTAAAACAAGACCATACCTTTTGTTTGGCTTGAGTTTTGTTTGGTTGGTTTTGGGGTTGGGGATGTTTTTAGTATTTTTGGTTATTTCAAATGGTTGTGACCTGTTAAAAAGCAGAACTTTAGAGGAGGATGTTCCTTAGCTGCTTGTATTCACAGGATGGCTGTAAGTAACGTGTACTCTCGGGAATCACAACTTTGCAAGTTTAACTGAAGCTCGTGGTTCAATACAAAGTTTACTTTGAATGAGAAAATGTCCGTCCCTTCTATCAGGGATGCTGCACACTGAAATGAGTACTTTTCAAACCTCTTAACAAATGCAGATTGTCTCCTGAGTTCCTAATGAAACCGAGCCAGCAGCACTTGGCCACCTCTGCTGACAAAGCCAGGGGCCAAATTCCACCCCGAGCTCCTTTCCCGGGAATACAGCACATCTCCTCTGGCTCCTGGAGAGCTGCCCTGTCCAAAATGCAGGTGCAAGGAAATTATTCCCCCTCCTCTGAAAGAAGAGGAAAAGCAGGAGCCACCAGGCTGGAGGCACCAATGTCCACCTCGCCAGGCAGGTGACAGACCCCACTTGTCCCCAGCTGGCAGAGCACGGTTTTCCTATTTCTAACACACTAATATTTAACAGAATAAAACTCTGAATAAGTAAAAGAAGCAACTCAGTCTCATATTATGGCAGAGCTAATTAACAGCTTTACACCCCACTCTGAGCCTTTCCTCCTCTTCCCAGACACCTATTCCCTTGTGCTGCTCTGTCACCCCTCTGATGGCATTAAAGCTGATTATTTTAACCATTTCAGATAACCAACAGGGTCTTGCAAATCTATTGCCTTTTAAAAAAACACCGGCACGCTCAGTCTAACAAAAATGACAGCGATCATGCTATTCCTTCTTGTGCCATGTTTTACTGAGTGATTTTATTGCACATCAATACAGGGCTCCCTTCCACCTCTGTCTCCCACTTGCCCTGCCAAGAGGATGTTCCTGTCAAGCAGAGATTGACAGTTCTTCTGGTCATTTTTATTCCTTCTGGAATAATGTCACAATGTACTTGAGAAACTTCTGTCCCAAGATTTTCAAGGCTAATTATAGCCTGGGTTGCAACCCATGACACTTTCAAAATTCTTGTACAAAACCAGTTTTGGAATAAGTATGCTTTTTTCCTTGTTCCTTAGTGACCTTTAATGCATGTATTAAAGATCACTTTAATCATTCTTCTTTCCTTAAATTATAGAAGCCAGAATCTGGCATTTCAGTTCCTCCAGCTACAGCAACACTTCTTCCCTATTTCTCTCTTTCCATATAACATTATAGGGCAAAGAAGTCATTTTACCACACCATTTTCATGAGTGCTTAGAGAGCACTGCTTTTCTTTCTTTTTTATGTCCCCTGTAGAATATTTTTCACATCCAGCTCCAGCACATGGGCTTATGTTTTACACGGTGTTTGTAGTGACTGCTTTGCAATTACCAAACTCTACCAGGCTTCCTTATTAAGTTCCCATTCTGAGAGCAGTCACTGGAAATTTCCTGAAGTTCAGGAATTTCTCGGCCCTGTTTCCAGCAAACACATACTAATTTACCATTTCACACCACAATACCTGCACTAGCAGAGAAACAATATGAAATTTAGTGATCTTGTGATTCTGAGTCTGAAAGTTAAGAATCCTGTACATTTTAATAACAAGAACCTAGTGAACTAGCTAAGTGAAAAATTAAATCCATGGAGGTAAATGCATTAAATGTCAAAATTAACCCATGAAAAATAATTCTGCCTCTCCCTGATCCACAACAAAACTGGTATCACATCTTTCACATGTGGCACTTCTCAGGAAGTAAATCTATGGAGCAAGAGGTGTGACAGAATGAAAAGGAGAGATAATTAAAGGGCAAATTGGTCTGCTTTGCTAAAACAAATGACCCAGGGCTTGCTGACCTTGGCTGGGACCCAAGGGTTTGCATTTTCACATGGATGAGCAGCTGTTCCGGAACAATTTCCTCAATGAAACAAGCACAAACAGGCTCCCTGTCAGGCACACGTGTCTTCTCCCTCCACTTGGTTATTCTCAAAGCAGCTTACGGACTAAACAAGGTGATGACAAGGAAAAAAAAAGCAAAAAAAACCTGGATCCTTCCATTCATCTTCTTTCCTCTGCAGCAGAGTTGTGGTGAGCATTTTTCCCAGCCTCTTGGCCACAGCCTAGAACTCTTTGTTAGCACAAGCAAACTTGAGCGTATCAGAGCCATTTCGTAAAAACCTTTAAAACAGGATGTAAAGAGCTTTCACATACGAGTATCACCACAATTTTGAACTGCACTGTCACCTAGACAAGAGCTAATTCGGCCACTAATTTAACTCTGCTCACGTACAGTACAAGGCAGAGTTAACTCCCAGGTGTCTACATAAGTTCCTAGGACACAGGGTCTTAGATGTGCTGCTGATCAAGATCTAAACACTTTGTCCTTAGATCAGTGTGAATTTGTAGATTAAAGCAGCTCCACGTTAGAGAGAAAAGGAGTAGCTTTAACAATATTAAGTGCTTGAAGGGATGACAGCTTTAAAAAATACCTTTGGAGAAGTCTGAAATGGCAGGAAAAAGTCTCACTCATGCTGCATTCAACCTGCCAATGGCAGGGTACTAAAAGGTGCTAAAATGTTAGCCATAACCCTGTGCTTTGATAAATGCTAAGAAACGTGCCCAGCACTTGGCCATCCCATGGCACCAGCTCATGCCTGAAACAGGCAGCAGGCAGAGTTTTATCCTGCTTATCCCTACAGATTTGTCAATATTTTTAAGACAACCTCATCTACACAGCAAGATGTGAATGAAAGGATGCCTGCCACACACCCATTCAGGTTCTGGCACCTCAACTGCTTATTTTCTATTCGGATCACAGTTTAGTAGTTTGAAGTAATTCCTTCACCTTTGAAGAGTACAAAATCATTACCAAACCCCTCAAGTTTAAAAGAAATGGCTCCACGAATTTCAAATTATCTTGGATCCTGCAACAAATGACTATTTAAATGCAAATGGAATGTCTAAAAGAAAAAAAAATATCAGCCTGAGAAATCCTGCAGGTGCATGGCTTAACCACTGAGCACAGTCACCTTTGTACGTGCAAACGCAGGCTTTGACAGAGGAGACTGAAGCACTTTTGATGTAGGTAACACACACTTCTTGAACTCCTTTGTGACTTCTATGACCAGTTCATGCTCTTTCTAAATCCCAGGACTAGATTAAGGAGAGGTTAAAAATGTAACAGTTCTTTACTCACTCTCACAGAAATTCGATTTGCCATAAATATAATTAAAAATAAGATGCCAAAGCAATGCAAGTTATAAAAAACACATTGGCGTCTCTGAGTTTCAGTGCACGATCGTTATGAACACCAAACTGCAATCCCCAAACGCTGGAAGGACACGTTCAGCCCTTGGACTCTTCAGCCACAGACCCGACAGCACCGGCCACGCTCCAGCCCGGGTTTGACTGATGCTCTCAACATGTGCAAGCTCACCCAACCAAACACCCAACCGAACTGCTCAGAAATCCGTGCCAAACGCATCCAGCAGACAGCTCCTGGAGCATTTTCTGGCTTATTTACACGACAGCACCTTGGCTGTTTACACTGGAGCCTCTTGAAAGCCGTCTGCGTTAGCGGTGCTTGCTGCTTGACCTGCTGCACACAGCGGGAGGCTCCAGCACGTCCAATCCGGAGTTAAACAACAGCACCCCACGCTTTCATGTCAGAACCACAAGATTCCTACTCAGCAGCGTGCTGGTTTGCAGTGTGTGTCTCCCAGATGTTGTATTCTGGTTTGGGGCATATTCTAGCAATAATACAGTAACCTGTAAAAACAGGAAATTAACTAAAACCTGTCAGTTGCCCTGAACATGCCCTGTCCAAAGCTATCACAGTACTACAGCAGGCACACAGCAGCACTACGCTTCAGCCGAATTCTGAGAGGAAGTCAGGTTAAACGCTCACTTCTGTCCACCACAGAACTATGAATTAATAACTTTTCAAGCATCAAACGTTTGTTGTTTCAAACATGACATGGTTTGAATTTGGAGGTACTCATCCTGAGAGCATGAGGAGTTGTCCTGCTCCTCACCTGCCATCCTGCACCCTGGTTTTTGGGTTCACCGCACTTCACTAATTTAACAGGCAGAGAAGAGGCCAGACAAGGTCTGCAGGCTGTTTAGCAGCCTGGCACCACTTCCCCTGGTGCACCCAACAGCTTCTCCTCCTGCCGTGGG
The DNA here is from genome assembly GCA_013398955.1 of Callaeas wilsoni. NCBI lineage: Eukaryota > Metazoa > Chordata > Aves > Passeriformes > Callaeidae > Callaeas > Callaeas wilsoni. The sequence continues at coordinate 115,276 of VWPU01009396.1, forward strand.
GCTGGAAGGGAAGGAGAAAGCACCTGGGGACAAGGACCCGGTCTCAGAGCGCACAGCTATCCCACACCACTGACGGAACACCAGTGACCACACTCTGCAGTGACAACATTTGAATTTACACATTATGAGAAACTTGGACAATCTAAAGCTCACCAAAGTCTTTCAAATAGGTTAGACAAGTAAACTTGTTCAGCCACAGAGAATGGAGCTGGACAAGGTGGATTTTTCAGGTCTCTTGCTGTTCTTCAACATTCCCAGGTGAGTCTTCTTTCTTTTTTGAACTAGACCCATGTATCTATCACTCCAGAGTTTTCATTTACAGGCAACATTTTGGAGTGGAACATTTTTTGTTGTTGTTTTGAACAGAAACGGAGTATTTTCCTGTCCTAATCTGAACAAACAAGTCAGAGTCTTGCTAAAATAAACCCTTTCTGATGGTTGGCTCACCAGTCGCTACTGCAAAAACACTTGCAAAGAGTATGTTGCAATACTTCAAGCATTGAAAATAAGCATATTCCCATGGCAATTCACCAGATGGGCTACAGATTGTAAATCATAACTGTCTAGACTGAAACACAAGAGACAAACATCTGTCTAAAATCAGTTGACTTGAATGGCAAATACTGTTAAATAAATTAGGACTACTTTGGAAACAAAGAGAACAACCAACTACTTGAAAACATCTGAAATTAATCCATTAGCACACAAGCCACAACAAAATAACCTGAAACTGGAGAGGCATTCATTTCGTGAGGAATACTAGCCCAAGATGACATCCTGCCATCTGAGGCAGGAGCACAAAAGCGTTTCAGTGACCCAGCACCACGTTACCCCACAAAGACTCACGAATCCATCCCCAGAACATCTGGCTGGAGCAGGGTTGTTATTCTCCTCGCTTCACAAGTGAAACTGTGGGACAAAGTAATGAAATGCCTGATGCAGGGTCACACAGGAAGTTTGTGGGAATGTAACTGGACACAAACCCAGAATAGGATTTAGGTCATACAGCAATACTTAAGCCTGACTAAAACTTCAGACTGCTAAAAAACTGTAAGGCATCGCAGAAAAATACTCTAACAACATAAGTCTTCTTCGTATCTACCATCTTCTTTTTCCTTTGCATAACCCTTTGTTTTATGACAGAAATATGCCAGAATGTCCACAGATAAACAAAGAGAACAGCACTACCAAGAAATGTGTGAGAGAAGAAACTTTCCACAGAAAACTGCAGCCTGTCCCTTGCAAGAGAGTAAAGGAGACCACAAAGCTGAATTCAGGAAAGGGGAAAACCCATCAAGTAACTAATGCCAACCCGCACAAATGATGAGAGAGCTCTGTCAGCATCAGGCTTCACTTTAGCATCAAAAAATCTCATTTATGAAGGTTTTGCACTGCTAAAGCTTTGAACAGCAAAAGGAAGATTAGGACCCTCCAGCTCAGCTTCCCAACAGAACTATATAACCAGTGCACTAACTTTTGAGCAGAACTCAGTGGTTTTAAGGGAAACAGATGTCCTGAAATGAGAATTATTTTACTTCTGCACCAGTTATCAACAGCATTGCCATTTGCATACAATATGACACCATTTGCCTGAAAGACAAACAACAAGCCATGAGAACATCACTGAAAATGTTGCTTTTCCCTTTTCAATTTTGAGACAGCTCTTCAACACATTCTAGTGATGTAAATGCTTTTTGGGGAGTGTGTGTGTGCATGTGTCAGCTTTCAGCCACATTTATAAAAGGGCATTCACTTGCAAAAGTTTTGTTCTCTGTAACAGGTTTATACAAATACTGAACACTCATCTCTGAGCACAACTCCATCAAAGGCAGCAATAATTATACAACACCACTTTCCTGCAACAGTAGAAGAAAATGCTCCAATTATTCATAATATAATTATTGCATTCCCATGGCAACACCAGAAGGACTGTACAATCAGCAACAGACCCAAACCTGGCCAACAATGAAGTTACACAGAACATTCTCTTCCACCTGCCCCAAACAAGGCAGCAATTAGGTGATGGCTATTCTTTACCTGTCCACCCACAGGGAGAAATATCAGCCAGCCAGTGAAAACTGAACTAAACCAAACCTCCAACCCTCCCTCCCCACCAGCACTGCCACAGTGCCACCCATCACCATCACAGGGCTGACAAGTTTTGTTTGTGACATGTTTTGGATCCTGAACTTCAGTGAATCATCTGAAAGCCTCTGTTTGAATGTGTTCATCAAAAACACAGCAATTAATACCCACCTGTCACAAACAAGCACTCTTTATCATGTGAGGGTGGGGAGGGAATGAGAATCATCAACACTGGTGATCTCAGGTACGTGTTGGGGTATTTTGTGAGGCTGTGGTGAACTGCCATCTCCCTAGAGTAAAAGCACATTTCATATATACATAATATATACTTATTTTTCATTCATACATTTATATTCACTAAGTATTAAAACCAAATTTCACTATATATTAATATTCTCTGTCCCTCTGTTGTGAGTTCTATTACAGTACTGCACTTACACCAGAATTAATGAAGAAAAAAAATGCAAGCTAAAATGTAAAGTGTGACACTCCGCACAGGGCTTACAGATGCTGTTGGTGAGCCCAGGGCTTTCCCAGCTGAGGTTTGCTCACACCTGGAGATGGCAGAGCCATCTCCTTCTTCCTTCACAGGGGTTTCACAATCCTGAAGCAGCTCATAAAGAATCAAAAAATTAAAAGCTACATATTAAGTCTCAACCAGAGCACTGTTCTCCTGGATCAGAGTGCAGCAGACAAGTATTTACCTGAAACAGGGAGCTGCTGGAGCACCAGCTCTACCTGAGCCTCTCCTGACTGATGCTGCTTCTTCAGCATCTCCAGTGACTGAAGCTCCATGAAATCCCCAGCCTGGGTCTTCCATTGCCTACCTGCCTTTGCATTGAAACGTGTCCAACTTGCACTTTTCCTTTAACATTTTTCACTTCTTCACTCTCCACTCATAACAGAGGAGCCTTGTTATTTCCTTTCCAACAACCTTTCCTGAAATCCCTCACTGCCCCATCTCCCTCGAGCTTGCCCTTCCATAGCCCAAATAAAACCCACTTTCCAAGCTTTTCTCACAGCTCATGTTCACAGAGCCCCAATTCTCTTGGCTGCTGGTCTGAACCTCTGGCAGTCGTGCCAGGCCTAAAGGAAGATGCTCAAATCCCACCTGAGAGCCACTTGAATCCCAGCGAGGTACAGGAAGCTGGTTATGCTGACTCTGGTTCCTCTTGACGGCTTCGACTCCAGCAGACTCTTCCTCAGCTACAGGGTGGCTGTCCCAGAAAGGCACTAACTCAGTTTTCCACATCCTGCTCTCATTTATAAACACTCAAGGTGAGAGGAAGGCTGTGAGTCACCAGGTTATGCTTGAAGGGCCCTGTCATCCTTCCCTCGTGTTCACTTCATCTCTCATATTTCTAAGCTGAGCCTCTGCGCGGAGCACGTTAGTTGAGTTGTGTTTAAAATATGCCTCTGGGCTACCGACAGCATTGCATCCTTCAAAAAATAAGCCATAAATTCTTATTTTCCCATGTCTCCAGATAAAAAAAAAAAAAAATCCTAGCACACAGCACGATGTAACGGGGAGAGTGAGACTCTGCCCTTTCTATATAAATTAACTGCCGGTGAGAACCAAATATCATGTAATTAACTAAATTATTCTAATTATTCAAATAACACTCCTAACCGGAACAGTTCTAGGACGGTTTCTCCACAGCACGTTTGAAATACTCTGAATTTTCAGGTGCAATAAAGAGAGTTTCTTGTTGGCTATAGCAACTGTGAAACTAATTTAATACCCAAAACATTCATCATGCAGCTTGGTAGAGATTAAAAGCCCCCTGTCCGTCCTCCAGGGAATGAGCATTTCAACCGGCCATCACTCTTCAGCGCTTATGAAAAAGTTTCCAAACACGCGAGTGAAATGTTTTACTTTCAGTGTTCTCAGGTCTTCGGCGTCTCCGTCCCAGCAGAGGAAGAAAAGCCGCGCCTTGCCGGGGGCTGCCCCGGCTCCGGAGGCTCCATGGGCGCAGTGGCGTTGGAATAATCCCATTTCTGGGGCCCTTCCCAGGCTAAGGAGGTTCCCAGAGGGATTACCCACACAGCGGAGGAGCCCGCCATGACAACTCCACCCGCAGGGCCTGGAATTTGCAGAAAGGAGCAGGGTGCGGGAAGAAGGGATTTAGCCACTTCACAACTATTCAAGGAATGCTCTTGATTTCCTCTTAACAACCTAAGGATGAAAAACTGTCTTCTGAATTATTTGAATTTCTACTTCAGCTCCGTTGTTGGGATCTAACATCTCAGTTAGTAAAGGAAGTGAGGAGTCCAAAGGGAAGGGAGGGGAAGCGGCAGCTAAGAAAATGTGGGTAGTGCGTTATTAAAAAAAAAACCTCCAAATTTCAAAAGGTAAAATTCTAAAACTTATCTTTGGTCATTGTGGTTTGCACATGCAAACAAGTGCAAGGACTGTGTGTGCCCTGACAGAAACACGGAGTGCAGCAGCCTTAATTTAACCTTAGAATCACAGAATGGTTTGGAATAGAATGGACCTTTAAAGGCCATCCAGTTCCACCCCCTGCCATGGGCAGGGACACCTTCAAATAGACTAGGTTGCTTCAAATGCCATCCAGCCTGGCCTTGAACACTTCCAGGGTTGGGATAATCTAACTGATTAAAACACAAATCTCACCCATCTTGTTTCATTTAATTTATTTTTGAGCAATAAAAAAAATTAAAGAAAATCCTTCTTCCTAGCATTTCTGTACCTAAACAACTAGCCACCTTTGATGTAGGTAGAAACCATAAATTCTCTTCAAAACCTCTCGAGTTTGAATGGTGTTTCTAAGTCCTCAAAAACTTCATACAGGTATAATTGTGCAACTTGAGCACTGCACCCACAACCAAAGTGCTTCACTCTCATAAGAGGGAAGATTCCACAGGCATGTTCTTCCTGTTCTTTCTCCTCACTTCCACTCAAGCAGTGAACAGCATTTTTTTTATTTCTAAAGCATTTCATTGACCAGGCAGCACTGCCATCAACAGCAGTGCTGATGAAGGGAGACAGGAATACCTGAAGTCAGAGTTGCTGCACATCCAACACTATCTAACAGGGAGCAAAACAACTCACTGGGTCGTACAAGTTTGTGCATTAGCCCTCCCAGCACACAATTAAAAAAAATAAAATAACAAAAACAATTTGTCCTGGTGACTCAGAGTCTCCACGGCTCGAAGAAAGCCCTGTTTCTGTAACACTGCATCATGCTGGCTTCAGATCTATTCTCATGGGGCTCAGGCTCGTGACTCAACTGTTTTCCCCTGTATTTGCTCATGCAGTTGCCCATCAAGAAGTTACTGAAATCTGCACGCATCATAAGGTCTGGCTGAGAAGAAAATAATCTAGAGAAATTAGTATCACTGGAAAATATAAAAAACCCAATATCATTTTTATTTTCTTTGGAAGCCCAGAAATTAACACTCACCAACCTTTGTGGTTAAAGACTGCCTTGTTTACCTCAAGCCTTTCTGATGTTAAGATGTTCAGCAACTGATTTGGAAATCTCAGGAAAAAAGCATTCTGGAGAAACACGTCATGCACTGGCTGCTTTATTTGCTGGGAGTGCTTAACAGGTTCATTTCATTATGTTAAACTCAGAGCAGTTTCACTCAACTTCTACCTGATTTCTAAGTCTGCTGTGCTTTTATTTCAGACCTAGAAATGGGCTTCTGGCCATAAAGATGATGCATTCAGAAAAAACTACTTCATGTCACAGACACGTATGTCTGCAGTAAGCTTCTTGTCTTTATTTGCAGCATCCCTAAAGACCTAATACAGTGATATTTTCCAAAGCAAGGAGTTCAAGTTTTGACCATGAGCTTCTCATCTCCTTTTCTTTCTGCTCCTTTCTGTGCACACTCTCTGGTATCACACTCCTGATGCTGCATTTTATGTCCAGGTTACCCCAGCCTTGGAAGGCAAACAAGCCTTTGGTTTGCAGGCAACGACACTGTCCACCAGAGAATCTGAACATGAGACATTAAATACCTTCTGCTGAACCCTAGACATGAGCTGGCAGAACAGCCTGGCACAACAGAATCACAGTCACCTCATTTATTCACCAAGAGAAAGCTGAGCATCAAAAATTACCTCTTGCACAAAACAGCATTAAAGAACCTCAAAACCCCATCACACATGACCTTGTAAGCTCTAATACTCCCTTTACAGGAGACCACAGCAAAGAAGAGAAGCTACCAGACAGCAAGAAAAGGAATTAGGAAAAGAAATAAATTGTAGTGATGCTCATCTCTCTAACTACTAAATCACTCTCCCTCAATACCTAAGACCCAATAAGTCATATAACAACCCAGAGTCACAGTGAAAGAAAACAACAAAAAATTCTCTGAAAAATGTAGTTTGTCACTTCACATTTTGCCCTGCATCTGAGTTACATTAAATCAATATAGTTTACATTAGGAAAAATATCTTTTCTAAAAACTTTGCTGGGTCAGTGCAATAGAAATACTGTTCCACACCACCTGTTTTATATATTCCCCCTCCTTTCTTTCTCTAATTTCTACATATCTCTGCACAGTTATACACAAACTTGTCATACATGAACTAATTCTAAAAATTACAGTCAAAATTATAGTAAGCATTTATGCTGTAATACATGTAATAATTCTGAAAAAATTAAGAACAGTGAAATTTTAACCCATAAATTTGTGGTCATAGCTAATTTTTATCTATCCCACGCAATATACTCTAGCCACACCTAAGTGAAATCCCAGAGAACGCAAAATGCCCCACAATGATCCACTTAGGAAAATGTTTACGTGACTGGATGCACAGCAAAATGTTCATTTTCCAACATTCATCCAAACCTAAGGATATCACTATGCCAAATCAGTAAGCAGCAAGTTTTAAGCAAGCTGAAATCATTTCCAACCGAGCTTTTCCTACAGAAAACGCAAATTTGCCAGAACTAAACTATATTTCACGGAAAACTCCAGTACCACTCTGATGAGAATTGGGTGGGCTTTTCAAGTGACATTCAGCAGCTGCTGTGGAATCTTTCCCTGTATCCACCAAGAATTCAAAGTCCTGACAAGCTAAAGATGCTTTGAGGATCTTCCTGCACCTACTACAGCAAACTTGTGGCCAGCTGGGGGTTAGTCTGGGCTGCACTGCCCCAGGTTCAAGTCTTCTGGTAAAAACACATTATGCTTTTGTGTGTCAAACAGAGAAACACAACTTGGCACAATACGTGGTACCACAGTCTTTCCAGCTGCTACCAGAGCCAGGCAAGGCAGCAGCCACAGCTGGAGCCCACCAGTCTGACCAGTGTTTGCTGGTGCTACAACATCTCTGGGGATAATTCCTACACTGGCACGCTCAGCTTTCAAGCTCAGCCCATTCTTCCTACAAAGATCAGGTCCAAATGAGATTCTGGTAGGATGTGGCCATAACGAAACACTTCCCTAAAGGTTACTCTGCTTTAGAATTTGGCTTCTGACTATCAAGACATATATGACAAAAGATAAGGGAACATCTGGTAGAAATTGCTGTTGCGATTCAACTTTGCCTGCTTTAATATAAATTTCTTACCATCATGCACTCACAAATATTTTACAATGCAATACACCATACTGATTCCATTAACCAGAGCCATTTACAGGTATTTCATAAAAATGTGCACCACATCCGGATATTTTATCAGCATCACATAGTACAGCAAACTACACAAACCTCAGAGAGTGAATAACTTCCACATACAATTTATAATATACTGTGAAGAGCTTATAAACACTCCTAGGTGGTTAATTTTTTTTTTTTTTAAATGTTTTCTTGCTATAAATGATTGACTATAGTGTATGTCAATACTGCCTGGAGAATGAGCTGTCACTATAGAAACAGTGACAGCAGTGAAGTCCTTCCTCCCTCTCCTGCACACCAAAGTCCCGGAACAAACACATTCTTGTTATTTCTTAGATAATGTGTGCACACTGTCAAGTCCTGAGCAAAACTCAGGATTTTTCACTTGGTTTTAAAATGCGTATTTTATTTCCAGTCTTCACAACAGCTTTTCCTTCCATGTAAAAAGCTCCCCCACTCTGGAATCGCAAAATTGCTTGTGAAGCATTCTGAAAACAAAAATAGATGAGCACTGCACTTAAAGGAATTATAATCCATGTTTATTTAAGTTAGATATAAATATAGTTCGGGAATGGGAGAATGCTGCTTGGGGGAGGGAGGGAGCAAGGGTGAAATTTTGCTTATGCTGCAAAGAGCCTCGAGTTACTTCACTGTGTATTATAATTTTCAGATCAATTCACCAAAATCATATCAAGTTATCTACAACCAAATATCACATGCACAGAATTAAGCTTGTATAACATCCTTTGACTCCAGATAAGCTTGCACAGGTAACGGATCAATTAATGCACATGCTGCGGTGGAATCAGGCCTTACTATGGTAATTTTCCAAAACACAAGTATGTTTACAAACTACAGCTGAAGGCTTAGAAGACGAAAAGAATCATTTTACAAGCTCTATATTAGTCTCCTAGAAAAGAGCTGGGATGAACTTGCTAGTGACAGCAAACATTTTTTCAAAATAAACAGAGTGGTATGTTAAAAATGTGCATTTACAATTTTTCCTCCCCCAAGAAATAGCAGATACAGCAACAATTTATTGTGAAGAAAACGTTTAAATCTAAAAATATAGCAACAACTGGTAAAAATCCCATCCCTTCTTCTTAACTTCCTTCCCTTTCTGAACCCCTGCATTAAGGCAATGCTCTCAATACGATCGCTGAAGGTTTTTTTGACATTGCAGAAGGCTGAAAGGAATATTTCTCTCTCTCTCTCTCGCGCATTCAGAGCGCCCGAGCACAAGAGGAGCTATTCAAGCCGTGATGGAGTGCCTCACAGAGACTGCAATATGTTCCCAGTTGGCAAGCAGGGATCTGTTTGGACAGTGAGCCCAGCCATCCCCTGGGCAAACAGCAGCATTCCTGGGACGCGGCGCAAGGAGCACTGCGGGCCCTTGTCAGGGCTCTCGCAGCCCGTCAGCTTCGGGCTCCAGAACAAACACCCCTTTGTGCCCCGCTCACAATTCAACGGGCCTTACAAGAAAAAAGCTGTCTCCCTCCACTCAGCGTTAGGTTGGGATCCAAAAAAATATTCTAAAGCTGGAAAACAGGGAGGAAATACAGCGGAATTATACTGAAGTGTATCTTTAGTAGCTTAAACTTCTGGACAATATTACAAATCTGCCTTTGGATACTTATCTGGTTCCTAATGCTATGGCTTTTCGAGTGTTTCTAAAGCAACTAATCACAATCACCAAGTGACAAACAGGCTGCAAGTTAGCAGTGGGTATTAAAAATAAAATACACCCTCGGCCAAGGAACAGCAAACTGGAGCTTCTATCCAGTATCAGCAGCCGGCAGTGGGAGCCTTCCCTAGAAATGCCCGGAGAGATTCTGCCTCTCCTGATCACATCTGCCTCTCGGGGGGCACAGAGATGTTCACACAGCCTCGCCAGCCTCCTGTCACCCATTCTGGCAGGGGTGAGGCCGGCGAATTGCGGGTTCATGCCCGCACTCCCTCCCCTCTGCCCAGCTCGCTGTATCCCTGCAGGAACGCGCCAGGGCTCCGTCCCCATCTGCGGTTATAACATCAGCTCCTGCCGCAGGAAGCTGAGAAGTCTCTGCAATACAAAGAGGCTCTGACATACGGCACCAGGCCTCCAAGCAATCAATGGAAGTAATTAGCTTTTCTCTGCCCGACGTGTGCTCCATCCTAACTATTGCTATTTTGAACTTGTGGAATTCATTAACTCAGCCCTAACGGAGAGACTTGCAACTTGTACATCCTTAATCAAACGCCCTGCTTCAAATAGATTCACGGAGTGGCAGATTGAGGGGAAAAAACCTCCAAACTACAAAAATCCATGAGAACAGCCCTGCTTGAACACACCAATGGTACAAAGGGGCATAGTCCTTGCATCACCACGATCCCACCTCCTCTTCTGATGCTTGTCCCCAGTACAGGCAGTAGCTGGGCTGCTGTTGGGATTTTAGGAGGGGAGAAGCAGAGTGACAGCAGGAACAGTTTTCTACTCTGATACACCCCAGTTCAAGAATAACCTTCCCATGAGCTCCTTGACACATTCAACAAAGAGGGGTAATTCCTTCTCTGAAGCTTCAAAAGGCATCGTGCAAAGGAGGAGCAGGAGGAAAAAGCTAAGTGGGAACCCTGAAACTCATGGGATGTTTTTTTCATTTGCCTCCCAGCTTCCAAGGCTGCCTGCTGGCAAGCACCAAGTCTCTCAGGTACTGCCCTGCAGCCCTCAGCAGAGCTCCATAAATGTTAGGAGAGCTTGTACGTATGGAAAAAGTCTATATTTACATAGCAATAATACACCACTCACCATAAGCCTAAACATGAATCCCAACCAAAGGGCTTTCCCTAAATTAAGGGGATGGGGGTCTCTTTATACATTAAGGGCAACAAAATTATACCATGGAAACTGTGGGACATTATTCAAATCATCCATATGAATAAAACATCCCACTTTTGCCAAGTTTTGTTCAAGCTGACTTCAGCTTTCTGCTTAAACAAACCTCAGGCAATACTGACATCATTTGTAGCAGAGGCAGCATTTTATTTAAGCTTGAAATCTGAGGGTGTTGGGTAGATTACCAAATAAAGAGTTGATTTTTCATCTAAAGAATCTCAAATGACCTGACTTCAAAGGCTGGATTTAGACTTACTAAGCCAATGGAAAACAAACATCTTTAATCTCCACACTGACATTAAACTCAAACAGAAAATAACACTGGGAAAAGCCCTTTATCATCAGGCTACTACACAGAAATAGGGGAAAGGTGGGGAAAAAAAATCCAGATTATTCTACATGAATAGCCTGCCTCACAGGCAAGGTTACCTAGATCCTCTCTTCCTGCTATCTTTTTCCAGCCCATTTTACTCCCCTCTTCTTCAAATGTTAAATTAGGCCAGGCACTGAGCCTCAGTTAACACACCTGAACACTGAGAATTTACTCCAGGGGAAATCCAGGCACTTAGACATATGCAAACACCTAAATTATCCATCCTCTGCATTTAGATGCTACTGCTCTTTAGCTAAAAAATAAGTTACACATGAAAGAACACAGGTCTGGCAGCACCAAGTGATCATTTTTTGGCCATGAAGATACCAAGTTATTAGACCTGAAGCCTTATCTCAGTATAGGATTCAACTCTGCCTGTTCCTCATCTTTGAAGACTAGAAACCACGTGCCTGGCTAAAAAAAGACACACTAAAATCAATCATCTTCTTCCCCATCTCAAAAACAACTGTTTTCCAAAACTGCTCAGAAACCTCAAATATAGAATACACCCCAAAAGAAGAGGGAGGGTAGGGAGGGAAACCATCTCCTTTACCACAGGAACACAGCCACCAAACGATGTGTGGCCCAGGCACACAGAGGTGACAATCTGCCACTGAGATGAAACAGGCTCTGGGTTTGAAGGCAGGAGCGGTTTAACAATGAACAATGGAAAACAATATTCAAAGAAGATACCACAAATTGTTTGAAATTACGAGATGAAATCTGTTTGGGGGAATTCCAACGCAGAACCCAAGGCAGCACATCTATCCTTTATTCAGGCACGAGAAGGTACGTGCTCTACTGAGAGCTGTTGCAAGCCTCACGACTCAGACTCAGAACAACACATCCACAAGTAATAACATGCCATCACATTTCTTTTTTAAACAACAGCATCGCCCTTCTTTTGAAAAGGAATATCAAGTTTCCTGCTGAATAAATTGAGGGAGCCTCATTATTTTTAGCACGCTTGGTGAGCCTGTCAATCACTTACATAAATACATACAATTAGTTTGATCCAGCAAGATCCTGAACACATGTAATTCTCAGACTTTAGAAACCTGACCGACCCACAAAGGCGCACACAGTATCTCACAAGTATGGAATTACATGTACTGTGTGTAGCTTAAAAATACAGAGTGGCAGAAAGACAACATTAAATGGAGAAGTCCACATGCTCCCTCTGCACAGAGGCACTGAAGCATCCATCCAAGTTTTTTTGGATTAATTTTGTCATTCCAGTGTTGTCAGGTGGCGCATGGGGCTGAACTCCACCCCATCTCTGAGGTGTAAACAATAAATGAACTCCATTTGGTTAAAAGAACAGCACGCTCTTGAAAAGCACATGATCTTTGGTGAAGTTTTGGAAACTTTCCTCCAATTCACCTTCCAGTTTTAACAACACAGAATACCAGTCTCCATGGGGCAGAACAACAACACAGAGAACCCATTAGTTACCAAAGGCAACTGGCACTGGGCAGATGCCCCAGCAGAACACAGCAGGAGCTTCTGCCAGGTCATTACACCTTAATTTAATCTGCAGGCTTGCCGACAGTTCCGGGCAGGTGTCTGAATCTGACTTGCCAAATTAAAAGTTTGAGAACATAAAATGCACAATATGCTGCTAAGTGGAAAGCATTTTAAAATATTCTTGAATGGAATTGTTGAATATTTATGGACAGACGCAGATCAGCTGTAACCGGAATGGAAAACCACCCACATTCCAACCCCCACCTTCAAAACATCAAGCTGGGAATTTGTGATGTATAACTTCAGAAAGGTCTTCAAGGAAATACAGCCCAGGGTTTAACTACCAATTCTGCTTTTGTCCAGATGGAGAAAATAGCTTTTGCAACTGAAGGAAAACCCATTACTACTGAGGATATGGAGAAGATGGAGCCAGACTCTCTTCCAAGTGCACAGCACTATGATGAGAGGCAACAGACAAACTCCAACACGTGAAACTGCAATCACACATAATCAGGACTTTCTTGGGTTTTTTTTATTCACTCACCCTGAGTGTGATCAAATGATAGGTTGCCCAAAGAGGCTGTGGAATCCCCATCCTTGGAGATGTTTGAGACTCGGCTGGAGAAGTCCCTGAGCACCTGCTCCTTTTGGCTTTGCAGATGGCCTTTGGAGATCCATCTAACCTAAATAATTCTATGCTTTAATTCTGCAGGAAAACGCTTCAATGCTGCACATAAGCCTGGAGAGTGCTGTCTACAAAGGCTTCTTAAAAATACAAGTATTAAAAAACAAAGACATGCAAACAGCATGAAACGTACCATAATAATGAGGAAAGTTTACACAATACAAGGTTTCTGCTCATGTCCGTTAAGTGAGTTACAATCTGTTAATTACTCCATGGTAGCCAGTTCCTTATGAACCCACCAGGCATGAAAAGAATGTGAAGAATATCAGGTAGAAAACACCTGGAAATTTCTTCTGCCACAATTTGTTTCAACACTTACTAATACTGTGTGAATTATTTATACAGAAAGACAGGAATGCACCAGAGTACCAAGGAAAGTCTAAGAATCTTTTGAGACATTTCATTTTTGTAGCTTTAATCCTGCTATCATCTCAGTTTTACTCTGATGAAGAGTAAACAGTGTGGGCGAAGCAACTTTTCTCTTGAAAGCATTGCTTCTAAATACTCCTACCATTAGCAAGAGCTCCTAAACCTGGCAGGTCACTGTTGATATGATCAAACAGCACACAGTTATTTAATGAAGTCCCCTGGATAAAAATTACCCAGTCTGCATTCATCTTTAAACAGTGAAATTGTTTTTGCTTTATTTAATTTTAAGACTGCCAGTAAGAAAGCCTATTAAGAAAGATCTTTTTAAGCTCTCAAAAGTATAGCTGGATACTTTGTACCACTGCTACTCATGATCAGCATTAAAATCATTATAATCAGATAATTTCAGGGCTTTAGGGAACCATGCTCTACCATCTGGGGACTGACCACGCTGTAGCAAATCAGGCACAACTTTATAGATGTTGAAGGAATTTGTATTATAAAATTATCGAAACTAATCTTACAGACCATGTTTTGCCATGTACCAATTTTAGTAACAAATTGAGTCCAAATGATAAAAAAGCTCTTAACAAGTAACAGCTGATAGCCAGGAACAGTTTGCAGGTGGCAGGAGAACACCACGAGGAGCAGGACCATGTGGCACAGGCTGAAAAGCTCCATCCAGGAGCCCTGTCCGTGCAGTGGCTGTGTCCACGTCCATCCTCTTCTGCCTGCATATCCCTGGGAGCACTCACAGCTCAGGAAACAGGTGGAGAAACTGCAGGACTGGGGAGGAGTGGGCTTTAAGAGTCTTTTCTGCAACTGCTAAAAAAAGGGGATTTTCTCCATCACCATCACACAAATATTTCTTGTTCCGCAGAAATACTTCACCAGTTACTGAGGTCCTCAACAACTGGAGCAACCAAAAAAAGTCTTTACTACAACAAGAATGTTGTACATCAATGTTATATACTACAATATAAATGAGATTTCACATAATGGAGCAGAGACCAGACTAGGACAATCCAGAGGGTTTAAGAGCTTGGCATTAAATTTGTGAAAAACCAACCACCTTGAGACTGATCCCAGTGACATTTGTTCAATTACTCCTGTATATAAAGATGCATTTTTCTATACCCAAGTTTCTTAATGCTTGGAAATGTTTCCAACACAAGCAGTACAAGCTCATCCTGGTGGACTAATGCACATATAACCATCAACTTAAACTTCTCAAACTTTACTTCCATGATAATTCTGTGAGGACTCAACTTTAGGAGGAGAGGTTCTCTAAGTGATTTCAGGATTTAAAAAAACAAAAAAAAAAACCAAAAAAGTCCTCCAGACTTACAGAGTGTTCTGACTGCACTGAGGCATCTTCCACTCCAAAGAAAATGTTCCCACCCCAGTGGTACAAGGTTCCCCTACACACACAGGCTGCACCAGAAGAAGAGGCATCTGCTTCATGTGACTACTAGGAACGTTTACTGGGTCAGTGGTTACTAAATAAACCAGGCATTCAGACTTCCAGTCACTCCAACAAACCAACCCCCTTCTCAAGTGTCACGAGACAAGCATGGCTCAAACAAATTTGGAAATGAGTCTTTGATCAGCAGTTTCTCCAGGTTCAGGATTATCCTGTTTCGTGTGTCTGACTAGGCGCAAGAAGATAATTTTTGGTGTTGTTAAGCAGAAGTGCCATCAGGGTGCTGTTTTAAAAGGTAAAACTGTTTCTTTTAATCATAAAATGTATGAAGTCACCAACAGTTGTCTATCCTGGGAGAGCACTACCAGTGCTATCCGTGTGCATCCCAGCTGGCAGAGCCCCATAAAGGACGGTTACTGTGCTCAGCAAGAATACTTAACGGGTGTCAAAAATATCCAAGCTCTTACAAAACCCTTCTGCTAGGTTTCCTGGTTTTCCTGAGACATGGGACAGAGCAAGTGATTTGCAAAAATCCTGCACGTGCAGCAGCAGGAAGATTTCCAAAGCCACCTGGTAAAGCATGACACGGGGGGACAGGCAAATCCCAGGAGCTGCTGGATGTCGGAGTCACCTCTGAGACAAAGCTGCCTGCAAAGGGCAAAACACCGGGGCCAAAAAGCCCCCAAGTGCTGTTTTACAGCAGGGGTGTGGGGTGTCTCCATCCTGCCACAGGCCCCTGGGAAAGGCGTTTTTGGAGGGGGAGGAAGGCAAACAAACAATAAAATCACCCAAGGAGCCGCCCACAAAAAGTAGTTAGAACCAATAATGCTTTTTTCAAACATTAAAAAACACCCCAAACAAAAAAAAAAAAGCTGAATTTTCAGCCCTCTCCTCCTCAGCAGTACTCTTTGTGCAAGTGGAACCAACGAATACATAAGTGTGTTTTCATATAGGAAAATCATTTAAAGCTAAATTATTCCACTAAATTCTATTTACATTAAATCACTTTTACTTCATAAAAATTAGAATAAGTATGCAAACACCTTTTGAAGACGCCCACTTACTTTTGCATATACCCACCAAGGAGAAAATTATCTACCTATTTTTTTAAAGAACAAAAGACTTTTCCTCTGGTAAATAAATAATTAATTTTAAAATTAATCTTGTTTATTAATTGTTGCCTTTTGAATGAGCAAAGCTTTTAGTTGTGTCAAAGCTATTAACAGTGGCAGTTGTACATTAAGCAAATTAAATATTCAGCAGCCTCACTTCAGTGCTCTTTTGTAATTGCAGATTGGTTACCAAACACCTCATCTCTTTGGTAAATAAAAGGGTATTTCTGCATTTATTTTAAAAGCTGATTTCAGAATTCAGTAGAGATGTTATGCAAATTTTTATGACAGTTATGTAAATATCCGAGGAATTTTTGCTTTTACAGAAAATCATGGCCAGAGTGCTCTTCCTAGGAAGTGTCCCCACTCCATGTTTAGAATTCCTTGGATGCTTGAGCACTATCATTTCAGCATCAGGGCAAAAGTAACTGCAAGAATAATGATATGTGGCTGTGCAGATAAAACATTGTGAAATAAGGATGGTCTGAAAGGTTTTGAAATCAACAGATTCAATTTCACAGCAAAATAACAGAGCACATGAAGTGGAAAGGTCTGCTCTATTAATAAAAGCTTGAATGTACACTAGTTCTCACAATTGCTATTAACTGGGGGAAAAGACTCCATGTATCTCGTTTTCCATCGTGACCAGTGACCCAGCTGGAAAGAGAAACCAGGAGCAATTTCTGTGCCATTGACTTTCTCTCTGTGGCGGAGCATTCTCTCTGATCAGCCACCAGCTGCACCAATTTCACCTGTATTCTTGAATAAAGTCGGCTCAGTCACCACAGAACTGCTCCCAGGCAGAAGGAAAGTGGCACCAGCACCTTTTTCAGAAGTTATTTGATTGTACCCTCAGGAAGTGAAACATTTGAGGTCCCCTCTGTGCCAGGAGGGACCAAGAGTTCCATCACCTCCTGCCCATGTAGCACACGAGCCCTCACCTGGAGATGAGTGCCCACATATCACACCAGGCAAAACACCTCCTGTCCCTAAATTCTTTTTGAAAGGTCTGTGACACGCAGAGAAAATTATAATACAAAAATCAAGAGAGCAGGTGCTCTAGGCACAAGTGCAGCTCCCATACAACTGCACTATGTCCATAGTCTTGTGGAGAACGAGAAACGGATCAATTCTCTCATCACAGCCAGTAGAGCCCACTCTGCTCTGCATTCCCAGCTGGAGCAGCCAGTGAGTGTGATGTCTAACTGGAGAGCAATGGAAATAGACTGGTCCCAGTTTGCATTTGGTATGCACTGTCTGCAAGTGTGGTTTACCAAAATAATCCATATCAATACATTGTATTTTGCACATTATTACTTACATGGAGAGATGTTTAACGGAAGAGAAAAACCTGAAGTCGCAGAAACCTGAGTTCAGTAAGTGTTCAAGCTCCCTTTTGTTTTAATTAACATGACATTATTTTCATGGCAATCTACATATTCCATACTATGTGCAGATTGAAAAAAAATTAAAAGCACTGTCTCAAAAAATCAAAACCATGATGAGAGAAATGAAAGCTAAACAGACAATGCTACATGCAGGACTACAAAGACAACATGGAAAAGCATCAAGAGTTTGAGATTCTAGAAAGCCTTTCTGGGCCACTCACTGTTGCGGCAGCAGCTAAAATTATACTTTAACCTGGCTTGTCTTGCAGTATCTAATAATCAGCTCGGATTTCAGGTAATGTGAACCCGCCTGCTAAGATACCTTTGCAATATGTCATTCCAGATAACACACCCAGTGAAACAGGTGCAGTTAAGGCACGGTTTTATGTTTGGTTTCATGAGCTCACAAAAGAGGAGCTACGAGACCCATTTCAAGCAGTCTGCAACATCTCCTACACTGCCAGGGCACAGACAGGCAAGTGGGTCCGCTGGCACGCAGGCAGGATGTGCTGGTTTTGGACTTACCCTAAGCAGACATAAAAAGTTTCTAAGAATTTTATAAACAATCTCCCCAGCAACCACACAGATGAACTGATATCCTTAATTGTCACTACTCACCCAAGGAGGCTGGAAAGTGAGAACACAATTCTATACAGCGCTAGCACAAAACTCAACCAACAGCCTGAGGCTGGAAGCAGATTTGAAGTCGGAAAATTAACAGGATTAGCACACAAAGGAAGTGGAGAAGAAGCCTTAACGCTTTTAGTACTATTTCTAAATTTTTATTTTAGAAGGCTGAATATTATTACTGGTTATCAAAGAGCTTTCACATGAATCAACTTCTCATTAAACTGAACTGGTTGCTGAAGACAGAACTGTTTCATACACAACTGATGTTCGTAAATTTTTGCTTCCACAAATAAAGGATACAAAAACTTGCTCTTTTCCCTTCACCAGATGAGTGAAACCCCACAGGAATCAAAACCACTTGACATGAGTCTAAGCAAACAAGTGGTGTTTTTCAGATACACTGATTAGGGTCTATGACACCGAAATTATCATTAGCATAATATATAATCTGCTAAGTTATATACATAAAATTGTATGATAGAAAAATATCTTTCTTTTGCCTTAGACATTGCACAGTACATTTACTGGGTGGTGAGGCACTGCAACAGCCCAGAGAAGCTGTGGATGCCCCTGGATCCTTGGAAGTGTCTAAGGCCAGGCTGGACAGGGTTTGGAGCAGCCTGGGATAGTGAAAGGTGTCCCTGCCGATGGCAGGGGTTGGAACCAGATGATCTTTAAGGTCCCTTCCAACCCAAAACCATTCCATGATCTTAGCACAACATCCATTTCGTGCATTATTAAAGATACACTGAACTCTCACCTCAGGATCTCTTGCAGGGCTGTTACACAGACTCGTTCAGTACAATTAAAAGATTTCACATATTTTTATACTATATATAGTATGTGACTGACCTTGTGGCATACTCGTCCACTTCCACATACTGCATGTAAAACACTACAAACGTAGCGACATTCTCCCTTTTCAGCTTTCCCTCACAAAACACAAGAAATCTTGAACCAACAAGACAAACTGCGGAGCTGCGCCAACAAGTTCATTTTCTACTCCTTTGGTCCAATGATTTAGGTCAGTCTCTAACAAAGTATTTGTTGGCACACAGTTATAAAAATATTCATTTTTTTAAGGTTATAACAAGCTGCTGAAGGAAAAGGAAAATCAAAGGTGTAAATAAACCCGCAAATGTTAAGTGAATGTCTGGTATTCTGATGTTGGACTTAACAGATGCATTTTTCCTTCAATGCAAACCACAATCCTTGATTTTTAATACTTGCATGAATCTATAAGCATGCATTTCAATCTTCTACTTTGTATTTTGAACCAATCAGAGATACCGATCATGATTCATTAGCAGCTTATAGACTCCAGAACGTGTGAAGGAGTTGTAGAAACCAACCTCACTTTGAAAGAAGAAAGTAGTTTCATAGGTTTATTTAAGGAACCCCACGTCCTCAACACAAGAAAACACCAGACAAGTAATAAAAGAAGTTAATTGCTGCAGTCTAACTTCCTTACTTTTAATATCATCGTGTCATTAACAATCTCATTACCAGCTTATGCTCCAAGTCAAGCAACTGTTACTGTTTGAATTCTTATACTTTAAAAGGAAATGTATAT
Organism: Callaeas wilsoni; assembly: GCA_013398955.1. NCBI lineage: Eukaryota > Metazoa > Chordata > Aves > Passeriformes > Callaeidae > Callaeas > Callaeas wilsoni. The sequence goes on from VWPU01009396.1 coordinate 134,846, forward strand.
AACATTTGGCAGAATAATAAAGGAAAATACGGATTTTCTGGTTCACGTCTGTATATGCTAGACACACAAACTCTTTAGGGTTTGTTCTAAAAGCACTGTCAAACAGTTAGGATGTCAAATGTAAATGATCTTATTAGAAAGCTGAAACAAAACACAGACAGTAGACAAAAGCCTAATCAAAGTTTTAAAAAGCATATGCAAGAAACAGCTATGCTTTTAAAGAAAAATGAAGTCTTCAACTCCCGTGGATAACAAGTCAACGGTAAGACAACCACAGCTATGCATTTATTTGCATCAGCTGGACATCAGAAGAAAACACTAGAGCATCACAGATGTTGCTTTCCAGCTGGCACACACTCTCCCATTAAAACGTTGTATACATTCAAAATGTTGACAATGCTGTGAAGGAGGGAGCTCTAACAGAAATGTGTTAATCCAAGCACCTCAGTGGACACAGGGCATCACCTGCAGCATGGATTTGCCATGATGGCTGGTCCAGCTGACTCAGATTCCTTCTTGAAAACAGGTCTCTAAACCAAAACATGAAAGCCCACCTACAGGCATTCCCTACTTTCTCCAGCTAACTTTGAAATGAATGCGTTGTTTGATATTGTCCTGTTTCGAAACAACATACTTTTGTCTCCCCAGTGGTGTTTATGAAGTCTAGGGCTGGTTAACAAGTTTGAAGGACACATTTTTGCCACATTACTGAAGGAATGTGGCGAGCTATCCTGGCAACCTGAACACTGAAAAATAATTTACATTATGAAACCTGCAAGCAGGAATAACCAGAAAAATATTTTCACATAATTTTGCTTCCAAGTATCAAGTTAGGAATTTTTTTTTATTAACAAATATTTGCATTATTAGAGCTTTATTAACATCTGCTGAAAAAGCTCAAGGTGAGGGAAAAATGACCATGCTGACAGACAAGTTTCTTTCAGCCTCCCTTGTGACAAGGGCTTTTGCATTCCTGTGCCAGGGGCACGTCTGGCTAAGGATAGTGATCTCGGCGATGAAAGCCGGCACCGTGTTTGATCTGGCCAGGGCTCTGCCTGGGTATTGTCCTGCTCATCTCCCAGAGCCACGGGAGCACTTACTCCTGGCATTCCCCAGCATCCCACCAGCACTGTCCCCATGTGCTGTGTTTGCCCAAAACTGCTGCCTTCGTACACAAAATACGCGTCTTTCAGCAAGAGCTGAGCTGCCCAAAAAGTCCACATTGGAAAGCTCTTTGGTTTTCCTCTGTTTTGCACTCTCAAGATTTTACAAGTTACTAAGAGGGGACGTTTTTGGTAAAACCACATGCTACTTAAGGCCCCCAAAATTATCAGCACGTGAAAGAAGCATGCTTTACGCTTTATCTGCATTGCATTATATTGATGGGAATACGACAAGCACATCTTTGCCTCTCTAGAAAATGAAGTGCCTATGTCGAGAGCAGCAGCTGCACCTCCTGCCCCCCAGGCTCACTCTGGCCGTGCTCCCCACTTTGTGCCACAAGAGCAAGGACTGAGCATCTCCACCAGCTTCACACAAACCAACCCTTTGTAAAGGCCTTAATCCAGATCCACTCCACCAAGTTACCAGATGCTGAGCTGCCCATCAACACCCTTGTCCATGCCTCCAATTGTCCAGTGCACCCCTTGGGATGCCCTTCCTGTTACAGAGAGGACCGAGGTGCTGGATCCACGCCCAGTGACTGCCCGGAGTTACATCAAACACTGAAAGTCACTGATCACACTCATCAGACTAACAAGTGTACCTGAAGTAAAACTGTCTCACAGTTATTTCATTTTCAGCTTCCATGGGATTTCTCAGATTCTTCAGATTTCTCACCTTCTGTGCTCTTCATTTCTTTCCAGTGAAATACTTACTGACAACTATTGGTAGGCTAATACAAAAAAAAGGGGGTTGAAATTATTTGCTTCTAAGACATGGAGAGCAAATATCTGAGATATCTCTCCAAAACCCAAAAATCTGAGAAACTGAGCAACTCTCAGCGTGTTAGTCAGATGAAAAAGTAACATTACTGCAGGGACATGGGAAATGGAATTGTTGTCTCTGTGCTTTGATGTGCAGAGAAAAGTCTCCTATCTTCTAAAAAAATAACTGCAACCAGATTCTGCTATTCAATACCTTGCATTTCAACAAGGAGGACTGTTTGATATTTTTAACAAACAACAGAAATAAATCAAAGCTCTACTTCTGAACTGTCTGAAGCCACGTGTCTTCTCCACCTCCCCACACAGTCCCTGCTGCTCTCCCTCCTCCCTTCCTCTTACTCCAGAGGCCAAGGACCTCCCAAAGGCAATAAGCTTTCTGATTCTATTTAGTATGTTTAGGTGGCCCCTATGATACAGTAGTTTAATTGTAAACAAGTTATTGTAATCACAGGTGCTTCTACTGAGAACTTAAACATGGAATAAACAAACTGACTTATGTAGGCAGAGAAGGAAGGGAAATGGACTCTCTTTGTCCACAACTTCACATTATTTGGCTGTAATATGTATTTTCCCATCTGCAAGCTGAGCAACAGCTCCACAGCTCTCAGGGAGAACCTGAGAGGTGTATAGTGGACTACAAATCCTTTACTGCCTGTTTAGCAGCTGACAGTAAGAAAAAAAGGAGGAAGTTCAGATGTGCTTGGCATGCGTTGGGAAGCTACGATACATTTGCACCCACGAAACATTATCATTAAGTAATAAGTAATAACAAGGCAGAAAGATTTTCTTCCAAGTCGTTAAAATTTTCCAGCCCATGGATCTCGATTAGTCACAACATAACTATTTCATCATACGGATAAAATAAATGCATCCACTCTGGCAGGCGCTACGGCCACGCCGCACCTCGGAGCATGACATGACGCACAGATGCTGGCAATCTGGGGAGGGGGTGGCAGCCTGCTCCACACATCTGTTATTGTGGGAAAAAGCCATGTTGGTGTTTTGTCAAATTGCTCTATTAGTAATGAATACAGCTGTTTCACATCAGATAATCTGTGTTGCAACACTTCGCTAAGTGACTCCGCACAGAACTATGCCCTGCTGTTCATGCTCGGCTGTAATTCTGATTATCGAGGGAGATGCCACTGCTTTTAAAATAAAAAAAATGTTGAGTGCAGCTGTCTGTGCTTCAAGGAATGTCAAAATAAACCGTTTCTCCCTGCCGTGTATGTATTTTTCACTGGAAATCACAATGTATTCTGGCATTAGGGCAACTGCCCACTGCTAACACAGAGATGTGCCAAGTGTCTCTTCAGCCTTGGCTGAGAGCAAGGGTAGTGCTGACCAAGGTTTCAGCATAAACACATGAGAGCCTGAGAAGTTATCACCACCTCAGGCTTCAACTTAAGGCTTAAGTAAAGGAAAATATGATCATCCTCCTCCATTTATCAAGGGATAAATCCTTTAATGGAAATAAGTAAATGATTATCACTGCTCAGAGACTAACTGAAAGTCAAAGGAACATCCCAGTGCTCGAGGTTACAGTTTTTGCTTACTACCCTCTTGTCACATCTGAGGCTGATGTCAGCCCAAATACATTCCCTCTTACAGAGTCCTTTCAGACACAAAACACTGAGTCCTAAGATACTCAGTCTACTGAGATCGTAACTACTACAATAATGTCTTGAACCAGGCTACAGGTGCAGCACCTTTGAAACCGCCAGCTTGCAATGCGAACGTGGAATTTGTGTCAGTTTTCCCCACAGAGCTCAGCTTTCAGACTTTGTGCAGCTACAGACAAACCTGAGGACAGTGCCCCTTTGTGTGCAAGGCCAGGTGGGGAGCTGGGTCCTGCTGCTGGCAGACACCTCGAAGGAGCCTCTCTTTGTCTACAGGTAACAAAACCCTCCGCTTCCAGCAGATCCAGCACAATGGTTAACAGGATAGGAAAGCATGTGCAATGGTGAAATGAAGCGGATGGCGATATTTTACACTAAGAAAAAACACAAAAAAACCCACCCGGGTTTCAAGAAGACACGTAGATGCCAACAAGACTTCCAGTCTTCAGGCAGTAGCAAAAACTTCAAAAAGGAAAAGGGGAAACAGCCAGGTGGAAAGGAAAATTCATTCCCAGATATGCAAACCTATTTGGATGTGTATTTTTGAGATGCTCCTATTCAAGGACAAATAGAAACACCCAGTGGACAAAGCTCCTGGGTAAAACCCACCACCTGCACAGACAGTACATGTGTTTGAACTTAAGCACCAATTTAGTTATTTCTCTGCCTCATGCAAAGACCAAGAAAAAGGCAGATTTATGGTCTCCAGATCCTCAGCTGTGGTCAGCCTGTGAAGCTACAGGGGCATGCTGAGGGTGCAGGATGCCTATCACAGCATCCACCCCAAGATGCGCCCTCTCAGTTACAGCTGCCAAGGCAGCAAAGCTGACTTTTAGCCTGGAAAAATGCTGCAGGTACAGAAGCCACAAGTGTTTCCTGTAGAATGGATGCACTGATATGACAAAGTACAAAACAGGCAGATGAAGTTGCAAGCAAGGCAGGAAGATCTAGAGCAGGGCAAACCAGCACTCCTCATCTGAATTTGAAATAGGATGTGCCAAGCTCCCTGAAGTCCAAAAGATGCTGTGATTCCCCTGGTACTTGGACAGAAGAATGAGACAAACAACAGAAAGAGAGGCCACTCTTTCTGAACTGAAGAATTTATACTGCTCTGAAATCAGGGAGAGATTTCCTCTCCACATATGCTTTAGTCAAAGAGCTCCTGAGCTGAGGGCCAGGGAGGAGTAGGGACTCCTAGGATAACCCCTTTGTGCACCCCTCACAATTCACTGGTCCCCAACAAGTGTCCGCAATTTTCCCTGAAAATAAATTAAATAGTTCCCAGATAACTCAAAGAAAAGGCACAGTCCTGCCAATAGATCTCCACAGGACTGAAGCGACATCTGACTGCCCAGCACCTCCTCAGCTCAAGTGCCCCTCAGGCATCTGCATTTTCCATTTCTTTCTGAGCAGTTCAGCAGATGATCACTTCTAGTTCACAGCAGAAAGAAGCCTGAGGTGACCCAAGTATAATGGATGGTTTCTTTATGGGCTGGGTTTCAAAAGCCCCACAGCAAGAGCATATGCAGAAGAAACAATAAAAAGGGTGTCTCAGACAAGAGGGTCCCAGACTCTCTTCTGGGGTGCCCACGTGATGACACCCCACAGCCACCCAAAGCCTGGGGCCCACACCCAACAAGCAGTGCAAAGCAGGCACTTAAAACCATCTGTAAACTAAACAAAATAATTCAACAAGTGGCTTTCTTGTATTCAAATCCCTGTAACATGCAGCTCAGGTTCTTAACTCACATTAGTTCATCGTTTTCCTACCAGGGTGCATAATTAGTGACTGGATAAATAGGTTTGTGAGCTAATGCCACTAAAGTGGAAGCATCACTCTCATTCCTTCCTCCTCCTGACCTCCTCCTCTTCTTTTTTTGCTCCTGAACTCTGGAGGCTGAGACTAAATGGCAGAAGATCAGTTTTTCCTTCCTGACCAGGCTAACAGGTCAGGAAGATGCCAGCACCAGGCGAAGGAAACAGTGGGAAATGATGCAAAGGGTGGAGAGGACATCATGAGGTCATGTCTTTCAGCAGCAGCTCTCCATCAGGTCAGGTCATTTGTATCAAACCAAAACTTTTCCACAGTCAAAAACAACCACTCTTTTTACCAGTAAAAACTGTCTGCCACTAACACAAAAATCGCAAGGAAGAGAAGCACTTTAGAGCAGTACAAGTCAGAGCAGACCCTCTACTGAACTGAAAGCTCTACGAGTAGCAACACATCCACAGCAAGACTGAAGAACCATTATCTAGCTTCTGAGACACAATTAAAATAAAGGTTTGAATGTAGGTTAGACATACTGGAAGATGTAGTAATTCACAGGTAAAATACAGAATAGAAATATCAGAAAGGGGCAGAAAAGAGTTCCTTGTGTACAATGAAACAGCATTGGTGGATGCCAGCAAACCAAATAAAATGACAGTTGGGAATAAAATACTATTTTCACTTTATCTCTGTTCAGAAAAATACATTTAAAATTTTGAGCACGATTCTCTACAGCCCCTTATCTTTGGAGGACGTTACTTCAACCAACGCTGTCTCAGGCTTGCAGCATGTAGTTTCCCTCTTTTCCTCAAAAATACTCTTTAAAAGGACAATGAATCAGAGCATGCAGTTCACTTATGCGCTCTGAAACTCCTTCTGAAGGGGGCAAATTTGCTCCACTGGCTGTTCAGGAGTTTGGAGGGTCTCTGGTCCCCCGAAAGGCAGGCAGTGCTCTCACCCCACTGAGCACACAACTGTTCTGGCCACATTTCCCCGGCACGTCTCGTAGGGAGAAGCATCAGCTGTCTCCAGAGGGAGTCAGAATGTCATCTCCAAACAAATGTACAAGAGTCACCTTTTACTGAGGGGAGTGGGAAACCTGTGGAGAGAGCAGCCTCTGCTACAAACTGTTGAAAACACCAGCAAAACCCATGTGGAAGTGTGCAGGGCTTAAAAAGAGCCTCGTGTTCCTTATCAGCAGTGCTGCATGCCGCCAGCTTTTAAGGGCTATCTGGTCGGAAAGGCAATTTTTCAGCCTCTAACTGCATTTTTACTTAGAACAGAATCACTGCTGCTTTAATGACTCTCATTACATTTTTAATTATAAAAAGTTCAATTTAAAATTGCCCAGACTTTTGCACAAACTGCTTTTAGCAACTCACTAAACCCAGGCAGATAAGACTAACCACTATGCCTGCCTGGCACATTTATCTTAAAAGTAAAAATAAAGCAAGAAAAATAATGCGCCAAATTGGGTATTCAAAATGGTCCTTGCCATACAGCTCCTAAAATGATGAAACAAGGGATTTAAGAAGTTGCAAGCAGAGGAGAGATAGTTGTAATGAAGGAATATTGCAACTATACAGTCTGGGCTTACAAAATAGCTACAGTTCTATTTCTGACATAGCAGTTGGCTCAAATAGCTACCTAATTCACTTAACCCATCTTGTGCATAAGCTCTTCTGGCTGCCTGTAGAATGAAAATAACTGTGAATGAGCAGCAGTTGATAAATGCCATTTATCAGCTTGTAGACCTCTATTCCTTTTGTATTATATACTTCAAAGCAGAGCACCAAAACTTGATGCTCAGGTATCTGTGTTGGCCTTAAAACTGAAATTCATTCAATTTGCTGTGCTTGTCAACAACACAATTTCAGTCTTAGATTCACCCTGAGGAAAACATAACCTTCTGTTATTTGAACATATAAAAGGCCATAGCTCAAATAAAGACAAGGCATCAATAAATAAATTGAAAAGCCTTTGAACACACCCCCACCTTTCTGCAGAGTTGAGCCCCACTTGCAGAGAAGCTGTTGGAGGGAAGAGGAGGAGAAAAACTCAGCTAGAAGTTATGTCATTGCTCACATGCTCATCCAAAGCCACTCACTGCTCCAAGAGCCAGCAGAGGATGAAGTTTGTCCTTACACCCTTCTGGTCACAAACACACACACTCCTGATGTGCACAGCACCACCATCCTCACACAAGCATTCACAGCCCCATCAGAGAGATTACTCTGGTGTCTATCCACACAACTGGCTTCAAAGGCTGTTTTGTGTGGTATTTACAACATCATCACGGAGCAGGGACCACAGCTAGACCTGCACTACCAGGGAAGTGACAAGACAGTTACAACAGCATTGTTCAAACACGACCTTAACTTATTATTATTAATTATAATAATTACACAATCTTAACTTATTAGTGTATTAATTCAGCTGCTTAAACCATTTCAATGGAACATTAAATTCCCCTGTATGAAGGAAAGGAAGAAGACCTTTATATTGTAATTGCACCATACCCATAAGCATTTTGTAAACCAAGACTGCTTGGCTGAGAAACTTAGCAGGAAAACATTCAATTCCTGTGCTAAATAATGTCACTGTTGAACAGGGTCACCAGCTCATCAAGGAGCGTGCTAGCCAGGCTGCACACTGCTCTGGCCTTTTGTAAGGAGCAAATTCCAGTAATACTCAAAGTGAGCTGTACCCTGGCTGAGCAGACAGGATCTAGAAATGCAGGTAATCAAAAAAGATACTGAACATCCCTTGTAAGTATTATGGGGTAGGTGATCTTTTACAAAGGCATAAAGATTTTTACACAGTAGAAGGAAGAGCGAGGTAGAATTTTCTGCAGACTCCAGGCAGTTCCAATGGATGTGATACATGTGGCATGCAGTGAAATAAAATGTCTTTAAAAAAACAAATGTACAGAATGAAAATGAATAGAAAAAAGGATCGAAACAATTAGACAGGTTCTTGTTTAGCCTAGAGAAATCTCCAGGGAGATCTTATACCTGCACATGCTCAGGCTTCAAACCAGCTGGGAGCCAGAGCCTCACATTACCTGGGGACAGTGCTCAGCCATCCTCTGCAGCCATCACAGCCACTTGAAACTGTTAGAGCATTTCACAAAGCACAGAAAAATGCACACAGACACTTCAGTCCACAAAGGATGGGCACGCAGATGACTCTGGAATAATAACATTAACATGCACGTTCATTTTCCCACTGACAAACTCATTACTTCTCCTACCCAGCTTATTCTGACACGTTAGTTGTCAGAGAAGCTATAAGAACTTGGAATATCCCAAAAGAGAACTTCAGGAGAAGCTTAATTAAATAACTGATTATTCTTCATCTTTGAAAAATAAATACATGCACGTAAACGTCCATGTGACAAGCTCCCCGGGGAAAAATTTATAAAATAAGCATAAAGTGTTTGTTTAACTCAGAGAAGCAATTAAACCATTAAGAAGAGCTCAAAGTAGGCATTATGCTGATTATCCCTTAATTACGTGCATTCACAGCAGTGACAGACAAACTGCAACAATAACAACTATGTTACCATACTAATTTTTTCCTGACCTGGGCACATTCTACAACAAATCCATCAGCAATGTATATTCAAGCTGATTTAAGAGTGATGGTCCATATTGTTACCAGCATGGAGATAGCTATGATTGCTGCTCCTAAGACCATGTTAAACATGCCTAAGTGTACTTCAATACAAACAGACAAAGCTATTTATTTATGTGCTTCTCATGATACAGCATGCAATGCTAATGAGAGTCTAATTGCAATTCTCATCTAATTGCAGCCTCTCACTCCTGCACTGTCCCCTCCTACAGAGGGCTCAGAACCCCAGGGTGGCACAGGATGGAGGCAGAGCTTGGTGTGTGCTGTCAGGGCAGAACTGGCAGAAAACACCGTCCAAGGAGCGCCTTGGCTGAAATTCCAGCTGCAGGAACCCCACTGAGGATCCCAAACCTTCCGCTTGCCTTCGCTCGCAGACGGGCACGCAGCTGCAGCCAGCACAGCCTGCAGAACGCCACCGTGCCCGCAGCCGAGCTGCCCAAACGCAGGAGCTGCAGCACTTTTTGCAGCCGGCAGCAGCTGCATCCCCTGCATCCCATGACGGGTAAACAAAGTCATTTTGGAGCTCCCTTGGCAGCGGCGGCAGAAGGAGCCGCCGACAGGAACGCGCTCCGCTCCAGCCCCGGCAGGGCAAGGCGGCTGCCAAGGCATCGAGTCGCCAAGAAAATTACAGTATGATAGTCTTAATTACACTAATTGCGTTTCCTGGTATTGAGGCAGGATTAATATAGTATTTCTTATGCTAGATTTCATAAACACAATCGGTTTCAGCTTAACTCTTCGTAATTGTATTTCACAGTTCTTGCAAACAATTAGCCACCAATTATGTTCATTCCGTTTTGCAGATGACTGATAAACATTCCAAGTATCAGAATTTTCCCTCAAGGCAGGCAAATTACTTCTCACTTAAGTAACCTTAATGAAGCCTCAGTGAAAATGCTGTGGGCAAATCACCCAGTGGCACTTGCTTGCCATTTCCATGCTTGCACCAAGCATTAGAAAAACTTCCACTCAGAGGAGAGCCACGGCTGGAATGGTTTTGGAGAGCTGAGTAAACCATCTGAAGGTGATAAAATGACCATATATAAATACAAGTATCTATACATATTTGAATATATGTATGTATCTTTATATAGTTGTACATAGATACCTATTTTATATAAAAGCATACATATATACACAGAGACACACACTCGAACACAAATATTTGGTTTAGAAATTAAACATTTCAGCTAGTGTAAATCTCAAGGCTACAGGTGCTGGGAACTGGACTGGAGGGGCCTAATTAATGTCCCACTCCCCCTCTACTCGCCACATCATCAAACCAAAGTGCTCACACAATTGAGAATGGCAGGCATTGTGTTTCGGTCCCCTCTCCAGGCACAGCTCCAACATTCAGAACAATCCAGCCAGAAATGTTCAAAAATGTTATGGTGAGATAATATCGTCTGCTGAGACAAAAATAGTCTTTTATCACGTTACACGAGGTCATCTGGAGTGACCTCGCCAAGATGGCATTTGAAGAGCCTCACCCTCAGAAGCAGCAGGCAGGGTAACCAAAACTCTGTGAGTTTCTAGGAATTTTAGGCCGGATTTTTATAAATAAAACAGTATAGCCTAACTTAACATGTACACTGCTTAAAAGGTAAAGCTTGGGTAAATAGTATACAGATAGTTATAGACCAAATGGTGACTTATGAAACTCTGCTTGAAAGTCATATTGTCAAAAAAAAAAACTTCAAGTATTTTGAGGAAAAAAAAAATTGCAAGCTCTTGCTTGGCCAGTGCTGGCACTAACAAAGCCTGCCATAACATAATAATTAGAACATACTTTGCTGACAAAGCCTTACACCACGGTTTCTGCATAGGTTCTTTTTTCCACACCTGCAGGGTCACGAGCCCTTCACTTGCCAGGAGAAGCAAAAATAAATCTTGCTGATTAGTAATTTGCAATCCTTCCCATACACTGAGCTAACGTGGGTCTGTGCTACCAAATATTTTTTAAGATCTCCTATATGGCGCATATTGATAGAAAATTAACGGCAACACAGAGAGGAAGGCACTGCTTGTGACAAGCCATCTACACTCCAATGTTCCCCCACCTCATTCCCAGCAGAAACAAGAGGAATGAACTTAGAAAAAAACAGGAGCAAGGAAAAAAAAAAGTCACAAAACACACCATCAAAACTCTTGTTAACAATATAATCCAGAAGGTAAAAAGTCATAAGCAGTGATCAAACCCAGCTTAGAAACAAAGCATGTGCAGAACCCTGCAGCTTTACATTATAACACATGGGGTACATTAATAAAAAACTAAATTGCACAAATTATGACAGAACTTGGTCTTTCGTTGAACATTGGGGAGGAAAAAAAACAAAACTCCCACTCATCTACAGAAGTAGCTTGATTTTGAAGTAGTATTTGAAGCTCTGACCCACAAAGAAAGGAAAAATCAAAATTAAGTCTTGTGATGTTTAAATGAGTAAATCACAGTGTAGGTTTATTTGTTTCCAGGATATTTGCTGTAAGTAATTTGGAATATTAAGGCAGATTCTAGATTTACTGTTAAACAGCTATTACTGATAAAACTGGATGGCAGTCTGCACACTTTGAGATTGTCCACAGTTACGCAATTTCACACCGGTTAATGTGGTTGAGTGGGCTTTTTCCTTTCCTTTTTGTTTTGAAGCCAGTGATGCTTTCATCACAAAGCTGACTCAGCAATTTATTTCTGTTACTATCATCTTTTTTATTCTTCAAACCTCTATTAATGAAAATATTCATGGCACAGAAAATGAGCTGTTGATGTCACAGGCACAGAAGCCACCCTATGGCAGTGACCACAAGAAAACATTGGTGCAGAAGGAACAAACAAGACTCTTACAGATATGATCATACAAATGATATCTAAATATAGAAGAGGTTAGACTGTCAGAGAGTGAAAGCTACCCAGTCCCAGAAATCTGATAACAGCAGAATCAACAGCTGATTCAATACAGCTTTCAACAACCGCTATGTGATGTTTTTTATTGTGGGAATAAGTACAATTTAAAATTTAGCAAAACCAACAACCCAATTTACATTCTTTACCATTTAAAGTCAATTCATTATTATTACTTATCCAAGCTGAGATTTGTTTCAAAGTTAGAAAAAAGAAGCATAATAATAAAAGTCTTGCAAAGATTTTAAGTGGCAATGTGCTTCACTCCCATCCCTAATCCACATCTCCTACATGAAAAACAAACTTGAACCACAATCACAAACTTTAAAGAATAAAAAGCATGGGAAACTAAATATTTGCCTATGATGAGGAGTAAAAGAATTTAATAAGGATAATGGAATAATTTCATGATTCTTCTGGCCAACAAATATAATTACTTCAGATTAAGAAAGCTGACTACAACTGCCTTACTGATTCACAACTATAGCTGCACTAATACACTGTAAAAAGACTAAAAGCACTGACTAATGGGTTTGCAATGTCTGCAGCCTGAGTAAAGAATGTGGATCTTGGACCTTAAAATCCTGCCACCATTGACTGGAATGCACTGGGTCCACACTAGGAGGATTAGCTGCATTTGAGCAGGGCTGACACAACTCCAGCATTCCTGCAGATACCCACACACTCACAGAGCTTCCCTGTGTCTTGGAGAGAGATACAGAGATACTGGGAAACTTAAAAATTGATAGTATGCTGGTAAAAGACAGCCTTCCCAAGGGCCCTTGGATGTACATGATTCCTGATTCTGTCAGACATATACATATACACACACACTCACACAACTAAAATAAGGACAGACAAAACCCCAAGTACAAGTCCTGCATGTTTACAAACCCCCAAAAAAGTCTGAAATTATAGCCCAGACTGTATGTTCTAACATTTGTCTTTAAAGTCTGCTGTCCTAATTCTAGAGATCAACACATTTCCCAGCAGCAGATTCTTAGGCATTCCAAAAAATATACAAAAATATCTTCATTTTAGCAAAGGACAAGCTTCAAGAACTGCTTCTCTGCTCATTTGGGTGCTCTTCTGCTGGGAAGCAGGACGGTTGGTTTTTACACATGTACAAATCAGAATGGTTTAAGTCTTACTTTATTTCTCAGGCTGCTGATGGCTCAGCCCCTGCCCTTCTCCTCCAGCAGAGCTCCTGTGCCCACATCAGCAGGACACAGCACTGGCTGCCAGGTCCCACCCCAGCCTGGCCAGGGCAGTGCCTTCCCCAGGGACCAGGCTGCAGGCTCAGGAGAGGCTGCGGCCATCCCTCCAGCACAGGTGGACACAGACCACCAGCAAGGGTCTCAAGAAATCCTTGGTTTCCACATTTCATAGAATTTCCAAAATATTTCCAGCCTTAGTTGTATCAGTCTCCCTTTCTCTCAGTGTGTGCTACAAAACAGTCACAATTTAGGATTCGGAAAGATTAAGCCAAATTAAAATTTAGTTATGTGCCAAGTTTCTTTTTCCTTTTGTCTTGTGTCAGGGGAGCTATAACAAATAACAGCTACCAACTGTAAAGAACCAGATACTCCAGTCAGCAAAGCTACAAGTGCAGGTGCATCTGGTTCAAGATTTAATCACACACATGCAAAATAAATTTCCATAATTATTCTTAGCATTATCGGATTTTAAACGGAGAAGCTAAGATTATTCACACAGTAAACAAAGCATCCCATTGTTTACTCTTGGCTTCTTACATGGCTTCCTATACTTGATTGTGGTGTGCTAAAAAAATAAAACCATGAGATGAACAGAGAATGGTGGTATGATCTCACTGACAATAACATGCGAAAAACCTACTCCAGGTTAGCAGCCCTTTGCTCTCTCTTAGATTTCAACACAAGGTTCATAAAGATATGAAAACCTGGAAGTTATTTATTGCACATGAAAGGCATAAAGGATACATCACCAGGACCACAGTTTTCTAAGGTGACCAAACACTAAAAGGGCAAAGAGCCTATCTCCGAGAGAGAGTCACCAAAAACACCAGAAATAACACAGAGGATGAAAGGTTCCTCTGCAAATTCTGGTATTTTCTAGTTGGGCAACAATGTGAAAATAAAATAACTGTATCTGTTATGATTATATGATTAAGTATTAACAACTGGTGGTTTATAGCTAGACCTTTGAAAAACTCTGGAGTGCACCATGGATAACATCCCAACAGGCACAGCTGAGCCCAGGTCTGGGGACATGCCTGTGCTACAGAGCTGAGTTTGCTGAAACACTGAAGTGACCAAAGCCAGAAAATGATGACAGTGCCTCTAAAGGATGATACTGACTGTTACATATATATTAAAATAAATATTTTGGCCATTACAACAAAGGCTGGTTAGACACTGACGTGGGATTCTGCCCAGTTATTCTCAACCACAGCTTTGCTCTGGAGGATGCTTATGCAGATAATTCCTCATTTCTCCATTAATAGAAAGAACTTCAATAAATCAAAAACTTACTTGTGTTGATATACCAAGGAGACCAATGGGTATTGCAGGCCTGGCTTTTCCATCAAATACTAAATCTAGACACCAAGTACCAGGAGTCAAAGTAAGGTGATGTAAACAAGGAGTAAGAGTTATGTTTTAAAACTTATTAGGGTGAAAAGGATCCTTGCTGGTAAGCAGAAACTGAGCCAAAGCTTAATAAACAAAGTGTAAACAAAAGCCATTTAATACCAAGAGCTATGCTGTAAAACACCACCACACAGACTGTTCTGCTCCAAGCCCTAATGACCAAAACAGTCTGAACTGAAAGTGCATTTCCTACAGAGAGTTTTCCATGCCGTGTAACCAGCCTGCCCACCAGCACGTAGGTGGAAAGAGCTGAAAGGCTTTGCAGAAACAAGGAGAAACAGAATCAGAGCTCACCCTGCACTTCACCCCTCCCTTCCCTGACACAGCCAAGCACGTCCATCCTGTCCTGCTCCCATGCACGCTGGCAGATGTGCCCCCAGAGTCCTTCCCCTGCAGCGTGCCTGACCACATGCAGTTCCCAACCACCATCAGACAGCACGTACAGGTGAGAAAGGACAATGTTTCTTCCTGTTTGACAAATTTTATGTTCTGGTCAATGCAGTCCTTTGCACCATACTTTGAATACAGTCACAAATTTAGTTCTTTAAATGTAACCAAGGGCCAAATTCTGTTAATTCAGGAGATGCTCTAGAAGAAGCAGGTACTGAAGCAGCCTGACTCCAGCCTCTGGCTCTCCCCAGGCACAAGCTACTACCTGTCCTGGAGGGTTCTTTGGGCCTGCAGATTTCACCAGCTACTCTTTATTAAAGTGTATCTCCAGCCTTCCGCAAGCCTGTCCAAAGCAATATGATTTCAGGTGCTCCTGTTCTTTCATCTCAGACTGAAACTACGCCAGGTCCATCAATGAGCAACCCAACATCTGCCTCTGCACCTGCAGAGGGATGGAGCAGGTGCTCCCAGCTCCTGAAGCACCAGGAAACACAGCCAGCTACCTGAGCTTGGATCTTTCTGTTCTGTCTCCTAAGGCTTCTTTCCTCCCCAGCCTCTGATGCGACATCCAGAAGAAGTGGGATCAGGAGGTCGAGGGAGGTGATTCTCCCCCCTCTACTCTACTCTCCTGAGACCTCACCTAGAGTACTGCACCCAACTCTGCGGATGAAGACATGAAAAGAAGGTGGAACTCTAGGACAGAGTCCAGAGGAGGGTCAGGAAGATGATCAAAGGCTGCTATGGAGACAGGCTGACAGTGGAGCTCTTCAGCCTGGAGAAAGCCCTGAGGAGACCTCAGAACCACTCTCCAGTGCCTAAAGGGGCTCAAAAAGAGCTGGAGAGGGACTTTGGACAAGGTTATGGAATGACAGGAAAAAGGGCTATGGCTTTAACCAAAAAGAGGGCAGGTTTACATTAGATATGAAGAAGAAATTCTTTACTGTGAAGGTGTTGAGACACTAAAAGAGGTTGCCCAGAGAAGCTGTGGCTGCTCCATCCCTGCAAGCATTCAAGGCCAGGTTGGACCTGGCTTGGAGGAACCTGGCCTAGTGGAAGGTGTCCTTGTCCATGGCAGAGGGGTTGGAATGAGATGATCTTTAAGGTCCCTTCCAACCCAAACCGTTCTGGGATTCTATGACCCACCTGTTCCCTTGTGTGTGCCCATTGCCACTCTCATCCTGGTGCCTTTGTCCCCACCCAGTAACACTCCACAGGTACCACTCATTTGCTTACACTATGTCCCATCTATTTTCAACTCTTTCCTTCCCTGCAAGAAACTGACTCACTTCCTCATTTCCAACCTCATACTGTAGATGGGAAAAAAAAAAAAATAAACACTTTGTTTGGTTTGCTTGGACTACACTAACAGCCTTACTTCACTGACACACACACTCATCCTACACAAATATACAGCTGTTAAGCCTTTAATATTATCCATTCCTTTGCACTGCTACACCAAACCACACCCAACCACCAAATTAAGGGAGTAATAATTCCAGGAAATCTTTCATTTGAGAAACCGCTAGATTTTTTTGCATACTTCTGGTCTTTTTCTTGAGTTACTCACTTTTCGAGCCACAGAAAAAGCAGCACTGAAATTTAATTCTTACATTCTTTGTTTTACAAGATAAGAACAAGCAAGACTTCAAGTTCAGCCTCAATAGCAGAACACTTGAAAACATCACTTGAAACAAATACCAGTATTAGTAAACTGTCTATGTTTTTATCCTGTTTTTATTTCAAAATGCAACCACCCAAAAGCAATTTAGGTCCTTGTCTGCGACACAGATATTTATGTTCCAACATAGCTACAACCCCTCCATGTCACTGCACATCTGTACCTTGTCCTTGAATAAATCACAAAAGCCAGTTTAATGCAGAGCCTTGCTCACCCTATGTAAGGGTGAATTTCCCCTGTTCAAGGCCAGAATTAAAGCAGAATTTCTATCCTTTAGCATATTCGTTTTCTTTTCACACAAATTTTGCTCTTCACTATTCCAAATCTTGTGCTGTCATACAAGACAAAGACTAGAGGTGAGTTTCAAGAGAGTACTTCCAGCAGCATGGGTTAGGCAGAATTTACCAGGAATCCTAATTTTTATTCCATCAGCTGCTTTTCTGCTACCTATTCTTTTACTTTGTTACAGGCTTTTTGCAGCTTTACATATATACAGAAAATTCAGTTTGGTTTGCAGCAGAAAATGAGATCCAGCTTGAGGACCATTCAGATGGATGGCAACAAAAAGGACATTTAGCAATAATTGGGCAATTCTGGGTGGTCAATGGCTAGAAGCTTTATGTAGCCTGCATACTCTGTATATACATATTTTCAACATGTGGGTGACAAGCAAGGTCAGGTGGCACCAGAATAATCATTCTGTCCATGTTATTCCTACCACAGCGGGTATGACAGCTTGGCATTATTGCCTTCCAGGAGGGAAAAGCTCTGAACAGATTCTCAAGCACAGCTTCACTGCCCCAAACTATGCACAAACCGTGAAATTCTTGAAGTGTGAATGACAAAACTCTCAGGCAGCGACACAAGTTCCTACCAAAGATCTTAAGATATTGGCTAAAAATCTAGTCTCCAGTCAGTCACTAGGGAAAGGTGAGTTTCCTGAACATGTCAGATTCACATGAGATTTATTCTGCAATTTAGAAAGCAGATTAACTTTTTTTTTAAATTAAGGGGTCTGTTTCAATTCCATTCTGTAGTTACCAGATCCAGGCTCTCGCTCTGCTCCATATTTCATTTATTGTGGTTACCACAAAGCACTAGCTAGAAGCAATCTTTCATACAAAGGAAATACAAGGTCCACAGATAACAGCTGAGCAAAGAAAGGGCTGAGGATATGCCCTGCCCTTGTCCTTTTCTTGCAGAGCTAGCAGCAGTCAAGCCCTGAGTTTTTGACAAATTAAATGAGGATATGCGAAAAGGAAATGAAGTATTTAAACTATTGACACATTTATGAAGTATTTAATATCTGTCAAAAGTTACATGAAGAGCGGCTTTTAAAATACCGATGATAAAGCACATACACATGTTCCATCTTCCAAAGATACTGAATGAAGATCCTAAACCAGTCTCCCCTGAACCACCTACGGGGCAATTTTGCAGTCAGAGCCCCAAGCTCATTCTGGGTGTTTGGCAGCACAGGGTGAGCACGGCTCCCCTGGGATCCCCAGAGTCCCAAAGGAAGCACACCAATAATTTGTCATTAACACCCACAGGTATTAAAAGGAACAAAGACTGGCCATGTAACCACACACGAATAAAGGATGTGCTTTATGTTTCCCCTTGATACACCACATGGCCAGCCCCAACATTTAGCAAGCCCTGGGGTGTTTAACAGCTGGGCAGCACCACGGGCCTCCTGCCCACACAGGCAGCTTCAGGTCACACGCTTCTACTTGGTTCAGCTTCTAGCAACTATTAAAAAAATTATCTCAATTAATTGCCAACATCTCCTTTCTCAATTCCTTTATTTGGCTGTTGTTATAAAGGCTACAAAAGTCACATGCCACAGCATCTCTATCACATGGACAGAGAAGGCAAATCCTGAGGAAGTCAGACAACAACACAACTCCTGCTGAGAGCACCTGGAACTGTTCAGATGCTTCCCTAAACAGTTCAACGTGTGGACTGTGCACTCAAGGGCTGGATTCTCCAGAAGACACGACTTATTGCATTATTTTTAATTTATTTTCTCTCTAAATCTGTCTTCTCAAGGAAGCCACAGACCCTCTCCATGCCCATTGACCAGCTCAACTTCTCTCAGCCACCATCATTCCAAGAGCTGCCTAATATCCAGGCCTACACCATGATCTACAGGGCTTATAAATCATTGTCTTAAACAAGTCACCTCCAACTATATGCAAAATGAAAACAGGAATGAGGAGAGCACTTGCTGCAACACTTTGCAACCTCAGTTACAAATACATATTTATTCCAGTTGTATATTATTTACGGGGTATTTTATTTTTAAAGTTTTCATTGATTATCTTACTGGTGCAACCCCGAGGAACTGGAAGAAGTCTTAGTATTTGAGATTTCTCCACCGCTCCAAAACATCAGAACCATTCAAATGTGCATCTGTTTCAAATGCCACAACAACAACACTGGTTTAAAACAGTGATTACTCAATTAGTGGCTAATGACACTTCAGGGTGTTTAAAACAGAGGATATTCCACAGAGGTTTTACTCAAGCAAGTGTCTTCCAACCCTGATAAGACAAATGAAGATTCACTAAGTCATCTTCTTCTCTGTTGTTTTTGCCTCAGTCCCTTCTAAAGCACACCATCACCAGCTACACCACAGCTGTGGACCCAAACAGGGTTCTGGACACAAAGTGGGGCTCACAGGACTTCCAGAATAGGCTGCAGGAGCACAACCTGAAGATTGCATGCTGCTCGAAAAGTCATACGCAAAAAAGTAATAAAAAAAATTATTCTACATAAGCAAAGTTAGCTGTCCCTGCAGAACGGTCACATGCCAAAGGGAAGAGCTTTCATACATCCTGAAGAATTTAGTGTTACCAAGCCCGACATCTCAAGTTTTTATTAAGAGTGTTCACTCCCTGAACTCAGGGGAATCACCCAATTTGTCATAAAGCAGTCCTTCACACTCTGAATATTCACAAGCACATCTTATGTCATAACCCTGAGGACGTGGCAGTAAGGAAAAAGCATGTATCATCTATTCCACAGGGAGCTACCAGCTGAGAGGCACTGCCCAAAAAGAGACTTTCATGCTGCCTTAACATAGTGCTAAAATTATTCCCTATCCTGCTAATCATAGTGCAACGTGGGAGCATCGGAAAATGCATCATTACTGTCTGAGTGCTGCCCTACGTATAGGGAATACATTCACCTTTGAACATAACAAACCCTCTAAAACCTTCAGACATACCAAACACTCTACCAAAGGAGGAAAAAAACCCCAGACACTAAGTTTTGTGGAGCAAGGGGGTGTGTAATTTCCAAAAACATTGCACACAAAATAAGCCTGTCTTCTATAATAACCTCACAGCACAAAACCAGAAATGTCACAAATCCAAATCTTAGTATATTTGCAGGCTGATAACCACAGATCTTCTGCAATAGAGCACTGTTAACATTCAGTTCCACAACTGCATGGTAAGAGCAGCTTTACCAAAAGAAAAAAAAACCACAACAACAACACAGTCAGGTGCTTTCCTGTGTTAGAAGTATGTACATAGTTCAGCAATAAAAATATTTTACAATAAAGTAGGATCTGAAGCTTTAGCTTGAAAAGAATATCAAGAATTTTCAGGCCACACTGAAAGAGTGTATACAAATAAACATGAGCCTTGGCAGTCAATACTGCAGCTACAGCAAATAAAAGGAGACAATCTTATGCTAGAAATTCTAAATCAATTTTATGAAAGACTGCTGATGAGTACCAAACAAGTCCCATTGGCACAAACATGTTAAATTACTGGGAATACAGAACTAGGAGGTTTCAAGTTGCATTCATTTAAATACACTGTCTGAACACCACTTTGAGCATGAACAAAATTATAAATAAATGGGGTCATAATTATATTTGTAATGGAAATCTCTCATGTACTAAGCCAGAATAAAGCATTCATTTCAAATAAAAGAAGTAGCCAGCTTTATTTCTCTGTTAATTGCCACATGGACCAATTTCTTACCACACAGCATGCTGGCTATAAATCTCAACAAGCAGCTTTAAATTGCTGTTATTATTGCTCATCAAGACCAAATAACCCTGGATGGTGTTCAGGGAAGCTTCTGTAACGTCTATCTCAAACAACTATTAATTCATCATTTCCATGGGGATGGAACTTCAAGCAAGAACCACCCACTCCTCCACTGTTTAAATGGAGGGGGTGTCACAGAAAAGATGCAAAGAGGCTGCAAGATGGGACTAATAAATAAGTGAAGAGAGAAATCCTCCTGGACTTCCAAGAAATGCATGACTCATTCTGAGATACTGAACTCCTAGAACACAGAGAACAGCCACGTCTGCAAGTTCTCACTCCCAAGTGCTTCAGTGCTTTTTCAGAGCTGCACATCACATTTTTGGAGAGATGACAGAACAGGTATTCCATACAGCAAAGCAATGCTCATCCACGTGTTTGTGTAGCCTCTTACCTTGGATGCACTGGAGGGTTCCATCCTCAGCCCTTATTGTAAAGGTTTCACCTGGATTAACTTGAACCAAAAAGACCTGCAGAAAGAAAAATACACAAACATTTGTTTCACTGCAATCTCCAAAAATTAAAATTTCCCCAAAGCAGTAACTGTGCTACCCCTTTTCTGGAAGAGGTGTGGAGACAGGGAGGGAGCACTAAGACTGATTGCACCTGTGGGTCCCAGGAGCAGGCAGAGGTTTGAAACCCACCTACTCATCTACATTCTAAGAGCTGAAATGAAGATGTAACTGAATTGCATACAGGTGAGAATTATAGCTTTGAGGTCCACACCAAAATCTTGAGCGTGTGTTTAACTTGGCCAAATGCTGGTACCCAAGGACATAAATCTTCAGACCATTGGTACATGAGAACAGAGAGCACACAAACTCCAGCATGCAGCACCAACCCATGATGGGATTTCAAGTTCACAGAAATAAAAGCTTTTTGCCATGGTGAGCTGATACATTACGTTTTTAAAAATTTATCCTTCAGTCTTACACATAATAGATCTCACTTAAGCAAAGCCCATAGGCACACACACAGTTCAACAGTGGCACACAGAACTGGTAATAAACTATTTATTAACAAATATAATTTTTTTTAAATACTAAAAAGATCACCCCAGTCTCCTATTGCTGAATTCTGCAGATGACGGGAACACATAGGGATCAGGAAGCACCAAAATATGTCTCAGTTCAGGGTATGTTGTATCATCTTTATTAATTCTCAGGTGTCTGAAATAATGCATTTAAAACTTATGATTTAGAATTCTTTCTTCAATGGACAGTTTCACTGGGAACTACAGACCATTTATCCCACTTTGCTGCTTGTGCAACTTTTACTAAAATACTTTAAACACACTTCTGCTAACTGTGCATTGTCAGAAGTTCAATCAAAATATAAATTAAATTTTCAATTTGTACCAAGATTAATGTACATTTTATTGGTGAAAGCTCTCTCTAAATTTAGGTCTGGTCTTTATATTCTGGGATATCTGCATGCAGAATTTAATCATTCAATCTGGAAAGAGAGAATCTGAATTCATGTTGTGTTTCTGAATTCCTTAAGCCAAATGTATAAGATAATTATTACCTAGATGACCTTTTGAATTACAGTAATCCTACAGAAACCCATTATTCCACCAACATTTTTAAAGCACAAGCTGGAAATCAGAAAATGACATATGAAAGCCATTATGTTGTCTGCAACAATCATTTCTCAGGGAGCACTGATCAGGGTGGATCTGATCCAGCATACAGAGCACAATAAATGGTTCAGAAAAGATAAAAGGCACAAAGCCATTCCATCCCTAATCTCTGAACAATCAACATTTAAGTGACAGCATTTATGTGCTCTTTAGCTATGAATAGGCGTGAATTATCCACCACGGGACATGGGCATCAGGTCAAAAGAAGCGCAGAGCACAGCAGTGTCATCCAGCTTGATAAAAAAAGTCCAAAACAACCAACAAACAAGAAACCAGAACATAAAGAGGCCAAGAATCATGGAAATATTTCATCAGCTCGTTTGCATTATGTGTCTAAACCAACAGCCCTAAAGCTGGTTATTTACTAACAAATTTGAGTAACATAAATCAGAAGCCCTTGCACATCTTTACACCTTTGGAAGAACCTGGTCCCGTTCCTCAAAATACAGACCCTAACTAAGACTGATGCCCCGTGCGGATAAAGCTCCATCTTCTCCCTAAAGCAGGAGAGAGGGATTCCTCTTCCTACACAAGGCACGTGCCTACCCCAGAGTTATCAGAAGATTTACAAATTCCTGTCCCAGGAGTCCATCACCAGCACTAGTGCCCACATTAGCACGCCTGCAGTTGTCCCTTAAAAATAATTCGTTGAGGTTCTGCATTAACAAAAGATGATTCTCCAATCACAGCTGTTGCTTTTGATGGTCAAAATGAAACACATCACCCTTGCCTAATCACATGGAGTTTTTAACACAAACAAATTGTTCCAGCAACAAATTTGTTTCCTGTAGAGCGGCAGCCACACAGCTTTGTCCCCCCATCATGAGCCTGTGGGCAGAGCCTGGGACTTATCTATAGTAGCTTCTATTAAAATGTTACAGATATGGAAGTAACTCCTTATTGACAGATGCTCAAATCAGCCGCCTTTGGAGCAGAAGAAAACATTTACAAGCTGTTGCTGGGGGAAGGCAGCAATATCAAGAGGAAACAGGAATAGCCAAGGTGTGACTGATGTGGGTCAACACTGGAGCAAGGGCTGGGCACAAAGGGAGGACACGCAACCAAAGTGGCCTCAGACCCAGGAGCAGCAACCAGGCTCCTCAGGCACAATCCTTCCAGAGACTGCAACCCAGCCCCAGCCCCTCCTTTCCCAAAACTGGGGTACGGGGAGGTTCTCCATAATCCATCCCACCACCCAATCCCCTCTGCACTCATCCCGTGCTGCACACAACCTCCCAGAGCTCACAACTGCACAGCACCGACCAAAGAGATGCAGAGCTGAAGCCAAGCCATTAAAGCCAGCACACTGAGTGTTACATTGGGGCGCCTTCCAGCTAACACCCCTGACTTGTCCCAGTTGCCTGGGACAAATAATGTCAAGACACACTGCAACTCCTTTTGTTTATACACGCTAAGTATATAAAACTAATTACATGATTTATTTTTCCCCACGTCCCCATAAACAACAAAACCATATTCTGCAGCCTGGAACACAGCTTCCCTCTTTCCTTTCACACATGGGATCTTCATGAGAACGCCTCATTTCTAAAGCTTTTAATTTAAAAATCTGAGGAAAGCAATAAAAAAGTGTAAAGATAATGTCTCTATTTTAATGAAAACAAACCCAGATGATCTTTAATTGTGCTATGCCTCTTCCAATATTCATCATCCTGAGTATGCACAATTATGAGATGGCAACAGAGGAGAACTTCCAAGGTCCCTTGGAGCCCTCACCGCTGGCTCGCAGCATCTTGAGGGTGCGGTCTCGTGTCCGCGGTCACTCCAGCCCACTTTCAGTCCTTGGCCTCCTCCCATCCAAAAAGCTGGAGCACGTGACAGCTAGGAGCAGGGTGCCAGCAGCACAATCCCAAAGGCTTTTTCTTTTCCCTAGAAAGTACTCAGATGTTTAATTTAGCAGCTTAATCCACTCGTTGCTGAAGTCCAGCCTTACCTGCTGCATCCTCAGAGAAAGCTTGTTATCTCCATAATGCTCTTTTTGCATTCATTTTGCATTTAAGAATGTCATTCTATTTTACTGAAAGCCATGTTTGTTGAGTGATGAATGTTACTAAGTTGCATAGCTACTATAAATATTTATAATCCCAGGGAGTATGTCCAGACTAAGTTTTCATGACAAGCCAAGCACGTGTCACTCGTGCCTCCCTTGTTCCCACTATCCAACTCTCATGGCCAGAGGGAGCAGGGGAAGAGACTAAAGAAGTGCCCACAAAGCTAATGCAGGCATAAGCTGAGGTTCAGAAATAAATAAGCTGACTCAGGGAAGTTTTGGATTGGATATTAGGAAAAATTTCTTTACTGTAAGGATGGGGAGGACCTGGCACAGGTGGCCCAGAGAAGCTGTGGCTGCCCCATCCCTAGAAGTGTTCAAGGCCAGGCAGGACAAGGCTTGGAGCAACCTGGGATAGTGGAAGGTGTCCCTGCCTTGGGAGGGGGTGGAAAGAGATGGGCTTTAAGATCCCTTCCAATCTAAACCATTCTCTGATATAAAACTATATATACTGTGGGGAAACACTCTCATACAAAGGCAGAAGTGCCACCTGATAAGGACCAAGGGCATACGCTATATCTCTTTTGTATACTCCTGGTCTACTTATGCAAGAGTTTAAGCCCACAGAAGAAAATTCACACTCAAGGCAGGCCACTGTCCCCCAGCTGCTCCACAGCCTCTCACAGCACTGAGCAGGATGACGTTCACCTGAATCCATGTGATGCAATACAGTCCCAGAGCTCACTTAAAGTACTTCCCCCTTATGAGAACATTTTCCTCCTTAAGGTCAAACGGCGGCTTGCAGGGCTTAGGATTATTAAAACCCCACATTAAACATTTTCCAGCATGGTGAATTTTCCCTTCCATGAGATGTATCATGCTTCATACAGCTGGGGAGCACATCATCACAGGCACCACCTGGGATCCAGCCACAGGTTCCTCACAAATGCTTTAAACCATTAAAATTTACTGCATTTACAGTTTCTACAGCACATAACTTATGGAATGCATTGCATCTTTCAGGAAAACAAAATAAACAACAAAACACTAAAAAATGAAACAATCACTTGTATCCATTCTGTTATCTACTTCAAAAGACTGTGCCCCAGATCCCAATGAATTTCCAGGTTCATCCCACAGGAAGGACCAGGGAACTCACACCATTCTGTGTGCAATACTCTTCCCAGTCTGACATCCCAAACTTCCCAGTTTGACATCCCTCAGTCAAACAGAGCAGGTAGGCTCAACCTCTCATCAGTAAGAAAAATCAGGGAACATGCTACATCTTAAACAATAAAGCTGACTTTTTAAAAGGAATACTTCAAAAATAGTGTATGGGCTTAATTTCTTTTGACTGGACAAAAAATAGAGGTATCAATAGAGGCATGAAGCAATTCAGTCAGTTTATCATGAGTGCTCTTTACAGCAAAACCCACAAGTGGCAGATCCTGAACCTCCTAATTTATCAAACCTTACAATACACATGCCAAAGCAGCAGTTAAAATAAAATAAATTAGTAAATCGAGAAACCATGAAGAAGTAACTAAATTTTGGCACAAAGTTCACTCACTCAGCTCAGTATAAAACCCAGCTAAGTGCTTGCAGTTGCTTGCAAGGTGCACAGACTTGTTATGCTACAGGAAAGTACCAAATCTTGTTCCTCATTCAGCTGTACTCTTGTCTCCCCCATTTAAAGCCTGTGACCCTAAAAGACAAGAACAAGCACACACACAGCACTACGTGCAGTGTCTAAGCCAAAGCCAAATGGTGAAACCACAGGGTTGGTAAAGACAGCTTTATAAGGAGCAGGCAAGCAGAAAACCTGCTGCACCTCTGCAGGTGCAATGAGTGAACCAAGCTGAAATAAAACTTCCCCAACTAATAAGCCCAACATTCTGTACAGATGTGCTGTAGCACAGCTAGCGGCCCCTCCACTTAATACTCCAAGCTTTTTAGAGCTTGCAGTGGAGTACCTACAGGAAACCACTGAAATTCTTGGACCAAAAGGTTAATTATTGCTCCTGAATCCCCCAAGGAGTTACAAGAGGATTAGAAGCAGAAACAGCCCTGGAAGCGACATGAAAGCATTAAACACAGTCAGCAGTAGTGGAAAGAAAGTGTGGGAAACTAAAAAAAAAAAAAAAGTCAGTGCTAGAAATGCCATTTTGGGTAGTCTAGAGGAGAGGGATTACTGTCAAGCAGGCAGAGACATTCCTCACCCTGCCCTGTACAGCTCTGCAGCTCTTACTCTCAGGAAGATAAAGCAAGTGAATGCTCCCATGCAATTGCCTTACACTGGCAGATTTGCCTTTGCATCACTCTCCAGCTGGCTGCTGGCAAGGCCAAGGTGTTTCACCAGCTCCAGTCTGCTCTATTCTACGTGTATAAGAACAGGTCTTTTGAGGAAAGGATTTTCCCTGGAGCTCAGCATTTCCAGGCACAGCTCCTAATGCAGCTCTATGGTGCTGGCACAGCTGAGGCTTCACAAATCCAGTGACACGTAAGGGTGAGCAACAGCCAGCGTGCCCAGAGCATGCCATCAGAACCGCCACTCTGTCAGCCCCAAAGCACCAGGCACTGACCTGCCCCACTGCAGCCTGGAAAGCTCCACACGCCTCGTCTCCCACCAGCTCTGCTGTGATGCTTTCTCACCACCAGCTTCTAATGGAGACTGCAATTACACCAGTAACGGCACATGTCCTCCTAAAGCTAGAACCTATTTATGGAGTCATATAAACCATCCTTCTTAAGGAAGTCACTCCTATGTGAATCTATCCTGAAGGCGCTTCCCACCTTACAAGTAACTAAAATAAATCTCTTTCAACAGACACTTAACATTTGTTTCTGCGTTACAACAAATCATGTTAAAAGCAATTAACATAGTTCATTTGCAAAGATCAAATAAAGCATTTATTCCAATTTCATTCCATTTTAGAACTGTACTTATAAAAAGAAAAGACATCACCTAAAGCTTCAGGAATAGGATGAAAATGATAAAGGCATAAAGGTAGTTAAGCTTTGCAACAGATGAGGGCACATCCGGACTAGAGGCCAAATAAGTCTCTTAGAAAACAGGTATTTCAGCTACAGGTACTTCAAGAGATAAGGGGATGAGATCTAAAAGCACCACCCAGCAAACACACTGAAGGATACCTGGCCCAGAACTGTTCTACTGAGTCGTGCTTGCATAACACAGCAAAAGCAAGAAGCAATGTGCTTCCAGTACACCTGCAATTCTTTTTAATGCAAAACATTAGCTGAGAAACTACTTCAAAAGCAACAGAGGCATCTGCCAAGCCAGGCTGGTGAATCATCAAAGATGGGGAAATTGAAAGATTGGGCTTAGAGCACCATCTGAAAGGAAGGCTCAGAACAATTCACTTATTCTTTAATACACGAGGACCCACTGACAGGGCAGCCTGACCTGATAAGTGGTTTCCAGCAAGGAGGAAAGTGTGTACTTAAAGAACAGTTATACTTTGCAGAATAAGACTGTTCCTTCACAGAAGTGTACTAATATTGGACTTGGTAAATACAGCCACTGAAAGCATTCTTCTCTATTTTTTCAAGTCAAAGCACACTCTGCAAAAATGACTTAAAGAACCTGAATCACAACAATGAAAATCTACATTGTAATGAGAATCCAGATAACCAAACAAAGTTCACAAGGAAAGCAGAAATTATTCTTCCTCTTGAGGTTGATCTAGCTCAAAACACAGCTTGAAAGGAAGAACAAATGATCCAGGGAACAAGAAGTAACAGAATGACCTTTTATATTGATTCAAGAAGGACAGCTCGCTTCTACCTCATTACAATACTTTGCTGAAGTGTTTCATGTGAGGAGAGAACCAAATTGAGCAACACAAAAATACTGCCAGGGTAGATGTTCTCCAAAGAGATGCCTTGACCCCAGATGACGTATTTGGGAACCTACCACCCACCACCTTGAACTTCCAGGCTGTATCGTGACATAAAGGCATCACTGTGGTCTTATGATCATCTGCCAGCTTCTGATCAAGCCAATTAGAGAGTATCTCCCAGAAAAAAAAAACAGAAGCAACTGTAAACTTGCCTTTTTCCAAAATTTACATCTGCTTCCTATAATGAAGCACAGTGTAGTACACAAGACCTGCTGAGATCAGTATATTCAGGTAAGCAAAGAATAGCAGATATCACTCCTATTCTCCATTTCTTTCCTACTTCCATTTTTCTCCAATGTCAGCATTTTTAAAGTCTTAAAATCTCACCACAAATGCTAGTAAGATGTCTGGACAAGAGTGAGCACAAGTAAAATCATAAGACTAACTTTCTGCAAAGCCCTCAAATATGCAGCATTTATAGTCACTGTATCAATTCCACTATTTTTACTTCAGTGAACACACATGCAAACAAACACATTCAATTTAATGGTACACTTTAATCATTGGTTTTAATGTCTCTTCAGCGTAAAGATAGATTTCTACATCCCAAGAAATACTCTGCCCTCTCTAGTGCTAAGGAAAACCATCTTCCCCATCTTGAAAATAACTTGTTGGCCCAGAAATAGTTTATTTAAACCAGCCAATTTCTGACCTGCTGTGATCCATCGCCATTGACGATGTGAGGCATCATGGCCACCTCCCCGTTCAGCAACGGCGGCAGCTCCAGCGGGATTTGGTCGGTCATCATCATTGTGACGTACATTCATGGAGAATTTTCCTCAACGGACTTCCTGCAAGAGAAACATCAGTTGAAGACCCTGCAAAAAACCCTGTTGTAGTGTAGAAGGTCATTTTACCATTCAGCAACTTAAGCTGAACCCCTGCTTTTGTAACCTAAGGCATACAGGAGCTCAGGGCCCTGAACGGAGGTTATAACTGTTAGATCAAGAGCATGGAG
Organism: Callaeas wilsoni; assembly: GCA_013398955.1. Classification (NCBI taxonomy): domain Eukaryota; kingdom Metazoa; phylum Chordata; class Aves; order Passeriformes; family Callaeidae; genus Callaeas; species Callaeas wilsoni. The sequence goes on from VWPU01009396.1 coordinate 164,007, forward strand.
AGTCAAGTTTCTATGCAAGAATTCCAAAAAACAACTAGTCAGATTTCCACTCCTTCCCACAATTACAAACCTCAGCCTTCATTGCTGAAATAGGCAGGTTGTGAGACACTTTGAGAGAGTTTTGCTGTTAAATCACCATCCTGCTTGCTGCCACAGCTCTTGGAGCTACGTCACCCGCACAGTTAAGATGTTACAGCAATTTCACTCAATAGCCACACTTCAAAGCCAAACACCTTTATTTTCTTTCTACGGCCCTGTAAAACTGTGTGAACTGCCACTACAACACAAAGAACAGACACCTGACTTCCACTTAATCAGGACCTAAAAGGATCAGGGCTTCTGCTGGAGCAGGAGGGACGGCACACCCTCAATGTTCTGAACACCCCGTTCTAGGAAGGGCAACAGAAAATGATGACATCACTTAAGGATTTGTGAAAAATCACACATCACTTCCAGCACACCCTCCCCCTTCACAGCTTACTGATGTGATACGTGAGCATCAGTAAAACCATGAGACCCTGCCTTGTAAAAACAAGGCTTAATTCAGTGTTAAGGGTATCATCATGCTGGTTTATGGGGCAGTAACACAGCTCTAGTGAATAAAATGGATGATCTCATCTCATAGCTTATCTAGACTTCTGCACAACAACTCCTTAGCAAAGCAACCTCACATGTCCACTGGCAAGCAGCCTCCTTAGTACCCCTCTGCCAGAGAATCCCAAAGTCTTCCTGAATAATTTCATATACATCCCAAATTCAAGTTAGAAAAAAAAAAATGTTGTGACTTAGGTGGCAGCATCAGTATTCAGCTGGCACAAGATGACCAGAGTAGACCAGAGTACAGAATGGGGAATTTTTGGCAAAGTGCATGGGACACAACTAGTGAGCCATAAACCAGGAGTTTAATTCATCTGTTCCAGAGGGGATGAAGGACTGAGCCACCCTCACCAGGGTTGGAGCATCCCATTCCATGGATGCTGGATGCTGTAACTCTTACATCCCCTCCGCACCAGGCACTGCTAGACTTCAATTTCTTTTTTTTTTCCCAGTTCAACAACTAAATTATTAATTTAGTTGAAATATACTGTCTTCACTTTCATCAACCTCTTTCAGAGCTCATTGCAATCCTGTCTTCTGCACAGCCACATGATCAGAAACATCAGCCTGACCAAGAGCTGCTCCTCCAGCTCCTGACGAGGAGCACTTGTATGATTTAGAAGTGATGGCAGTGCCCACACAGACTGACTCATCTATCTTTTCACTGTCATCAAACAGGGCCCTTCACATCTAAGCAGAACCAGAAGACAAAGTACATTTGTTTTTCAGAAGATGTGCAAACCTGGCACTGTGACCTCCAGCCATACAGCTCAAGACCAGCATTTTAATTTAACTCAGTACCAAATTTAGCACAACTCTCACAGCTCTTTCCACTGTTCTCATCTGTGCAAAAACACCACTTTTCTAATCATCACTTCACCGAGATATAAACAGAGGCAATGTATTTTCATCCACCTTTAAATTAAATCGCTCCTTTTACCTAAAACTCAATTACAGGACAGAAGTTCTCCAGAAGCCTGAGATACAATCGCTGTTAGGATGGTACATCCACAACCAGGTTTCAAGTCCCATTGCCTGCATCTACTGCTTTGTCCCAGAGCTTAGAAGTGTTTTAGTCCTACTGCTGCCACCGTCCTGAATAACCTGTCCTGCAGTGCACACACCCTTGAGGTGAGGAATAAGGAGACTCACTACACACCCCTGCAGCTCACAGGATCTCTGATCCAGCATAGCCCAAAAGCCTCTCTGACTCAATCACTCCAACCCAACCATGACACGGGCTATAGAAATATGTCCAAGAGATCAGAAACTTTGCCCAATGCATTTTTCCCCTAAGGTTTTGGAGACCCTTCCGAAAGCTTTTGCTTCTCATTACTTCACCGTCTCAGGTTTTAATTTCATGAAAGATCCAAGTCCAACAACAATATTCATAGTTTGGGATTCGGGGTGGAGGAGAAGGAGTGGGGAAGCACGAGTTCAGTTTTTGGGGGTTCTGTTTGTTTAACAAGGAAGGAGAGAGTATGTGAGGTTTTTAACCATTTCTTAACTGCTTAAGAATAAGAAAAGGACTGGAAGAGCCCAATACCGAACACCAGAGAGCACATGAGTGAGCAGCTTTCAATGGAAGTGGACTGATTTAGTCAATAGCCAGTAATACCTCCAACTACTCTGGCTATATATGTAGTTATTTATGCATCTATGGGTGTTGTGCATGCAAATGTATATATTCACATTTAAAGTTTATTTTTAAAGAACAAAATGCTCATACAAACTATTTTAAACCCATATAAAACAAAACTCCAATCCCCAAACAAATGACACGTTCATCTAGTCTGAATCGGAAAGCAGAGCTTTAATAGTTTAAGCATCACACTGATACTATTTCCTTGAGTAAAAAAAACCCCATACTGTAGCTTAAAGTGACATATTTTCCTAGTAATATTTCCATTCCAGGCACAACAACGAATATGTTGACATTTATTTGCTACGTGTCATTATTTAAAGTGTTGCAGCTACATTCCTTTTGCTTTATTAATGGTTTGTCACTACAGCCATGTCTTCATCACTTGAAAGGAGAAAACAAAAAAAATAAAAAAACATAAATAAAAAGGACTTCCTCTATCTTTCAGGTCTGGTATGACCCCACCAGAGATGATGCCACCGGCAGTACTGGCTACAAGGCGAAGCCATTGGCAGGAATTTTTTGCATTATTGCACAAAGATGCACTCTGGGCAGAGTTAAGACATCTACCATGAGACTGGCAGACTTCCGTGCACAGCCAAACCCTTTGGAAACGGGCCTCACGCACTTTTTGAGCTTATTTGTTCATCCATCCCACTTAAAACAGATTTATCAGCCATGCTTTCACATCCCTCCTAAAGCCTAGTGTTCCTCCTCCCTCAGGGGATGCAAAGCTGATTAATACAAAGAAGGTGAAGTCTTAACACAAGCAGTTTCTTTTCCCTACAAATTGGGAACACCGATGGAAGAAAACACCAGACACGACTCAAAGAGCCAGGTCACATTCCAGGATATGAGAATTCTTCCTTAGCTAAAATATGAACTGCCAAATACTAACCCACAGCTTTTTTTTCAGGTACTAACTCAAATTTGGGGTTTTGTCTAGAAAGCTGACTATATTTAAATTTTAAAAAGGTATTTCCTGTGCGTCTACATTCCCTAGGTTTGGCTGGGACAGGTCACAGCAACGCCAACATGGAGTGAGAGGCTGCATCTCCCTGTCTAGCTTCCTCCAGGAACACGGAAATCACAGCTTTCCACTTCGCTGTAGGGCAAGGAAGAAATAACCATCCAAGTTTGATGTCTCTGTCCCCAAACAAAACTTCCAAGTCTTTTGATGTCTGCAAGTTACTGTTGCAAACTTGATATTCAATTCAGTACTGCAGCCTTCTACTGATCCCTGAGATGACTCCATTTCTTTAAATTAATTCAGTATGTGAATTACTAATACATAAATTAGTTGCACATGGCACTAGAGAGAAAATTAAAACACGCAGAAGAACGAAGCGTAACTATCGAAAACCCAATGTCCATGTATGGTCAAACAACATGACCCAACAGGTTACGTCAGTCTTCCTGAAATTCCAAAAGCAGTGTGCACCGCATCAAGATACCCAATTCTACTTTTCCTAGAAGGTTTCACCCATGCTATTCACGAGGCTGGAAGCCAAGAACATTTTTCTGTGATTTTCTTCCTACCTTCTGTCTTTTACAAAGCCAAAGAACCTCTTCCAGCTATGGCAGACAAATGCAGAGAACCTGGCAGAAGCAAGAGGAGTTGTGAATATTGAGTCCTGTGACTGCTCTTTGCAAAGACTGGATTTTTATTCCCCTGCAGCAGACCGTTAAAAGCTCCTGAACAAAGTGTTCTGCTTTTTTATCACAATCATCTGGAATTACAGAAGTTGTACTACAACAAGGACAGAGAGTTTTCAATACTAAGTAGAGTCACATACCCTGGTTTATTTAATACGCAACTAAAATTCAGTGTTAAACGCACATTTTACTCCTGCAGTGCATATTTAGGGGTATTCTGCCTGAATAAAAGAGAACACGCTGCAAAAAGACTAAGAAGCTACCCTTCCTTCAATCCTAGCCTTGACAGAGAAAATATCTGAAATGCACAAAGTATAAACTTAAAATGGAAGAATTTTCTCTTTCCAGCCTGAAAAAAACCAACCCTTACCACTTCACCATGAAGCTCACACACAGATGGTACACGCACAGAGTTACACAGACTCCTTTCTACCACTTCTTTAATACTGGGTGATCTGCTCTTGCACAGAGGCTGCTGCACCAGCCAGAGAAAAAACTCAACCCAGCAGGAGCTTCCTTAGTACTTTACAACCACGGGCAAAGCCACTTCAGGTGCTATCCAAAGCCAAAGTCTGTTGATTACTGACCTACTGACCAGCAGTCCCTTCCAAGGCAACTGTTTCTCCGCCCAGCCAGACCAGGTTCTGCAGTGAGGAAGTTCAGAAATTGGCAGTTCTCTGACCCAAAAAGGAAAGGATTTGTGATGTCTGATCTGCATCCTCCAAACCACATCCTAACAGCACAGCCAGCCCAAACCCTCCTGGCACAGCTGATTTGCACAAAGGGGGTTTCCTCATACACTGCACCAACCCTCAAACACTTGTGTTGTTATAACCAGGACAAGAGGAACAAGGAGCTGCTTAAAAGGGCTTTGCCCTGCTTAAAAAATATGTAAGGAATCATAGGTTCATGTCAGAAGGAGTCCCAGGTGGCACACTGAGAGGTCAAACACATCTTTAGAAACACAGACCCTGAAAACAGGGAAGAAGACTCAAATATTTCTAGAAGAAAACTCACTTTGGAAAAGATATACAGTAAACTATAAGAGAATTTTTTAAAAATCACTTAGTATTCACAGAGGCCATTACCTGCAGCATATCTTACTCTTCTTCTATAAAGAGAAATAGTCCTGAAATTATTTGTTATTTTTTAGGACATTATATGTGCAGTTGAAGAACTGTATCAAAGTCTGGCATGTCAAACCATGTTACTGCTGGTTATTACACAGTTGAAGAAATGAGTGGTTTTCCAGAATAATTTTGAATAATCTTTTGAATAAAAAAGAAAAATAACTAGGAAAAAAAAATTGCTAGTATGTACAAGGAGAATATGTATACATAGTCTTATTTGTACACACACATTCCCAGACAATAAGAATTTAAAACAGGTCCACAACCCACTAGGAGGGTTCTGAATGAGGAGTGCTCCTTCTGCACATTCCTGCTGATGCTGGTGTTTCTGTGCAAGAGATGAGAGAACTCGCACTGCCCCGTTTGCCAACTGTATTTTGTACAGCACACATTGAAATTCAGTATTAATTAAAACATACACAACACAATTTTATTTTCACTGAAAAGCAGAGTGGTAAATATAGCTGCTTTCAAGAGACTCCTGCCATGGCTTGCCACTCCAATTCAAAGAGGAGTGGTAATAATTGTTCATGTAGAAAAGCCTCTTGAGACATGAGCAGTACCTGGAGGTATGTGCACAGATGGTTGGTCAAGGCACAAACAGTCTGGAATTTGTCTTGTCTGATGTGCCTTCATTAGTTTAGTTAAATCACATCCGTCTGAAGCGCCACTGAAACCTGAACACATTCTTTCTCTGTTTAATTACAAACACGGTAGATTAATTTGGAAGCATCCAAACAGATGGGCTTCTTCATAACAATTTTGAAGAAATAACAGATTTTTAGAATTGCATGTATGACAAAAGAAAACAGATTAGAGGGAACACATATACACAAAGCCACAGGCATTTCATGAAGAGGTAGCGAAATGCCTGCTGCTTGCTCTCTGTGCCATTTGACAGACAAGGCCACAGTAGCTGGATCCTATCTCCAGCAAGCTGAAAAGCATAAACATCCTCTCAAAACTTAACCACTGTAATTAATCGGTGGGTTTATTCCCCTCTAGTTTATTTTAAACAACAACACACTTCAATGTGCATGGTACATCCCATCTCTGAAGACTGAATTATCAGCAGTATTCAGTTCTACGAAGAATCAAGGAAAGTTAAAGTTGTTTTTCCCCCACACTGGTGTTAGATTCCCAAGGCAGCAACCTGGAGGGTAATCATGTGAAGATTTTCAATAGTTTGCTTTTATTTAGACCTAAAATTTGACCTCAGATTTTCCAGGCTTGAAACTCCATCATCTTAAAGAACAACAAAATTTGCACTGTAACCAGCTGCATACCCCTCATAGGAAATGTTTGTCATTCAGGAAAAGAAAATCTATTAAAAATTGGTTCCTAGCTTAATCTTAGGAAGAAACGGAATAACCAAGGAACTTCAAACATGTACCAAAAATTAACATTAGGAATGGGGATATCAGGTCAAACTGCATCATGCGGGAGTGTCTTATTTCACAAGGCAAGTACAACTAATCAGCAGATAATAGCTATGATGAAACGCTGGAATAAAGCAACCTGGCACACAAGGGAGTCTTTTACCAAAGGAAAACTTCACCCCACTAGGGGTTTTTCCCCTTGGTTTTCCAGGAGGAAATCTTGTGAAAACTCGTGTAGGAAAAGAGAGCTTACCCTCCTCCCACCACCACCCACGCCTGGGGTGTACCATGCCTGAAGGCCATCATATTCATGTGCAAACCTAGTGCAACTAGATTCAAGGGAATAAAATACACCAGGGTGAAACAGACCTTCAAAATTTTTATTAGGCTTGTATTAGCTATGGCTGAGCAGAAAGCCACAGGCAGACAAGCTAATCCAATGGTTCCACAGCATTCTCGCTTCTGCAAATAGTATTAGAGCAGCAAATTCATCTGCTGCTCAAAAATCAATTCCAAAACACGCAAACACACCACTGCTACAGCCTGCACTGCTGGCAGAAGGGCAAGCTGCAGAGGCAACTTGTATACAACTCACTCTCACCATTTGGGTCCTTCTGTGCTTTTTCTTCAATCTCAAAATTAAGTTAGTCAGTTTTGCTATTTATAGTCCCTTCCTTTTTTCTCACACCTTTCTTTCCTCACCTTCCTCCATATTAATCATAACGGATAAAGGGACTCACGAGGGATGTAGCTGCAAAAATAGAGGAGTTTTCAAGCACACAATTCTTACACTATTTCGCAGTAATTCATCTAAGCAGTCATAGGCTGAGTTTAACTCTTCTTGCACAATAGTGGCCAATTACTTTTTTCCCATGATTTTTAGTGTTGTTGTTTTTGGCACACTCTGATTTAAAATAGCAACTACTTCAAACTTTCTTCTTTTTTTCCGAGGGAAATTATTTTATGCACTTCCAAAAATACAAGCAGCAATTAACATTTCAAACTAATTTGTTGCTGCTTGTCTACCCTCAGAGACATTTGAGTTAAGAGAGTTCTGGGTGCTGTTTAATTACCAGCTGCACAACACATTCCCAACTGCACTCAGCATCTCTGTGCTTTCCTAGAAGACCACAAGTCACTTGAAACAGAATGGGGATAAAGCAGGAGTAGACTTAGACTACATAATTAGGAAGGGTGTGATACCTGTGAGGGTGATGAAGCCCTGGCACAGGGTGCCCAGAGAAGCTGTGGCTGCCCCATCCCTGGAAGTGTCAAAGGCCAGGCTGGACAGGGCTTGGAACAACCTGGGATAGTGGAAGGTGTCCCTGCTCATGGCAGGGTGTAGAAAGAGAAAATTTAAGGTTCCTTCCAACCCAAACCACTCTGTGATTCTATGATGACCTCCCCCTCTCCACAGGTCAGCAGGAAAGCACAGAGCTCTTCCAGCTGTGGTCCCCCATCACCAGGGCAAGGAGAAGAGGATGACAGTGGCCCAAGAGCCCTCCGCCCACAGCACAAATTGGTCCCCTAAGTTCAGAGAGCCATTCTATGCAACAGAGACAACACTGCACACTAAGTGATCAGATCACCCTTTTCAGGTTCTCTGCACTCTGCATTGCTTCTGACAAAAGCAATTTGCAAGTAAAATTCACAAGGTCTAGCAAGACATTCAGTAAGTTTAAACACAATTTGAATAACCTGCTATTTGCTCGAAGCAATTTGTGTGAGGAGGAGCAGCTTCTTTCAATCCAGACCTACATTTGTCTACAAACAGGGCCCTGATCCTGCAAACATTTGCACTAGAGTACGTCTTTATGCACTCTTAATACTTTTATTAAATACTGAATTCCCCCAGATCGGGGATGCAAGCCCAAAAACGTGCCCAGGGACACGGGCGAAACCTCTATGCAAAGAGAAGTTCTTGCACAAAGGTGAAAGTCAGATAAGGCACAGGTATGCTTCATCTGTTTGCTTTCTTCCTCCATTTAATAGCCAAAGTATTAATCATGGTTACAGGTTGATAAGCACAGCATTTGTCGATACATACCCTCCCCTTCAACCTTGCTCTCTCAAATAATAATCTCTCTGCAATAATACCACAAAGACCTTGGTTATCTCCTCTGGAGTTCCTGTGCAATGGGGAACTTACTGGAGTCAATGGGGTGGGGATGATTTCTTTTTTCCCCTAATTAAACTATGAAGTAGGAAAAAAAAAAAAGGCTACCTATCATATCAATCTGCAGCTCTTGAAAAGCCTGCATACCAAATCCCGTTTCCAACAAGGTCTCAGCACACCTTTGTGCAACACAAGCTTGGCCGCTGTCGCCATTCCCCGCTAACCTGACTCCGCGCTGACGCCGCGCCGACAAAGCGGCTCATTGTGTTCTTGTGGGAAAGCGCTGCCGAGACATCTCCCATCCACCCGGGACTCCAGAACGGGCGCTCACACGGGGCGGCCGCTGCGAGGGAGCACCTCCGGATGCCTGCCGGAGAGGTTTCTCATGCGGGAGGAAAGCTGAGCCCGTTATTAGCATCGTGCTCACAAGGTCCAAGTGCTTAAACCACGTTAGGAACAAGAAAACCAACCCAAAACCCACCACCCTGACCCCATCACTCCATAACTTTCCAGCATCAGGAGAAAAAGTTAAAGTTCTGTTACACCATCCCTCACTTCCACAGCGCATGAAGTACAATTTTCAAGAGTTTTTTACTTTTCTAAACTGCTTCATGAAATTGAAGACAGTATGCTACCTATGCAGGCTTCTCCTAATTTGAGACAGACAGGAATTTACATTAAACAAAGACCTGCAACTCACCAGCAAAAAAGAAACCACACGCACAAAGTCAAGTCATTGTTCCATTTTTGATTGAGTAATTTTGGTATCCAGGACCTTACAGGACAGAAGCCTCTCCCACTACAAGTATCTGATTTTTATCTCCAATGATAATAAAGCATCAAAGAATGAAAAACACCAAATCTTTAAATGCAGGGCACTAGGGTTTGTTTTTTTCCTTTAGGGTGGGAAGACAAAGGGTCTCTATCTAGACAAAAAATGCTGTGCTCAGTGTGTCACCTGCTGCAGCTATAAAGCTCAAGTTATCTATTAAATGGTTTAAAAGGGAAAACCTTTAGGGTTTGCTACCTGTCTGAAGTGGGGCCCAGTTTGTAATAGACTGAAGGAGGAACAAAATTCTGTTTATACAGCAAGGACAGTCCAGTGGGGTCACCCAGCACTCAGGTGGTCTGTATCCAATTTAATTCTGAATTCTCACCCTTCTAAGCTCATTCCCATTCTCTGCCAAATCATTCAGGCAATGGAAAGCTGAAAATTATTCTCAATAAATTGCATTGGTCTTTGATAATAATAAATACAATTAAGTACTAGACAGCTTGGGTTATGGACTGGGAAACCAACAGCACTTAAAACTACACCAAACCCAGAAGTGTTGGTGGAAAGGCAGGCTCAAGGTCTGGTGCCAGCAGGACAGATGCTCTTCCCATCCTGGGTGAAGTCAAAACACAACAGCCCCAGTCCTACCAGTTGCAGGAGTTACTCATTAAGAAGTTACAAGTCTTTGTTAATTAAAGTTTCCTAATATTTCACCTATTGACTTTGATACTACAGCATTCAGGTATGAGCAGTGTGATTAAGGGGCTTCAAAGAAAGCTGTGGAAAGCCAAGAGATACATACACAAGCCAATAATAAGAACCAGGTTGGGTTAAATAAGGGAAAGTAAATTTCTGCAAACTGATTTTTTTTTAAATGCTAAGTTTGTATTTAATCAAAAAGGGGACAGTCATGCTTCTTTGTATTTCCCTATTGATAAAAGCACACATAGTTACAATGAAGCTAATTAAACCGCTGAAGCTCAAGTGAACTTTCTGCATCCTTTAAATGACAAAATTCCAGTCAGGAAAAAATAATCAGACAAGCAGCAGAAAGCAAACCAACTTTCAAGCTTCATGACAAATGTACCTGAAGTTTTATTTTCCCTTGTTACACTTGGAGAAAACAATTTCCATAACCACTCACCCAACTTTAGAGGTGCAGGAATCTAGAGCCTATTCAAACACAGATAAGAAATCCACAGAAAGGAAGAATCAGAATTGTTCAGGTTGGAAAAGACCATTAAGACCACTGGGTTCAACTGTTAAGCCAGCAGTGCCATTTCTACCACTAAACCATGTCCTTACGTGCCACATTCGCACATCTTTTCAGTACCTGCAGGGCTGGTGACTCCACCACTTCCCTGGGCAGCCTGTTCCAAGTTGTTCTCTGCAGAGGTTGGTCTTACTGAGCACCAGAGGGGTTTTGATCATGAGGAAAAAAGAGTTTGTGACTTACTAAGACAGATGCACTTTTATTACTGCCCTGTGAGATACCAGAGTTCATCCTTCCCTCTCCCTGGCTCCATAACAGCATCCCAGTCCCATGGATACACCACACTATTCCAACTTCATTTGTTATCCAGGTTGGCATAAATAACCTGTTTGCCACTAACCAGCATGAGGCAGATCCACTGTACAAGCTCAGAGCAGACTAGCAGCAATATAATCATCACTAAAAAAGCAGAGCTTATCGTGGAGTCTTTTCACACAAAATCGTTTTGCCTGTGATAATCTTTAGCAATACCCATTCACAGGATTTCAGCTTTCTGGGAAAAAAATTTTAAAAAACCCCTACCATGTCCTCTGATAAATTTTTCATTTATAATTCTAGCTAAAATTCAAAAATTAAAGTATTTCAGAAAGGTATAGAAAAAAATTAGCCTTGCATTTTAAAATACGTAAACCTGAATTTCAAGAAATGGGCTTGGTTAGGATATGAGACTGGGAAAATTACCTTAACAGCAAGCAGTTTTGGAGGGTTGGAGAAAAAGTAAAAATACACAGTTCATCCACAGAATTTCAATAAACAGGTGAGAACAAAATATACAAGTCCTTCAAATATAAGAAAACCCATCTCATAACTCAACTGGAAGAAAGCCAAGTGATAAAAAGACTGAAACTACAAGAAAGGCTAATTCTCTGGAGTTTTTTTCCTATGGTATCTTTCACAAATATAAAGCATTTTACTACCACATGCCCTGACAGCCTTCAGCTTTTCCTGGACATATGCATCTCACTTTGCCTACTGCAAGAGAAATTCATAGAAATCCTGATGGAGCAAAGACTGTTACACTAAGTCTAGGTCAAATATACAAATACAGTATAGATGTATATAAATAAATTTGAAAAATTCAATGTGCCTTGACAGCAGCTTTTCTCTGACAGTGGAGGCAGAAACATCAGAATATCAGCAAATGCAGGAGTTTGCCTGCAGGGTTCTGACCGCATTAGCACAGGACTTGAGCAAGAAAAAAAGCTCTCCCAGTCAAATTTAGTTGTGCTCAATTTTACCTGAATGATATAACTGACACATGACCCGACGAGATTTTACTCCCAGGGGAGCTCTATCAAGGCACACTCGGTTTGTGTGAATAAGCTGGAACACCCAGGCACTATCACCGAAAGTACGGCACAATCTCCATTCTTTAATATTTACATTCTGACCCAGTTCAGTCACATTTTGGCAGCACAGAGCCCACACAGATACCCACCTTAACAGTACAGTACACAATTAATCAGTTACAAACACCTACCCATTAACACCAGTTGTTCTCTCAGCTAAAGGCTTCACAGGTCCCAGAGATTGAAGCAGATTGCATTTGTTCCCCAGTTTCTAAGGGGAGGACACTTTGTCATCATCTGACATGTTAATATATGGTTTAAAAAATAAGTAAAACTGATATTATTCTCTACCTACACGATGGCACATTACTCTTGGGGCAGGGGAGGAAGATGACATGTCCATGCAACAATTTTTATAAAGACTCCCAAAAGTAACAGACCCGTGCAGAAACAAAACGCACTTCCACTCTCTCTCATGTGAACATATTCCTCCTCACATTTCTCTCTCTAGTCCCTAATCATAACTCCAGGTTGGTACAGAAAAGCAGCCTGGATGTTCAGGGGAGGTTTAACCTGCTGATGAGAACATGAGCAGTGGTGCATGCTGCACAGAAACCCTCCAACACCAAACAGCTGTCCAGCACCTCATCATCCTCCTGATGCTCACTAAGGAAATTCCTTCATCCTTAATGAATTTGGACTATTTTTTTTTTCCCATCACCCCAGATGAAACTTCAACCAAAAGATTTTTCTCTAGTACTGCTCTGTGTTCTCAGGTGTTGCTGCATCAAGCCCTGCTATGAATAATCTAAATCACAGATTGCCCCTCACCATCCCACAGGTGCCAGAGATACATTACAGCTCACAGAGCCTGTTAGAGCACAGCACATCTAAGTCAGTGCTACAGCTCTGCAGAAAGTCATCATTTTCCACTACACTTTTAAATACTCAGAAGTTAGTACTATGAAATTCAGCACAACTACCAGCTGTGCTTTACCTTCAGTGCCTTCTCTGTTCAAGGAAGTGCAGAACAAGATTTATTATTATTTCCATCACAACCTCAACTTGTTACAACTTTTGTCTTTAAATCTGAAGCTGAAGAGATGCTCCGATTTTCCCCCTTCTCATGGATCTACATTAGTGGTACCGAAATCTCAAAAGAGTACTTGGTCTGAAGTAACAGATGAGATATTAATTTTCACCTAAATTGAGCAGATTATAGAATGTTTATTATTAAGGACATGTCAAGGTACATTAGTCTTTAAGGCTTTTTTTGAACACTTCTTGAATTGATCAAATTAAATAAAGTCACTTTGTTACTAGCAATTTACTTCTTATGACAAACAGTAGTATGTTGAGCCTACTCGTAGAGACAGTACTTAGGCTAATAATAAACAAAGAAAAAGCAATTTCCAATCCCTGACTGCATTCTGCTTACAGCATCAATACTGAAGCATCTTTGGGTTTTAAAAGGATTAAGAATTCCTGAAGATTAACAGAAAGCTGATAAAAAAACATGTAGAAATGTGGAGCTATCTAACATCATAGATACTTAGCTAGTGAGCCAACAGGGTTTTTAGACCAGCTAACTGACTGGAAATTCACTCTCAGAAGTCACCACTCTCTCCAGGAAGAATCACTATAGGAAAAAAAATGTAGTACAGTAAAACATTATACACCAGCTGTCAGACCTGTAAGTGATACTGTAACAGGGATCTACACTTGTCATCGAGTTACTCAGTCACTGGCAAACTGGTAACATAGAACTACAGCAAGTGAGCTCCCCATCCCAAATATAAATAGCTGTGCCAGACAACAGGATAAAGTCTTTATTTTAGATGTTTATGTTAAAATCAGTATAGCACCTAGTCAAAGAAGATATGAACATGCAGAACAGGTACACAGAACTCACTGCTGGTTCCAAACTGCAGTACCTCAAGGCATGCTAGTGACCCCAAAACCAAAACAAGGTGGGTTCTGTTAAGTACAACAGTGTCAGGCAACTCTCCATCAATACAATCAATCTGGTAACTACTTTTGCAGCTTCCCTTGGCAATTTTATCTCCCGAGGGCTTCATTCAGGGTCCTGCTCTTCCCATATCTAATCAGAGGTTTGCTATCACCACACAAGTCACGAGGTATGCACGTATATACACATACATACCACGTTCATCTACACAACGGGTAGAAATACCTTCATTCATCTTAAGACCCTTGGAATGCTTAAGCCGTGCTCAGAAATAACCAAGTTCAAAGAACTACTAAAGTGGTCAAGAGAAAAATCTCAAGCTCTCCCTCTCTTTTTCCTGGATTTAACCTGCTACGAAACCCCGTGAGGGCTGGCAGTGTGTCCTTGAGCCCTGACTCCGGGCATGCCTGCATGCCAGAGCCTTACACGCGCTCACTCGAGAGAGCAGCGTTCCGGGGAGCGCAGCTCCTGCCACTGGCGCATACCAAAGATTCCAGATCATGTTTGCATCACGACTAAAATGTTCTCATCAACTTGGATTTCTGTTATAACACGTTACTCCGGCCTCAAAAAGTGCAATCTCAGCGTGGTAAGTTCAGTGTTCTTTCACTAAACCTTCTCTTGGGTGCTGGGGATGCAGAGAAAATGGGTTAAATTTAACACACACCATAATCCTCATGTTTCCAAAAACAAATTCCAGCTATAAACCTTAAGAATGCCACACACCTACCAAATTCTTTTCTCTTTTTATTAGCACAGGGAAGACAGGACCAGGGTACTTCACTAATGCCTCATCTCTTCATTACACTGCCTTCCTCCCACAAATTTTACTGAATTACCAAATACATGTTGCTAAGTTTGAGAAACTTACAGGAAAATGAATCCTTTATGAAAATACTTGTTGCTAGAAACACACACACAAACAGGAAAATAGATGGTAAACAATAAATTCTCATTGTATTTAATAGCCGAAGGTCTTTGTTCACAACATCTACCCCAGAACACGCAGCCACATTCATGGGATCGAGTGAATTCTATCTGAAGTTTACAGAAGGAAGCGTATACAAACAGCCTCACAAAGGTATTTTCCTAGCAGGAAGCTACAAGCACTTCTCTGCTGCTCTGGTGGCGGCGGCGGCCCCGTCGCCAATCGGGGAGCAGCGGCAGCAGTGCTAAGCACACTTTACTTTCACTGTGGGATTAACCAGATCACAAATCACCAATTAAATCCTGCTTTATGATTTAGGCTTTAATTCATTAACGAACGCAAAGGCAAAACATGCAACAGAGCCTGGTGGAAGTCAGTTGGGAGAGCTTTGCTCTGGCTATCCCTGTCCCGAGGCTCAGACCTCTTTGGAATTAAATGCCATTTTAATCAACAGTGTTCAAAAGTATCATTTTTATAAGAAACTAGTGGTTAATTGCTGTACATTGTTGACAGCAATAAATAAAAATCACTGAATATTCGATGCACAACTAGGCATGCTGGTGGTTTACTGCTACATAAGGGGTGTATGTTTTTCTGTTCTCCATCTCTTCGCTTAAGATGGGAAATCTGGGAGCTTATCTTCTGCAGTGTACAAGTTCCCCTCCCCCACTTCCATTTTGTGGATTTTCTGCCAATAATATTGTTGAAAAATAAATTCTTGAGGACAGGAAATATCCTGAGCAAAGGATATCCAGCTTTATGATACTTAAAATGTGGTGCATTTCTCCCGATCTGTCACTGCACAGGCCGGCTGCAGGCATGCGAGAGGGCGTGCAACGCCTTGGGGTGGCCAGGAAGGGCCTCCTCCTGCATTCCAGCCTCACAGCTTTGGATAAACCAGCTCCTTCAGATTTCTTCAAGATTTCCCTTTTCTGTGTACTCAGCCCCAGCCATCCCCATGGTCCAAGGAGACGTGATGCAACGCAGCTTTCCAAGCACTGCTGGCTATCAGGAGCACATCCTCCCCAAGGTCTCCTGATAAGGTGCTTTAAAGTATGCCCAGATCTGATGTAGGTGGCTTGCCCTTTCAGAGATCCCTTCGTTTAATTTCCTCAACAACTGCACTCCACAAAAGCAAACATCCTGTCCCACTTCCAGAGCCAGATCCTAGTTGTGGCAGGCAGCTGCCAGCAGCACAGGCACGAGGGGAGCGGGGACAAGCAGCACAGATCCAGCTCATGCTGGGCAGCTCCACCAAAACCAGTTCACCCACTGGACTGGAATGGGCCAACAGTTATGGTAACAGACAGGTTGTTGTAAAAGAAAGTTTGACAGGTTTTCAAGCAGCCCCTGTGCCCATCCCACCCCTAAACTGGGGTCCCCGTGAGACCAGCTAGGAGCCCAACATACACATTGTTCATTAGAATTCTGCAGGTAACAGTACTGTACAGAAATCTCAAACTTTTAATGAGGTCACCTACATTATACAATGTAGATACTGGGGATAGCCACACTACCACCTACTGCACGACTCTTCCCTGCTTGACCAGCTTCAAGCCCCATGAAACAATACCAAAGTTGATGATTCACGTCAAACTTTTTCACAGTAGTCAGCAGCTTACATTTCTTAACCAAAGGCAGACAAATCTTAACAATCACTCCCATTAAAATCAGGATTCAGTCCCTTTAAGGCACTCTGACACTTCAGTAGCTTTCTGTCTCTTCCTATGAGGAGAGCAGGCAATATCCAAAGCTAAATGCAGAGGAGCAGTTGAGGTAGAGCCAAGGCTGCCACCTCTGGAATGAGGGCGTCTGCTCCACAGGAAAAAAAAGAAAGCATTTCAAGAAAGAAAAGCACTAATTCGGACAGCACGAAACTGCAGCCATGACATTTGGACCTTTTTAAAATACATTTCTCTAAAGGTTTTTAAAGTGCCACTTATTCTTTTAATAGGCATCCAAATCTAGCCTCAGTAATAAAAAATGCTTACACTTTACATCTTCACTAGTCTCTATTTAAATATCTTTCCTTTACAAGAGCACCAAATCACTGTGGTTTTACTGGAGACAACAAGGGGCTAATGCTCCTGTAGAAGACCTCAAAATAAAACCAGATGCAATTTTCAGTATGCCAAAAATGATGGCACTTCTTGGAGCATTCTAATACAGCCTTAGCCAAAGGATATTCTCATTCCAATTAATTACACTCGCAACATCTGACAAGTCTGACAAGTTCATAGGAGACGTAGACTCATTCCAAGGGAAGGTCCCTGTGCACTGGCCCTCGTGCCAGCACAGGGACATGGAGGTGCTGACTCTCCCAATTCTTAGTGAAATGTTTAACTCCACCCCCAGTGACCACAACATCCAGCAGTACTGCCCACTAAGTACCTGGACACCAACCTTGACACAGGTGTAAGTATATTCAAGGGGGTTTGATTAACTGAGACAAAATATAAACATACAGTTAAAGTTTTAAATAGCTACATAGGATAGAAGAGAGAAATCACAACTTTCACAATAGACACCACCTGCCCCTCCCCTTGCGGCAGAGCACACCTGAAGATATTTACTCAACTATGGCCACAGTTTTCATAAGAGCAAGTATTCCCTTTGAAAAGCAGTTCCACAGAGGGAAATATGTATCTTGTCTGAACACCACATGCTTGGACACACTCAGGCTTCAGTCAGCACTGCAGCAACAAAAGTTTAATTGTAGTGTTTCTCATTTCTGTTGGCTTCCCCGTGTTAGCTGGCACAGGTTAGAGTCTACTCGGTGCCTCGCATCAATAACTGATGTTCAAAGTTAAATGCAAAAAAAAGACGTCTTGATCTGCTCACAAGCACAGAGCAAGCACTTTATAATAAAGTCATGTTTATTCCGGAACACTCAGTGCCTGGGGGAAACTTGCTTCTAGAAATACTGTGCTCAAATATTTTATAGTCCCAGCAATGCCCACGATCAAAATTTACTCCAGCCGGCAGAGAGCATCACAACTGCCCATCCACCTCACAGCAGTTCCCAGGTGAAGCTTGCTCCAGGCATAATTCAGAGTTGGATTCACAATACCTTTGGGTCTTCACTCTGAGACCACCTTTCTATCCCACCACCAACCCTCCAAACCCACCAACCTTCACCCAACTTGTGAGTCTGAACATTTAAAAGCTGAAATCAAGACATTTTCAAGGGCAAGTAGCTACATTAGACACTGCCAACAAGCTCTGACTAGACTGCAGGAGCGAGGAAGAGATTTTGGAGAGCACAGTGTCTGCTCTGACACATCTGCCCACAGGGCACGAAGAGAATAGAGCCAGCAATGCAAGCAGAGAAATCTTTGTCCTTAGGTGACACTGAGGCAATCTACACATGCCAAAATTGTTGTGCAATTAGTATGTTCTTAATTCTGTACCCTTAGAGAAGTGTACTTAATCAACTGAAAACAACGTAATGCAAAATGAAGCAACCCAAGTAACTAATTAGCTAAAAGATGTCGAATGGAAGCAGAATGAAGTGCCTAATTACATATCATCAGTTCAAGTGTACAACACACTACAGACCTATAAAAAACCCTATACCACTTGCTAATTTAATCTAAACAATCCAACTTGCTGAATAAAACTGAAGAGAAAAAGTTAAGACAGTAACAAAATGGTTAAAGTCTTTCTAGTGAGTTGCACTGAAATTTTTTCAGTCCATTGAAGTTAAATGACAAACTTGAACTGAATTCACAAGATTCAAAGCCTCCTTCAAGACAGTTTTATGCAACACAATTCATTTAAAGATGTATCAAAAAGAAGGAGGCTTTTTGAGGTTTTCTCCAATAACCATAAAAATTGTATACTCTCTTGTATACTCAGCATTTATTCTCACAGCAGTATCTCAACCTGCAAAGTCATTAAGCCTCCTGAGAAACTAGACAGGTAATAATTCATCATTAGGGGATAACTTCTTTCAAAAACCTTCATCCCCATTACTGCATTTCTTTGCCGCTCAAACACTCTCAGTGATGAATGGACAATCTAAACACGAGCCATCAAAGCTGATCAGATCACTGACAATTTTAACAGCTTAAAAACTTCAGCGTTTTAGGGATAAGTATCTTGAAAACAATGAAGTTCTACTGATATGCATCAGAGAAAAGGCCACCTATATGCTCATCAAATTCCTCTCTCATGCCTACACTCAACAACCACTACAGAAAACAAGCATCTGTAGGAAGGTGAGGGAAACAAAAAACCGTAATGAAGCATTTCAGAGGGTATAAAGTCCCCTCAGACATTTTTCCAAATTCAGTTTCATAGACACTAAGTGCCAAACATAATGAACATTTCTGAAGTTTGTTTCTGATAAGTTCGCTTCAGTTGTTTTCTTTTTAATTATATGTCACCATCACTACTTCAGTACCACCACCTAGCATCCCAAAACCTTCCAGCTGTCCTGGAAATAGCACCAGGGCATTCTGCAGAGGAATGCTGCAGCATTTGAAAATACAATGGAAATATGTCTTTTCTTATAAAATCAAAGCAATTGTTATAAAAAAAGAGGCATTTTCAGTACAGTATACTAAGTCCAATAAAATTCAGTCCTTGAGTAGGAATGCATGAATTTAATTGAATCAGATGGGCGCAGGGCTCTTTTTCATTAGGACTAAAATAGATTAAATGTCAGAGTATTTGCCAAGATATTATCAATAGTTTCGTAAAAATAATAAAGGTAAAAAGATTGGGCTTTTTTGAGTTGTCATAAGTATAATAATTGTCAATTTAAAGAGATTTTAAGGAAGACTTTAGAAAACCATTTTTAGAAATACTCAAGAAGCCTTAAGCTACACTCAACATGCAAGTTCCCATCAAGCCACATTAACAGTCCTCTAAAAAACAGAATTAACCAAAAAGATGCTTGGAATTCTTTCTGCATTACACAGACCTTCCCATCTGCAGTCTGGCATCCCAGCCCTCTCTCATGCCTACACTGAAATAGTTCAGGCAGCCTTGGGCAGCCAGAGCCCACTGGGAAGTGTCCCAGGATGTGAGTGAGGAACAGCAGCGAGGGCAAAGCAGCCCCGGCGTGGGTGACCCTGTGTACCCCAGCTGAACTCAATTAAGCCCACTGCTGTAAGGGCAGACCTCTACATACACACACATTGAGGGAAACATGACCCAAGGGCTACATTCTCGGGTGGAAAAACCAAACAGATCTCATTAATTACTGCTCCCTATCTCAGCGTGCCTTTTTTTTTTTCTTTTGGGATGCATCCTAGTAGCTGAGATTTCCAACCAGCATATAAAAGGACACGTTAACAATCTAGTAGCTCTTTCTACCACCTGGAATCCAACAAGCACCCCTACCTCTAAGGTACCTATTACCTTTCTGTTATCCATTCATACCTTGGTATTCCAGCGTTAGAGAGTTGTGCCCGCACTTCAAAGCTCGCTATCCCTTCCCCCAACAAGGACAGGAGTAAAAGATTCGTGGACAAGCACTTCAAGTCAAACACACCCTTTGCTATTTCAGGCTCTAACATAAGCAGATTACAGCTCAGCTGTGTTCTGTCTGAACTTTTGTTTCTCTCTTGCCAATGCTGCACTAATTATCCCTGAGAAAAGACAGACTTTAATTAACAAGCAATGACCAACTTTTATCTATAAACTCTTTCTTCCCATCCAAGTTCTGCCCCTAAGTAGCTATTAAACACCAAGTTTTAGCAGTGAGTAGTGAGGAGATATTCTTACCACATAGAGCTAATGCAGAACTTGAACAACGCAGGAGACGCAGGTCACGGGGGCTGCCAGGGATGCCCTGTCCATGGGAGAAGCCAAGACAGACCCCTGCCCATGGCAGAGCCTTTTTACAGACCCACGGTCCATGTGCTCTTGCTGCACACGCTGTTGCAGCCAGGCTGGGTGGCTGCCACCCAGTGCAACCTGCTTTGCTGTGAGTAAATACAAAGAAAGACAGATCTCCGCCTCAAGCTGTTCAGAGGAGAAAGGGAAGATCTTTCTTGACGCCCTTTCATACAGAGAATGCGCAAGCCCATCTCTTCAAACGTGAGAAACAAGAGCAGAGACAGCTTCAAAGGAGGAAAAGTTAGTTATTGGGACAGGTAGCTAAAAGGAACACGGAAGGAGAACATGTAATTTAAATGGAAACCAGGTAGTTGAGCTGGTTCTTTTAACTGGCCCATCACCTGCTAAGGAGTACTACACACCTCAGAGAAAGCTGCCCCACACACACACAGAGCAGAGCACTGAGGAGACCACAAGACTGCACCTGCAGCACTTTTGCACTCACCTTAAGTCTTCTCCTTTAGTGCGAGAGGCGGTGCTCAGGGAGAAGAGTCACTGACACTGATTTCAAACAGCACAAGTACTAAAAGACTGAAGGCAAAGCACAATTCACTTTTTGTCCATTTAACAAGGATGGTTCCCCTCTGCACTCCATCCCAGCAGGAATGTCCCTGCACTGAGGCAGCAGGCACGGGAGGTGCCCGAGGACACACTGTGCCCCACTCAGGTACACGAGGAGCCTCACCGGACCCTCACTGCCTGTGCCAGGATGGCCCTCACCCAGCAGCAAGGAGAGACAGATATTCAAGGCTGGCTTCCAGAGCAGCCCAGGGAGTCTGAGTCACTAAGCCAAAACAAGAATAAAGTCAGAGGGAGGCAGGACTGACCTTTCAGTAGCAGCACCAACTTAGGGCTGTGTCATCAGGCCGCGAACTCGCACTCTGATGTACATCAGTAGTATCTTATCTACTGATGTGCACATGGAGCTGGATCTGGGCAGCTCCTTTTTTAATATCATTATGTTTAACTACTTGAACTACTCTGCCAAGTTCTGTATGGCAAACACTTGTGAAACCATTTCCTTCCCCCACTGACAACAACGTACTTAGAGAATTATTTGATTTCCACCACAAAGGGAATTCAAACATAGCTCAAGAGCAAATAAAACTTCCTGCACCATACACACACAACCTATATAAGATGTGTGAAAAAACCTCAGTGTTTTACTGTCCTTGTGACTTTCGTGCACTCAATACCCAACAGCTGCAAGCTTCATCTTCACAGAGCCAGTCAGAATCATCCCATGAGAACTTTCGAATCACCACAGCAATCCAATGTTATTAGAGAGAGATTAAGTGGAGTCAGTACATGCAGTTTAGGTTTAAAACAGCAAATGCTAATTTCACAAAACTGATGAGAATTGAGGGAGAAAACTGACTTGAAAAAATTTATGTACAATTGTAAGCTTTTTTTTTCCAGAAAAGACAACTTGAAAAATTATGATCCCCTTGTTTGAGAAAGGGGGAAATGCAAACTAAAATCCTATCCTGATAGCATGGTAAAAAGGCAATAAAAATATAATGCAGCATAAAAAGGGGTAAAAGAGGGAAGCTAAGAATAGACAGTGAAAGTAGTACAGAAATTAGGTAAGTGAAACCAAGGCTAAAGTCAAGACAAGTCAAACAAAGAAAAATAACCATGACTTGCAAGAAAACAGAAAATGAGCTATGTTCTAAAACCCAACCGGACTGAACTCTAATAGTGGCATAACCCCACCGCAAAATAGAAGTGAAAATAGGGCTAATGATGCAGGGGAAAAGAATTTAACAAATTCTTCCATTTGGTATTTGGAAGAGCCACAAAATGCACTTGTATCAGACTGTTGACTTACCCCAGTGGGCAAGTTAGCTCCAAAATCTTTCAGTCAAGTTTTGATTTGAGCCTTTAAAGAAATGCCTGACCTACTGCCAACAACAGGACCCACTGATGCAGAGGGATGGAGCAGAGAGAGACTGTGCCAACCCAGCACCAGCAGCTGAGAGGGAAGCAGGTTGCCCAGTGCAATTTCATCCCATTAGTAAGACACAGCTTTCAGATAAAACAATCAAAAGTCAATGAAGGATTCCAGCGATAAGGAACGCAAAGATAGGAACATAATCAGCATTGCTGCTCTATATAAAACAGGTCCTGTCAAACAAATCCAAGTGTGTTCAGGGCCGAGATTACACCTTTGGCTGGAGAGATAGCTGTGTTAGCACATGTGTGTTCTTTAGCCAGCATCTGAATTGGTACCACGCAACACTGATAAAAGAGTTCACACCGCACAATCAAAATTAAGTATCTCCAGTGTATTAAGAGCTGGCCAGCAAACTGACCACAGATTAATCTGTGAGCTGATAACACCATCAGCCAGGGGGTGCAGACGTGCCCACTGCCCGGCACATGGCACACCAGCCCTCCCAAAGATGGTCCCAGGGCCAACAAGGATTGGACATTAAACAACAGCAAGAACCAGTGAGCAGAAGCAGGAGCCAGGCACAACATCTGAAATGAAAATCCGAAGATTAGCTACTGAAGTAGATCGAATCAGCCAGGGGAAGTGAGCAGTATTCCCTCCTCTTATGGAAATAAGACTTCATGTGCTCACCAGAAATATAAATCGCAAGTTAGTCAGGATAGCTTTACCCTTTCTAAAAAAGAACTATAACCTTACTACATCAGGTGTATCCTGTACTGCCTACTGACAATTTTATTAGTTTGCAAAGACCTCGTTGGCATTTGTAGGAGAACTGTTCTTGCCCCCCCCATCCACATCAAGTCAGCCTTGCACAAAGGCTTCCTACAGATACAATATAATATGCTGAGCAGAAGGCAAGTAGTTATTGCCCTCTTGCCAAGGAAACCTCCTCTGGGAAAGGCTTTCAGAGGTAGGAACTGCACACAGGCACTTGTCAAGAGCTGTGCTGGGGAGGGAAACCCCCAGACATGTGCAGACCACTAATAAGATTTCTAGTTCAGCCTCAACTGAAACAAGCCCCAAACAAAGTATCTCCAGTATTTTCACCTCGGTGTCTTGTTTTCTCAGCTGCAAAATTGGGATAATGAAACACATCACCTCTGTTAGTGCTCTGGTTTCTTCCAAAGGAAGAAGAACCAGCATATTGGTTATTCACCAGTGTTTATTTAATGATTTCCTACTAAAATAGACAGCCTGCCCTGGCCAGTAACACTAATTATCACTTCATGGGATCTGTTTGACTGTCCACATTAAAAACTACAGCTTTACACTGCAAGTTTTTTCATATTGACCTTCCTAAATCAGGAAATGCTTAGCAGTTTGTGGGTGAGACTGAAACTAAACCAGCCAGCATTAAATAAAGCCCCACTGATCACTTCTGCTGTACTCCTGGCTCTGCCAGCCTGCTCAGGGATGCTCCCTCTGTCCCATTCCCAGCCAGGTTCTTCCAGTCAGCTCCTGGCCTCCCACCAGCACTTTCACCCCTGGAAGCTGAGTAAGTTCTTGTTGCCTTATGTTAACTTTTCCCTTGCCACAGAAGGCTGAAATCCCATCAGAACGATAAAAACCAACTCTGACATACTCTGCACCAACTCAGCCACGACTGAGCAAGTGGCCACAATGCGAGATGCTGTTCCCAGTTGTTTCATTAACTCCCCAGTCAGAGCAGTTTTAAATTAAAAACAAAAGAACAGCAAAACCCACTTTTAAGTGCACTGGCTTATTGTGATTTTTAATTAGCGACAGGATTTCAGATAGTGCACACCCATGGCCCCAGAAGGGGGGTGAGGGGAGTACGTGTATGTGCTTGTGAAACCATTGTTCCTCCGTCAAACACAGCTCATCCTCCAGCCCATCCAAGTTCCCAGCTGCCCAGTCACACACAACTTTAAAAGTTCAACAGCTGGGTGTTTTATAACCCTGGAGAACTCCCAAGCCAATCCTTACGTCGCTGGCAAGCAGCCCTGGCCGAAGGCTGAGGACCCTGCGGGGAAGGCTCCTGCCCCACCGCACGGCTTCACCTTCCTCCTCCTCCTGCTCCTCCCGGCGAAGGGAAGCTCCGTGCCCGCATCCCGGCGCCGGGAAGGCGAAGCCCGCACCCGCACGCCCAGAAGCCCGCACCCGCACGCCCAGGAGCCCGCACGCCCAGGAGCCCGCACCCGCTCGCCCAGGAGCCCGCACCCGCTCGCCCAG
>VWPU01009396.1:188967-201281 GCA_013398955.1 Callaeas wilsoni
AGCCCGCACCCGCTCGCCCAGAAGCCCGCACCCGCTCGCCCAGAAGCCCGCACCCGCTCGCCCAGAAGCCCGCACCCGCACGCCCAGGAGCCCGCACCCGCTCGCCCAGGAGCCCGCACCCGCTCGCCCAGCACAGCGCGTTCAGAGCTGCCAGCGACAGGAGGGCAGCGCCTGCGATCCAGGATCTGCAGCCATCTGCAAGCTTGCCTGGCTTTTGTTTCAGTTTCCAGCGCTGGTGGATGGAAACAAGCTCCCAGTTTTCTGCATTAGCATAAAGACAATTAAAGCAACTTTTACCCCCCAAGCAGCTCGGGGAAAAGCACGTCACATAAGCTTAAATGAGTGTTGATAATATATTTAAGTAAAGCCCGACTCTTTAGAACAAAAAACAAATCCACCCCAGAACAAAATCTCAGTTGTATCACAGAAAACAGATTTGTCAACAAGTTCCTGTGACTCCTGTTGCAGAGGAAAAGGCTCAGATGAAAGTCTGCAGGACTCCCTGCATCCTCCTCTCTCCAAAGAAACATTAATTTCTGCCTGACACAAAAGCATTTCTGCTGGGAAAGGGAATACCACAGGTCAGTATTAAAGCAATTTCAGTGTAGCTAGCAAGCAATTAGCTGGATAATACCTTCTCTACATGCTGATTTTTCCTTTTCCAGAGTCCTGGTGCAAGCAGAACTAGCAATTTGCTGGTTTTACAGCCACTTCTGAAGTTGCAGATGACCAAATTTGGATTTTCCTTTCCTTATCACTGAAAGTATTTCTGCTTTGGCATTGTACATTTATTCACTGATTTCACTTTTTAAAAAACTTTTACCTTGTATTTCAGTATAGCTTCCATCTTCTATCAGCAAATTCAGACATTTTGATTTTTAAACATTTAAATTCGCATTTCGATAACCCTGACCTTGTTACTTTTTTTTCCTCCTAACACAAAGTGTAAACAAAAGTTTATCTTGCATTCTGATTTTGCTTTGAAGTCTGTGATTATCTGAAGAATTAACATACCCTTTCCTAGAGATTATCATTGGTAAAGTTTTGGATACAAACGTCTCCACTTTGATAACTGATGCACCGCTTTTGGAAAGCACCTTTATTGTTTGACCTGATGTTCCAAGCTCTTTGAAAGCTGCCCATTTCCTGGAGCTATGTTACATCAGGACCTTCTACCAATAAAAGTAACAGGACATAAAAGTGAAATTCCACCAGGATTGCAGCCATATTGAAGCTGCACCACCAGTATTGTACAGCTCTGCACATGCATAACTTCAGGTGCAAGCAGACTTGAAAAAAAGTATTTTTATTATGTCAGTTCATTTAAAAAACAAGGATTAGATTTATAAATTTTGCAGCTGCAATGAATGCCTACAGTACTTTCATCAGACTACATTGCAGGTTCTCTGTTCTCCCACTTCCTTGAAATCAGTCTGCCACTTGTACATGCCTTAATTCATATGTGGGAATGCCACATATTCTTTAATAGCCTTGCATTAAAATTACTTAGGTCTTTCTGCTTGCCATAAGTTGGCTCCTGTTTAGATAGCTGGGCTAGGTTTGGACTAAGCTGCTTGATCAAATTCTGAAAAAGTTTTTACTTATTGACATCTTGCATCCACACATTCATCTGCCAGCACTGCCTTTTGGCTTAAACAGTCCTGTACGCCTTCAGTGTTTACCTCTCTGATGGATTTAGAGATAGTAAAGTTCATTGGAACTTTTTCCTGTTAAATATTTCTCCATCTCATCTTACGAGAAAGGCTTTCTACACTTCCAGTCATGCTTGTAACCCTTGCCTGTAACTCTACCACTTGAAATTTACCCGTCTTTCACCAACATAGGTGATCAGAATGCATACACTTTCCAAAACAAATCCCAGAAGGACTTGCAAAATAGTGTTCATCTCCCTTCCCATCTCTATTAAAAGCAAAATAAGATTCCCCCCTTGGGTGGGTACCTTTCTTCATGGCTGTATAACCACTATCAGACCACGTTCACACTCTGGTTGAGCAGTTGCACAACAAAGTCCCCGTGTCTGCTTTAAGAAGCTTCAGTGCTAATATTGATCACAAAGGTCAGGAAGAGCTGATGTTGGCAGAAAAACAAAGAAAACCTTTGTCTAATATAGTAGAATAGATAAAAATGGTATTTATCTGTTTCGTCCTTCCAACTGTTTATTTTGCGTATGACAAGAGAAGAGTTGTTGCTTCCCCTTCCCATCTGCCAAATCCTTTCATAAATGCACAAGTTGAATATTGCAAAACATTTTCTGAGAAAAGCAGGGATATGCAAAAATACTAAATCAGTGATATTTTATACAGTGTGTAGCCAACATAAAATACTCACTGAAGAACCAGTCAAATCTTCAAAATTTTTAAGGAAAAGTTTTCTTCATTTGAATCACCTCAACTTTGCACACAGCTCCCTCAAATTGTCTTGCACTTGCCAGGCAGTGGGAGCAGGAGGAGGAACAGTCCTGGAAGGGAGCACAGGCAGGACCTCGCTGAGCAGAGAGAAACCTCCTGCCCAAGCAGCCACCCTGGGCCCTTCAGGGAACCAGCAGACCACAGTTACACCTGACTTGCTCCACAGAGCCAGGACACTTTTAAAAAAAAAAAAATTACGTATGTGTAATTAATGGAAAATAACTCTTCCAAGGACAGAAGAGGAGGGAAGTTGACATCCAATTTACAATCCCCATATACTTTCTAACTTGCATACAAATCCTGTGCTTGCCATGTGAGGTTAGTCCAGGCACCAGGCCAAGGCTTTGCTTTTCCCTCCCGAAGTGAAAGGACAGCTCTCCCGCTGCCACGTCGCTAACGCGGAGCCAGAAAGCAGCACCTCGTCCCTACCCAGCACTGCCCACAGCTCTGCAGCTGCAGCAAAACCACGTCACTGCTGGTAACCAGACTGGATCAAATTTGCTCAAAGGTGGTGTTATCACTGTCCAAGTGAACTCAACCACGTAGGAGTGTATTATTGTATTTGCTTGTATTTCATTGAGAGAACGTCACGGAACCTTAAATTATAGCAGGGCCAATAATAATAATACACTTGGTCTGCCTGCAAACTGATCCAGTCAATATTATTTTCCATGTCTTCACATACCCGTATTTTCTCTGTCCCAATTCTCACATTTCACTCCCCTTCCTCCCCTTGCGCTAACCCAACAACTGAGGATACACTGAAATCAATACACTGTAGTCTCGACAAATCTAATGAAGAAAAAAGGGAATAGAGAAATAAGGAGTTACTAAGACAAACCAGAAAGAACTCAGATGTGCTAGCAAGGGCAGGACTGGAATAGTCTAGAAGGTCTGAGAAACTGAAAAAACTTTTCACAGCAACATTTTAGAGCATAATATCATCCTGTTTGACTCCATGATCGCAAAATGCCAAAAGGAAGTGAAACCGTTGATGTCTAACTTCAGAGTTTTAGATCCACAAATATTGCCTTTACAGTAACATAGCAGCTCTCACACATCTACTGAAGCAACCTATTCAGATGCATAAAAATTCAAGTGTAGCCACCTTGTTCGTTACACAGATTGTGGTTACAGAAGTATCTGAATGACTTGACTCTTACGTTTTATGCAGAAGCCAGAAGTGGCTGCTGTGGAAGAGATCAGAGACCCTTTTGGTTGCATGCGGCAGAATTGCCTAATTTCCACCACATCACCATTTCCTGCCCACTGAACAAGGCAGCTGGAACAGCTGGACAAGCACGTCCAGCCTTGTTAACCAAGAGGGGAAAGGGTAAAGATAAAACACCACACACAAAAGAACTTGCAGAGAGAAGACACTTAAATTAGGTAACAAGACAATTCCTCTCTGTTTCACATATCCTCACAATCGTGGGTGTACAGTGTCCTGGCTGCTGCTTGCAGTGCTCACTGACCCGAGGAACAGCCTTCAAGTCAACAAAAAAGTTTGCACTGTATGTCTAACAAAGTCACAGAGGATGTTTATGTTTTGTGCAGTCACTAAAAGCACCGCTGAACTTAACAAACCCCAATAAAGATCTGTTAGAGCAGCATATGGAGTTGCAAAAATAAACATGTGCGGAGCAGAATGAAACAAGTTAATTTTGCCACCAGCTGACACACAAGAAACAAGGATTAAGGCTCAGATCATAGATTCATGAAATAGTTTGGGTTGAAAGGTACCATAAAGCTCATCCAGTTCCAACCCCCTGCCATGGGCAGGGACATCTTCCACAATCCCAGGCTGCTCCAAGCCCTGTCCGACCTGGCCTTGGACGCTTCCAAGGATGAGGCAGCCACAGCTTCTCTGGGCAACCTGTGTCAGTCTCACCACTCTGACAGCAAAAAAATTTCTTCCTAACAGCTAAGCTAAATCTATCCTTCTGGTCACTTTTCTCCACTTTTACGTCAAACCCCACAGAACTTCTGCTTTGTTGAAAAATTTCAGAATTCCTCTTTAGCTGTAAGATTTCTTGTGCATTGGTCAGCTAAGAATAATGTAACCTGCATGTTCAATATCACGTGAGAGTGTGACCCTAGACCTTCATGAAGCAAAACTGGTGCCTATGATCTAGTACTAAAATTCTCAATGAACCTTATGCTGCTTCCTATTTATGGCATTTTAACTTCCTGGCATGGTAGGAACAGCTTAGTGCTGCCCAGTACTCCACAAGAGTCATCCAACAAGACATTATCTGGGTCTCTGGTGAAATCCATAGGATATGTTTTACTTCTGAACATGACATTATTACCTCATCAAGTTAACCGCAATAGGAAATACAAAGTCATGTTGGTTTGGTCCTTTAAGGGTTCTGTTTGTTGACTTCTCTTGTTGTTTTGAAGTCTTGCTGAACTAAAACGTAATTTAGTTTTATAACAAATAAACGAAAAGGACAACATACAAATAGAAAGTTACATAAGGAGACACCATGGGAATGAGCTACCTGCTTGAGTGTAAGTAAAACACAGAAGTATCAGAAAATCAGGCTTCACTTCTGCTTATTCTGGGTATTTTATCAGAGACCAGGAAAGCATCTATAGCAGCCTAAAAAACAAACTTCTGATTAGCAAACAGTGAGAAATTGACACTCAAACAAACTGACTTGAACAGTTTAACATACACCTTGAAATGCCATAAAATTAACCCTCTGCCCTCAGAACAGCCAACATACATTTCCTCCAAGTACAAAAGGAGGTTGAACTCTTCAGAGCAGAGCTGACAGCCTGCAGGGTCACAGTGCACAAAGAGAGCAGGGGTCAGTCTTTTGGCTACGGAGTCACATTGCACTGATCCAGAATCTTAAGTGTTGTTTCACTCCACAATTTCTACAGGGGATTATTTGTGACACTGTGACATTTTCTCTGCTCCTCCAAGCCAAGTAAGGTCACTCATTTAAGAGGAGACAACATATGTACATGTTCAGACATCAACACAGACATAGTGAAGCACCACTTAACTATGATTTATAATGAATTTAGGTTTATTTTTTGCCCTCCCTTTCTCTTTTCCATACCACCACCAACCTTCTGCAGCTCATCCTGCTTCTGGGTTACTCTCCAAGCCTAAGCTCTCCACAGACCATGTGCAGTTTAACTCCTTCCAATGCTGCCACCTCACTATACTGCCAATATCCCATTTCCTTCCTTATAAGAATATCCTTGCCAACCAAGCCAGGAAACTTCTGACCCACTCCTCAGAACCAGCTTTTGAAGATGTCCATGGATTTTCCCTCCTTGTATGACTGGCTGGGACCTGTACCATGAACAATGCCTCAACCCATGACTCGAGAAGCAGCACCTCTGCTCCTGTCAGATCAGGCTGCTTCGACTCTTCTGAAGCTCGTGGGGACCACACACCACAGCCCTCCTGGGTCATGTCCCCACCTCGGAGCCAAGACACAGCCACCTGGGCTGCCGTGCCAGGCACACCCCACGGCACGTGTGGATGGACACGTTCCTCCCACCCAGCAGCAGCCTCACGTCCACATGCCAGCACTTTTAGTCATGCGAAGGCCACACGTCACAACCAGTGCGTGAACAAGAGCGTGAAGTCAAAGGGAAGGAGACAGAAGGGAATGCAGCGTTCCACAAACACGGATCTGCCCCTCCCTCACCCACATGTGAAACACTCAAGAAAAGCCAGCAAAGAGCAAACATTGTGCCAAATTAAGTGTTGTGTCTCTAGTTGCTCGGTTTCCCAGACACATGGATGGTCAGATGGGTCGCTCAGGAGGGACACTGCTCCCGTGACCAAACGCTGCACCCCAAGCTCCCAGCCTGGAGCACCAGAGCAGAAGAAACTTCACTGCGTGGCTAAGGATCACCTTACACAGCTTTGCAACCAACAGAACATAAATCATCAAAGAGGTAATTACAAGGAAAACCCTCCTGTAGTATCAGAAATCACGGGTGGCTAATGAATAAGTGTATTAAAGAAAGGATGGGCAAGTGGGACACTAAGCAGACCATGAAATAAAAAAAAAAAAACCCAAAACCAAAAAACCTCACTAAAGCAGAAGCCAACTCCCTAAAAATCCAGAGCAAGAAACAGTTGTTTTCTTTTCTTTGCTTTCCTTTCAGCTGCCACAGCTTCTAACACTTTTCAGCATTCAAAAATAAAGACTTGTTGCTCTCTCATCCCCAGGGCAGGCTTTGAAAACAAATTTCTTAGTTAACCTGCCAAAGCAAAAGATGTGATAGCAGCTGAATGTCCCTCTGCCCTGCTCAGGGGATGACTCAGTGGAAATCAGCCCTCAAGAAACGTGTTGCCATCCTTCAGACAGTGCAACCAAATAGGAACAAATTCCTCACCTTAAAAGCCACGGCTTCCAAGGCAGCCACTGCTCAATACAGCATTGTATAACAGACAAACAAGACTAACCCATTTTGAGGAAAATCTACAGCTTATTTTAAACCCCTTTTTTCAATTTTTAATACAGTTAATAAAAATATATCTCCTAACAAGACTATAAAATCATTTCCTCAGAGATTCAGAATAGCAAGAAAGAACAGGATATTAGTATGTTCTCAGCAAAGTGAAGTAAGAACTGGGGAAAACAAGAGCAACATTTTCACCATTAAAGCCAACCAAACACACCCCTCAAAGTCAAACACCAATTACCATCTGCTACAAGAACAGAACACACACAAGCTCGTATGCAATGGGGTCCCAAATCTGCATCCAGTTCAAACACATCTAGAAGAATCATGTACATGGTATATCCCAATTTGCCTTGCCTTGTCAGAAAAAGAGGAATTTTTTCCACTTTGACCTAAGCCATTCCTGATACTTTAACATCATATGAAAGACAAAATACTGAGTCCCCCAGTAAAGCAACACCCTTCATGGAGTCAGTCAAGCCAAAGCTGTGCATTTGCTTTTCAAACACACCATTTCTTATAGACGAAAACACCCCACTATTTGGTCATTATAGACCCCAAAATATTCCACAAGCTCTGCAGTTCTCACTGGGTCTCTTCTGCTCTGTTAATTCATTCTAATGAAGTGATGCTTCTGGTTGCCATACATTTGCTAGTAACAAGACACTGAAGGCAAATTTTTCCCCTTCTGTGAGTTGACATCATGTGAGTCCACAAAAAATACAGGCTGACCAGAAGGAAACCTACTCAGTGCTCTCATTATCCACAAATGCTTTCATCTTTTTCCTCTGCTGCATTATTCCACACCAATAAATAAATAAGGAGCAGAGCAATGCATAACACTGAGTAACATACCCGGATCAGTTCAAGCGTCTGCAAGCATAAAGTCACTTATGTTACGTGAATTGCCACTGAACAGGGACATACTTCTACAACAAAGGCAAGTTATAAAGTGGAATGAATTCGTTCAGCTAACTAACCATACACTAAAGGAAAATGGTAAGGTCATCTTGAAACAAATCGGGACAACTCTCTACTCCCACGCTGTTTGCGCTATCAAAGTCCAAAATAATCACACCATCTTACTTCACTACAGTTCTGGGCTTGACTAAAGAACTGTGCAGAAATATCTGGGGCAAAAGATAACACTGGGATTTAGGTTATAAACATTGGCATTTTATTAGTGGGAGAGTGGAAAACAGGGAGCAACCATGTAAAATTGACACAGCTGCACAGATGCCCAGAGAACATACAAACTAAGCAGAACACATTGATTTTGCTAGTTTAGATTAAAAGCATGGGGAAATCTGTCCACAGCATCCCAAGTATCTCTGAGGGTGGCAAGGGTCATCTAAAATTGCTATTTATTGAAGTTTTTTTGACCTCTTGAAAGGAATTTTTCTCTTTTCAAAGCATTCCACATGAAACATTCCTGGAAACATGAAGTAGATGTTTATATACATGTAGACACATGTTCTATTATTAGAGTCCTTTGCAAGGACCTAATAATAGAAACGTCCATAATTATAAGGCAATGACACGAAACCAGGATGTAGAGCATGTTTTAAGGTATTTGCATTGCTGCCACAAAATTGCCATACACTAACTCAACAGAGAAAAATCAGACAGGCTTATCACCTTCATCTCCAGAGAATTCAAGTGTTTGCTTTCAGTTATTCTAAATCTAACAAATAACAAGATAAACCAAAACACAACAGCAGAAACCCCTCTCCTGAATGCATCTTGTCATTGCACTGAGTACCTTCTAGAACAAGGAGCAGATGCCAGAACAAGCAAATGCCACATATCAGTATTAACTGCAGTTTTGTCGTCTTCAAAAAAAAAAAAATATGTATTTAATTACTTAGGAATTGTTTGTTGCTTCATATTACAAAACTAACACTATACATAGCTGCAGTTTACTAAGCAGAGTATCCACATGGCAATTTTCAGTATATCACCATTATAAACTGTCACCACTAGAAAAACAAATAGAGAATGTTTCTTATGCGGTTGGCTTTTTGTCTGTTATCTGCTAACAAACACCACAATTTACTTGTAAACAAAGGATTCCTCAGATCAAACACAGAAAGCATGTCACTGGAGAAGTCCTACATTTTAACATCTAAGCTCAAGGAAACCCATCCTTTTCCCAATTAAAAGCACCACAAAGATTTGCTCAAAGCTGCACTGCCTGGGACCTCCAGGGAATATTCCTGCTCAAGAGCAGACTTTAACACAGATGATGTTTTTCTTGTATACTTGCTCAACAGCACCGTCATTTTTCATCCAGAGCAAAGCACAGATTTAACATCCACAGCAGCATTTCTGAAAGGCAACTCATCTCTCCAACACTGTTGCAAATTCCACAATAAATCATGTTTAATTAGTTTGTGCTTTTTTTTTTCCTTGCTGTCTGGAACCCAACAGCGAGCAGGCTTCCAACTTTAATTTTGCAAAGAGGTGCTTAGAATAGACTGATAAAAAGGCCAACCAGCACATCCCCACTGGAAGCTGTCTGGAGTTATCTGCTCGCTGACACACCAGCATTCCTGCCTGTAGATGGCTTGTTACCGCTGCGTATCCAGCGGCTCCTATTTCCACCGCCTTGTTTGAAGAACTTCCCTCTTCCCACATACCTTCCATCTCCAGGGACAGATCACACAGGGACACTAAACCTTGCCCGTAAACAACGTGAGTTTTGATCCTGCTGTTTCTAAAGGATCCTCCACCACTCTGCAGCGAAGACAATCACTGAGGCACAAATCCTCTGGGCAACGCTTGACCAACTCTTTGCCTCGCCGGTATTTTGCACAGCTGAGATTTACACAGGGCTCTGCTGGCTTCTTCTGCTATTTCTTTTATTTGCTGTACACTAAAGGCTACTGCAAACAAATGGGGTTTCGATAACTTGTGGCGTGTTGCTCAAAACAATTCCAGTGCACTGGGACACACTATTTCCAGACTTAGCACCCGATAGGCACATCCTTGGTGGAGTGACAAGATGCTCTCCCAGTGTGTCCCAAAGTGCCACTCCAGGTGCTCCAAAGAGGTCACTCCATCTTCCCTCATGTCTTTTCTTTGGAGGGAGCTGGGAGACTACAGTGAAGAGAAAAGCACTGTGGAGAGTAATTTGTTTGATTCGGGTGTGTTCAGGCTCTGGCCTTTTAATTAATTATATGTATTTAGTAGGAATTAAGATCCTCACGCCACAAACATTTATTCATACTGTAAATGTTGGTTCTGATAACCTACATTTTTAAGGGAAAAAGTCAATTATAGTTATTAGAAAGTTCATTCATACAACCACATACATGCAGAAGTTTGCTGCATGGTCTGTATATATTTTCTTGCACAGATTTATGAACTGCAGAAGTTTGACTGCCCTTAACTGCTTCTTTTTCTCAGAGGACATATAGGAAACTATAAGGCAAGGAGAAAAAAACCCCAAATTCTCTGCTAAGAAAGAGGTAAAATGGAGAAATCTTCTTTCAGTTCCCTAAATACCACACGTAGAAGGAAAAAAGTGCCAGGAAAAACACACTTCAGATTGGAAGTTACAAACTTTTCTAAGACTAAAGATAAAATACTTGCAGTATGGAGTTACAGCTCTGAGCTTCTTGGCTATAGCAGAATATC
Organism: Callaeas wilsoni; assembly: GCA_013398955.1. Classification (NCBI taxonomy): domain Eukaryota; kingdom Metazoa; phylum Chordata; class Aves; order Passeriformes; family Callaeidae; genus Callaeas; species Callaeas wilsoni. The sequence continues at coordinate 199,476 of VWPU01009396.1, forward strand.
AGCTTATTTTGGCTGCTAACTACCTTCATTTCTTATCCTTTGGCCAACTATAGGCTAACAGTATGAAAAAACTCTCTCATTGCTGTCCCAGCAGTGACCTCAAACCTAAACCAGATGAGTCCCAAAGGCTCAAAATTAAAAAAAAAAAAAGTAAAATATATCACCTTCCACACAGACTCATCTCTGAGCTACATTATAAGCATAAAGTAGCTAAAAGATACTGAACTGGGAAGAACAATACACGATACTTCTGGGGCAGCAGACGTTTCTGCCACAGCAGGGTCCCGATACAACCACAAATCACAAGTGCTTTGAAACTAACGAGAGGGAACCACACGAGTGCTGAAGATTAAGAGAAAAGCACTAACAGACTGCTTCTGTGCGAGACCCGAAATGACCCCGGGAACACGGCCAAGAATCATTTTCTTACTGGTAGCACCGGCAGCGTATTCTCCGACTTCTGAGAAAGACACACTGGCGGTAGGTGGGCCAGAGGTGGTGGACAGGGCGAGAGGAACAAGATGCTTCCACTCAGGAGGCAGCCCACGGCCCATTCCTGAGGTTTATGGAAGCGATGCCTTTATCTGGATTTCCAGGCAAGCACGCATTGTGTCATCCGTGTCCAGAGCAGCCGCTCCCCATCGGAACAAAGCGCAGACCCAGACCAGTACAGGCACCGAGGCACTGCCAGGCCCGGCACTCTCAACCTTTTTTAAGCAAGCTCCGCTGCAAAAAAAAGGTTAAGAAATAGCATTCTACACTTAAAAATCTGGGGAAGTTTGAAATCGCATTACCTAGCACATTGTTAAACTCGAGTTAGACTGGTTTGGCACCTTTCAGGAACGCACTAGCTGAGCCCTGTGTTCTGCAGGCTAAGTGGTTAAGGGATGCAGCAGCTGTGGTTAGGGCACAGGGAACCGGGATACGTGAATCCTGTTCTCACAGATCCAGCACGGAGTCCACATAACAGATTTTTTAAAAATCACAATAAAACCAGCAAAAACAAAAACAAACCAGCCAACAAGAAACTCCAATCTCTCCCTAGCTAAGCTCCCCGCTCCGTGATGGGGTAACTATCCCTTTAAGGCCAGTACTTTTAGATACTCAAAGGACACAAAGAAATGCAAATGAAATACAAAATTACTAATATGGAGAGAAGCAGGCTTGTCCCGCGCCTTCTATTCTACAAATATAGATGGGATAAATGGTTCGTTACATTTAACTCCAAGCCGCACTACCTCCGCCAAAACCTTATTTAAATAGAACATTTCTGAGAACCGGGAAAGGGGGGATGCAGCTGTGGTCTTAACCTAAGAGAGGTTAAGCTTTTAAAAAGAGTTGTTCTTTTTTCACTCCGGCTGCTGGTCGCATGCCATTTTAAAAAGGTGTCTGGCAAGCAAAAATAAAAAGTTTCCAGGGCTTTCCTTCCCCAAGCCGCCTCTGCCAGGAGCCGGGCGGGGAGGACGGGGCCGAGAGAAGACGGTCGCGCCTTTCTCCAGCTTTTTCTCCAACATGCCCTCTGGATCCCGACGTTCTGGAGGCGGAGGAGCCCCCGGTTCCTCCACCTGCCCGCACCCTCGGCCGGGCAGCGGGGCTGCCGAGCGGGGCGCGGCTCGGGGGGTGCCGCGGGCAGGCGCCCCGCACATACCCGCGGTGCCCGCGGCCCCCGCCAGCACCGACCGCTCCCGCACTCTCCTCCGGGAGCCGCAGCGGGCGGGGAGGGCGGCGGCGATGACAGCGGCCGGGCCGGCCGCCCCCAGGGACAGCCGGGCGGTGCTGGAGCGCCCGTCCCGCCGCCAGCCCCGA
>VWPU01009398.1:0-23207 GCA_013398955.1 Callaeas wilsoni
CAGGGGACACAAGGGGCAGCACGGGACACAGGGGGCACAGGGGGCAGCAAGGGGCGCACGGGGCACGGGGGACAGCACGGNGGGGGGAGGGGAGGGGGGGCAGCACGGGGGACAGCACGGGGGACAGCACGGGGGACAGCACGGGGGACAGCACGGGGGACAGCACAATGAGCTGGCTCGGGGGTCGGCAGGGAAAACAGCTCGGGAGCATCGCCCGGAGACCTCCGGGTCGCAGAGGGAGGCAGAGCTCGGCTGGACGCGTCACCTGGAAGGAGCGGCCCTGCGAGCCCGCAGCTCTGCCAGTCCGGCGAGCTCCTGCTCGGCACCACCTGCACCGCCTGGAAACAGCGCTCGCGTGTCCCGCGCTCCCGCAGGCCTGCCGGCCGCTCCTGCGCACCAGAGAGAGCTTTGCCTCAGCAAATCTCTCCTGATCTTGCCCAGTTGGAAAAAGAATTGAATTAATATGAACTCATGCTGCAATACTGCTCTGAGGAAATACCCAAAAGCATATAGAAATGAGTGAGAGGTATCCGGATGAGGGCTTACACTTTTCTTTCTATGGACACTACGTACAATGTTCAAAAGTGCATGAGGAGCTTGGGCATTTAACTCCTTCCAAAATCAAAAGGAAGGAGACATCTTCCCTGCTGGCAGAGCCAAAGATCTCAGACCCTGAGTGTACTAGAGCATGCTGTGCATGTACCAAACCAGCTAATAACAACGTGATTTCAATGACTCTTTGGATCATAAACCTTTTCTCTTTATAACCTCAGCAATGCGCAGACAGCCCATAAAACCTCGGAGAATACTCCATAAAAATCAGCTCACAAATACAACATCATTTGGATATCGGAGCACTGCAAAAACATTAACTGGAAAAAAAAATCTCAACCTCTGAGCTACAAAAGTTAACCCCTTGCTTTTCTCCTGCTCCCCTTCTAATCACAGACAGGCACAGACAGCTGTGTTATTGCCATTGCCAGGGAATGCTTCGTCTACCTCCGTTCGTATCCCGAAACTCGTGAATTCCATCCACATCTTCCAATGGCCAGTAATGGGAAGCTGACGCCAGAACTTTGAACCCTTTCAAGAAACACAGATTAAAAGATTATTATGTAAAAGACCAACAAGGTGTGTAACAAGTCTCCACAGAAAATAACCATAAAAGAGGTCAAAAGGTTAAGTAAACCAAAATATTTTATGTAAATCGAGTGTGGCACATAAGTGAAATCATAAATCAAAGCAGCAGAGTAGATTAAAGCCGTATCACTGATTAACCACTGCAGGAAACCTGCTTTTAAATCCCAACTGATTTTCATTTTAATTGCACTTAGAATGTTTAACAATCTCTGACTAAATCTCTGCTCGTGTATCTGGCAGCATTCAGTGAAGCACCAGCTGAGGAATCATTCAAGAGTAATTTCCAGATTTTAGTGAGATTTCAAGCACATGGTGGACAGCCCAAAGCACTGGGATGGGAATGCACGAGGGAATGTTCGGCCTCTACAGCAAAAATCACTGCTCCTGCTTCCTGCAGAGGTAACTCCGCTCTCTGCACTTTATGGGAGCAGATGCCAGAGAGCTTCCAGGAGCCCTCTCCTCTCATGGAAATCCCCTGGAAAACCAGTGCAAAACTTCAGTTCGTTTAATCCAAGTGCCTTTGCTCTGTCGGTTTTCCATGAGAGACCCGTGAGGCGCGGCAGGAGCAGGGATGGGCGCGGGCACCAGCGGCTGCAGGTCCTGCCGCAGAGCCCAGCCTCCTCCAGGCTCCAGACACCTCTCAGCTCAGCGGCCGCACGGCAGAGCTGTCTCCAAGACAAGGAATTCGATTTTCCTCAAGAGAAGCTTCCAGAACACTAAGCAACAGATGGAAGGGCTCTCGCACCTCCCCACCCGGCACCAGCTCTTCCTTCAGAACCTTCTCCACCACCCCAAGGCCAAACAGCTCTGAGGCCGATGGGAACATTTTGTGTTCCTGAAAGTCCTCCTTGGCAACAGGGGGACAAGCTGACAAAGGCAAACACCTGCTGGTTCCCATTGGCATTTCTGTCTGTACAGTCTGACCAGAGTTTGAACAGATTTTGGGAGAGGGAGTCACTTAAACTTAATCAGAAGCAGGCTGAGTAAAACCAACAAATTTTCTGTTAAGATAGCAATTCTATTTTAAGGGTAGAGCATTAACAGTGTAGAAAAACATGAATCGTAATTTCTTATTGTCTTGCTAGCTGCTATTTTCAAAACAATTAATTTAATCAGATGTGATGAAATAAATTTAGCATGTCCTATAGCTAAGAAAGTTCAGACAGGTTGATGCAGATATACAGGAATTTTACCATGAATGCACCATCACGTCATATCATCCTCCTAGCCTGAGTTACTTTTCTTGGGGGGAGAGGTGGGAACCACACAGAGGATGACAGGGACAAGGAGAGCAAGGATTTCTATTACTCCGCATCTGTTGTTCTCTGCCCCACAATCATTTTTCATTCCCAAGCAATCTTTCAAGAGTCTGAGGTGTGAGGCTGACAGAGACAAGTTTGTTAAGCCCCACTCCAGCTGTCAAATATTGTACAAAATTTCCCCTCATCTATGTGCAAATTAACCCAAGTCACGAGCAGTGTCCTGCAGTTTATCCACACCTTTCTTCACTTTTGAGATCAAAACTATTTGCCTGTCTGATACTTGCTCTACCATTTTAATGTCCTGGCTACACACCAGGGTTTTGTATCATGGATATGAAGGTGCAGAAATTGTATTTTCATCCTTACAGTGCCTAATGCCCACCCTGGAGAGCAGTTTGATGCCTCTGTCCTCATGGTACAGTTTGAGGGGTGACACAGATGGGATCCTAAGATCCATTTTTTTATTTTGAGTGCAAAGTTGATAAAATTGCTACACTTCACAACAAGTAATTGCAGATCTGAGGAAACAGAACTCAAAGTTCTGCATCTTGTGAGGATACAAGAACTACTCAGACTTGCTTCCAAAGTCAACTATACCAAAGATATCTAACAAATGATTCATAATTGAATTCATTAATTCAGGATCTATTATTAGCCCACCTAACTAAATGTTTGCCGTTGTCACAGAGGTTTCCCTCAAGGAGGGAACACGAGCACAAGCAGATGAGATGGGGATGTCTGATGGAAGTGATGGGCCTCTGTGGTTATCCGTCTCCTTTGACTGCCCGGGAGACAGAGAAGGGCACAGCTGCCAAGGCAAGGACAAGGACAGCGCCAGCCTCAGAGGATAATGGCCCACAAGGTACGTGCAAAACAACCTGACAGTTCCAGGCAACCCAAACTCAGCTAAGCTGAGCATGGCGAGGAACACTGAGGAAATGGGATCTAGGGAAAGGTTTTTTGCATTTACGTAAACTAAATCTGGGTATCTGCTTAGTTCTACCTTCAAAGAACATATTCAGGCTGCTGTAAAAGAAATGAAAATTATAAATTTCTGTGGTATTAAGAGCACCCATCCAGGCTACCTGTGCTAATATCCCTCCAGCCGACTTTGATCAGACTCCCATTTTGCAGAGCACAGGACACGCCTGCTCTTTCACACTGTGCTTGTATGCAAATATCTCGTGCTCCCCTTAACACCTCCCTTCGGACCAGGGGAAAGAAAAAGGATTTAAGCTAAAAGAGGTGGCAGGGAAAAAAATCACGGGACAATTTGAGAAAAAGAGAAAAGAAAACTCCTGGGAGAAAATCATCTGATGCCAAAAAATGCGTCACAACACGGCACAAATGTTTTAGCAGCAGCAGCAGCATCATGACAGAGGCATTGCCATGGCTGGCACCAAACTAGTGAGGAGGAGCAATATTCCAGGGAGCTTACACTTAAAAGCTGGGAAAATGGACCAAAACACGGGAAGGGAAATACAGACAGAGCAAAGGGAATCGCCCAGAGCCACGCTGCTCTGGTGGCTTTCCCAGCTCCCAGTTCTGGAGCTCTTACCCCACTTCCAGCCATACAGCCCTGGGAAGATCTCTGGAAACGAATACCTGCTGCCCTGAATGCAAAATCCTTTCCACCGGCAGCTACCCCGTTCAGAACCCAAACCCAGGGCTCGTTACAGCCTGGTTCAAACCAGCCGGCGCCCCTCGCAGTGACCTTCCACCCACCCTGCACCGCAAAACCAGCCCTGGGGAGCTCCCCCACTTAGGGCAGCAGGCTTCTCCCCTTTTGTTCCATCAGCCAGACACCCTCACTTTTAGGAAACAGGCCTCCTTTTCTCGGTTTTGAGCAAACGTGGAGCAAAAGAAATTAATCAGGCTGAGGCTACTCCTTTAACAGACGTGGCCTTTCCCCATGGCTCCGTGTTTTACTTGAAAATAATTATATGTGGTTAAAATTGAAAAGCACAAAGCAATACACGAGCTGGTAAAGCAGTAAAATTGTGCTTGTACACCACCATGAGGCTTGAGGTTAAACTATTTATATAAACAGAAGAATTCTGCAGTTACACACACAGAGCCTTATGAGCTCTGAGTGAGTTTTTTTACAATGGAAACAGATGAGAAATCCTTAATCTGCTCTGTAACTGATTTAAAGCAAACTGTGAAGGCTGGGAGGAGAGTAGAGGACTCGAAGCCACGCCAGAGTACTGCAAAGTGTACAAGCTGACATATCTAACTGTAAATCATAGAATCCAAAATGCTGAACTTTGAGGGGAAAAAAAAGACAATAGTCTGTGTAGAGATCTGATTCAGAAACTTACACTCAAGGAAAGTAATGATAAACAAGTGTATATAGGACTTTTCCACACATCAAATACAAGCCATTTTTCTCCAAATGTATTTCTACTCAGAATATCCAGTGGGTAAGGTACTGAATTTGAAATGACTGGGACAGTCTGATACTTTGGACTATTACATCTTCAATACAGAGCTGACATTCAAACACGGGCTCACAGTTTCTTTGGGGCTACTAAGGAAATTAAAAAAACACAAACTGAAAAAAAGCAAATAAATATTTAAGCATATTGTCATAAAACGTAAATAGAGCATTCCTTACCTGGGTGTTTGGGTAGCTGGGAATAGTTTCCGTACACCTGCACATAAAACATTACATAATGAGACATGGGGAGGCAAAACTTGCCAAGAGGAATCCAAGCATATCTCAGTACTGACCAGATTCAGAATATTACCTGATATTTTTGCTGAAATAAAATCAGCAAAGAATAATGGCAGCAGAGTAGAGATAATAAACTCTCCATGGTTTATTTGAGGTTAAAAGTACAATTGAAATCAAGTTCCTTTAGGATTTCAATCATAAGTTTTCCTTTGCTACTTTTGGTATTAAAAAGGACATTTTCCATGCAAGTTCAAAAGTCTGTTCCTTCAGTGATGGCAAAATATCCTTCCAGACCCTTCAAGTAGTATTTTCTTGCTTCACCCTTTGATATCTTCATTTATCTCTGAATAAATTACCATGACTGGAAGAAAATTCACAGAAATGCGCACCAAATCCCGAAGTTGTACTGCTCCGTGGAAAGAAGTCAAATACTTCTGTCACAGTCCGTGCCAAAAAGAGAAGATCTTGTCGGCAACTTTCTCCCTGTGCTCGTCCTCCCCTTGCAGTTCCTCGCACGTTGTCAGAGGTCCGGAGGCAGCTGTAGCTCAGGGAAAGGCGCTTCCTTACAGCACCTCGGGCGGAAAAGTCCCTGTCCGCTCCGACACCAGCTGGAAGGGGCCGAAGGGAGCTGGAAGGAGCCGAAGGGAGGTGAAACGAGCTGGAAGGAGCCGAAGGGAGCCGCGATCTCCTCGCCCGTCCCGCTCGCGTTCGCACCTCCACCCCAGACCCTTCTGGGCGGAGAGCGAGCCCGGGTGATGGCCCGCCCTCTCCTCCGGCTCGCTCCCATTCCGGACTCCGTTCTTCTCTATTTTTATCCCGCTGCTGCTTCTCCTCTCCGGGTCCCGAGAGCAGCCGGGCCCGCCGGGACCCAGCCCGGAGAGGCAGCGCGGGGCTCCCGAAAACCCCGCACCTGCGGCGGGGCAAAGGCACAAGGAGCGCCCGCAGCCCAAACACCTCAGGCAGAAGAGAAACCTGCCAAGCAAAGCTGACATCTATTCACTAAAAAAAACGCAGGTGGTATTTCTGTCCAAAGGAAGCTTTAAAAATCCACTGATTCAAATCACATGGCATTCCGAGGAACTGGTTTGACCTTCTCTGTACCAAGCAGGGGAAACTGAGGCATTACCTATTTCACCAGTTTCCTCGGAATTGCACAAATCTAGGAAAAAACTCCCGTAGTTGCTACTTTACTTTTTATTTTAATAAAAATAATTACATGTAAGTATTTTTATAAGAGTCTCCCAATTACCCTTTATATTATGTCACAAATACTAATCAGCATTTTACACGTAAAAGAAAAATAGCAGCTAGAACTAGCTGATATTCTTTATCTGCTCTTCTGTGGTAAAATCTTGTTTTCAGTTCTCTTCAAGTTCTTTATTTTCAGCCAAATAAACTGGAAGAGTAATATTTTAAACAAAATTTGATAATATTTCCACGCCTGTTAATTTCTCCCCTGCATTTCCCTATCAACTCCTTCTTTATCCTCACACAAGCCACTTAAAGGTGATGTAGGCAATATTGGAAAATAAAAATCAGCATCATAACATGCTAATATCTCAACAAAATCCAGATCATTTTATTTACATTTTCTTTTGCCAGAAGTTATGTAAATATACTGGTTAATATTTTCCGCCCCACTCACGCAACAAAATATTCTTTGCTTAAAATCAATGAGTGCACAAGATTCTGAGCTACAGAAAAGTGATTTCCGTGCATGTCACTGCCCCTGCAGGACTTTCCTTCTGACCTTTAGGCCCTCTGCAGCCACCCATTAAAGACTCTTGGCCCATCTCTCCAGAGGCCTCTGCACCTGAACTCACCTGGTGCCCCCAGCTCCTCTCACCTGCCTGCTGCTCAACCAGCGAGCTCTAGGCAAGAGCTGGTCAGAACTCGTGGGGTGAAACAGGTTCCACTCAGCCTGCATACAGAGATTCCACAGCTGGAAACCAGCGAGCCCAGCCCTGGTTTCCCCAGCTGGATTCCCGGAGGGATCCGGCGCTCCCCGAGCTCTGGGGGTAATGGCTGGAAGCAGATGGGACTGTGGGGTCCGAGGGCTGAGGGAACCAAAATTCACTTTGGAAACCCTAAGACACACATGCTGCATGAATGCTCCAAGGTTACCAAAGATAATGTTACAAAACTTCTGTATTGAAATGAAATGTGAATTTTGTTTGTAATCCTGGTTTAAGACCCTTAACAGAAAAATTTTGAAAATTCTGAATTTTTGAATTTCAGTTCCCACAAAAATTTAGTCATAACCAGCCTGGCTTTTGCTTATTTCTGTCCAGCTTTTTTGAGACTTCCGTCTTCATTACTGTTAGCCACAGTCTCCTCGATATCCTGTAGGAAAAGGAGGAGTTCTGTGCAAACCCCATGAATTCTGCATCGTATAGTGACAAGCAGAACCATCCTTAGAAATAAGAAAGCTGCAACTAAAAATCCTGAGAAAAAGCTAAAATGTAAAAAGAGAAAGACAGGAATTTGAAATATTTGCCAAGCGGGGCCTGTCAAGGGAAAGAATATGCTTACCAAAACAATGGTGAGAATCCAAGCAAACACGTTCACTGCCAGAAATTTCTGTGGAAACAGCAAATTGCAAGCAGGCATTGGAGATTATTTGCAGGAACAAATTCTGAATTTATTCCTGTGATGCCCTGGAAACACGATCTGAAAAGCCACAGTGCCCCCAGCACAGCCCGGGCAGCACCCTGAGCGCAGCCGGAGTCACTGCTCCGGCGCCGGGCGCGGCTCCCGAGGAGCCGCAGGTGGAACGGCGCTCGCCGCCAGGCCCTGCAGGTCCGCAGAAGCCCCGCGGGCAGCAGCTGGGGCTGGCAGCCCGTGCCGAGCCCCGGAGGGGCGGCCCCAGCACCGCTCTCCGTCCTCGGCCCTGCCGGGGATGCGGGACGGGGCTGCGGGGCCGGGCCCGGGAACCGCCCCGGAATTCCTGTCCCGGCAGGGAGCGGGGAAGGGCCGGGGAGGGGCTGCTCCGCGTGGGCCGAAGGGTCAGCAGCACGGAAAGGTCGAGGGGTTTGTGGCGGTGGCTGCGACAGCCGCACCAGGTGGGTGAGGATGCGGCGGCGCTGCTGGCTCACCTGCCGTTCGCTCAGGTGATAACGCGACTGGAACACAAAACCTGCAAACGCGGCAGCTGGCACTCACCAGAAAGGACAAACTACCCCAAGTGAAAAACCTTTGTAGCTCGCTGCCTAAATGCAAGCAGAGCAATAACCACTGAATGTTTTACCCTGTAGCAGACAAACAACTTGTAACACAGCTTTCTTCTTGTTTTCGCTGGAATCACCAATTTACCGTTTGAGAGCTGGTTCATAACTGGGATTGAAACACTTCAGCAAACATCTTAAAATACTCCTTTCTAAGAATCAATCTAATAGATTTTGTAAAACTTCTGGAACATCACAGTCTCTACTAACACATCAATAAATATTCTGGATTAAAATGACTCTGGTCAAACTGTTTCTGTCAGTAACAGGCATTGTTAGCAAGGTGGTTACAGCTGATATATCAACACACACCCACTTACATTTTACCACGAAGTTTTCTTGTAACAGACATCCCAGCTGAGTACTTGCAGAAGGGGTTTTATTTAATTCGCTTACACAAATCACCCCACAGCTGTGTAAACTAATTCATCTGTCCCCTTTGCTCCAGGGCACTACTCAGATGTACATAAGTGCAATTTGGTTAGATTTGCACTTTAAAAAATCATTTGCCAGCTACATCACCTTCAAAGAGACTGAAGAATGTTTCTTTCTCTTCTTCCTGGATGTATTACAATCAAATCATGGTAATGGGCGATACTAATTGGCCAGCCAGGGAGATTCACTGGAAATAGAACAACACCGGAGCTTCCTGGTTCTGGAGAAAAGCAGGAAAATACAAACTTCACTTAAAGCCACACTTTTGCTTTTTAAAAAAGTGCAAAAATGAATTATTTAAAATAGTATCATCATATTAATCTGTATTGATGCAGTGGATGGGGATGAGTCAGAAAAGGCTGAGTTGCGCTTTTTCTTAGGGCTTCCAGCACACAAATTCTGTTTTCCTGTGGGAAGGGGTGCCCCTACAGCAGCGGTAACAGCACAGCCCTTTCTCCTGTGCTGGAAGAATTCTGTGGCCTCTGCTCGCGGCACTGAACGCCTGCACTGACCCCACTGTCCCCCTCTGGAGAGGAAATCCAGTGCAGGAGAAGTTTTATTTAAGCTCAAGCGTGTGCAGCCTCCCACGCTTTCCTAACTCAAGACTGCAAATCTAAAGAAAACCAAAATGCACCACAGAGAGGCGATTTTGTTCTTATTTTAAAAACCGTTTGTTGGTGTTTGTTCTTGTGGATGTGCCATCCTCTGGTGCTGCTGTGCTGAGCTCTCCATGGGCAGCTTTTCCTGCAATCCCTGTAACATCCTTTTACATGGTGAACATTCAGCCATCTGTGGGTGCCCACGAGAGAGCAACAGCTTGAAGTACACTGTACCCATTTTCTTAGAACAATTAAAAATATATTTTTCCCATCAGCACTTCCCCAACCAAACAACTGGCAAATGTAACAGGAGGTCAGTTTAGCTTTGTAAGGTTTCCCTAGGACCGAGAAAACTCGTCCAGCAGCATCAGTTGCTTCTCTTGACATTGGAACTTTGAAATTGAATTGTGTGAAAGTGTGTTTTTATTAGAAAGAGGCAAGAGGGTTGTCTAGTTGACATTAAGGATATGTTTTCATGACAAGACAAGTGTGGCTGGAGCTCTTGTAGCAGCAGAAACAAATAAATTGCAGGCAGCACAGGCCAGCAAACGTGAGCTTACATATCCAAGGGTCCAGACAGATCCAGGGGCTGCAGCTTCTGTTCTGTGGCTCCCTGTGCAACACTCAATACATTATCCAGCTGTGACACTCAAATGCTTATTTTGCCACTTAGAACTAATACAAAATAAAATTTTCTTCCATATCTACCTATAAGTCATCCGTTAGAAAGATGGTGTGGCTTTTTTTTGTTGTTTTGTGGGTTTAGTTGAAGCAGGAATGAACTCATGGCCTGAAGTTCCCCGGGATGAGCCACCATTTCCAAGGTTCACACGCTGTCTTGAATAAAATAAATTAAAATTTGGTGTGCCTGGGGAGCCACCAGCAGAACAAGAGTGATGAGTGATAAGCCAGGAGTTACACAGAGATTTGAAGTCTGGAAAGGACCCAACCAGCTTTACACACTCGGGGCAGAGGAGGAGAAGGAGCAAGGCTGGGGTCAGTGCCGAACCTCGCGGGGTGAGGGACGGAGGGGAATGTGCAAGCCCCGGTCCTGGTCCTGGATGTCTCGGAGGATGGGCTGGACAAACCCTTGCCAGACACACTGTGAAAACACTCAGTCTTACAGCATGAAGGTGCAGCTGAATCAGTTCTTTTGGTGCGTTCCAACTGTATTTTGCCATCATTCTGTGACTTCCAAGATCACGGATGTCCTTGCACATTCTCCTTTTTCATTTTTTCCCTCACAGTCAAACAGTACTCACTTTAGCCAGTATCAACAACAAGATTTTCACTGCAAGACTCCAGTACACAGCAAAAAATCATGCAGACAAAAACCCTCAAGGCATGATAAGGAAAGATTTAAAACAATTTATGAAATAAATGTCTATACCTTCTGGGGAAGCACTGTGCATAAAGATCTTGCCCAGGCTGTGCGAGCACCGCCTGTGGAAGGATGCAGAGGGTGGGAGGCACAGCCACACGCCCGGACCTCATTAGCACCTCTATCAGTAATTAACAGCGGAACCAGCCGGGGAACGTGCAGAGCTGTGACCGGCCCCAGCAGAGCTGAACGGGCAGCCTCGGGTGAGGGGCAACGAAGGCACTGGAGGGGCTCTTCACTGGCCCAAAGACAGCTTCTAAACCTGCGAAGAACCGCAAAGGCGCTGGGAAACCCTCAGAGGCAGCAGGAACTGAGGCTTTGCAGCTCTCACTTGCACAGCGCCCTCCAAAAGAGCTGCGACATACCCTCTAAACCCCCATAGCCCCCCCAAAAGAGCAGCGAAATACCCTCTAAACCCCCATAGCCCCTCCAAAAGAGCTGCGAAATACCCTCTAAACCCCCACAGCCCCTCCAAAAGAGCTGCGACATCTAAACTAAACCCCCATAGCCCCTCCAAAAGAGCTGCGACATACCCTCTAAACCCCCATAGCCCCTCCAAAAGAGCAGCGAAATACCCTCTAAACCCCCACAGCCCCTCCAAAAGAGCAGCGAAATACCCTCTAAACCCCCACAGCCCCTCCAAAAGAGCAGCGAAATACCCTCTAAACCCCCACAGCCCCTCCAAAGTGCCCCAGCCGGCGGCATCGAAGGGCGGCCGCTGCCGGCCCGCGCCCCAGGACGGAGCCAGCAATTAACGGAGTTTCGGTGGAATTGCCCAGCCAGCAGAGCAGCTCACGAGGCCAGCGCAGGAAATCTTGGGCTGACAGCGCCCACAAGGACAAACTGAGCAGTTCAGACTGGAGAGAAGGAAAACAAACAAATCCTGGAGCTAATTCAACAAGGCTAACGCTATCATGGAAAAATATTTTTCTAATTAAGAATATGAGAAGTTGCTGGTTGATGCCAGAAAACAAAATACAGCGTTTGGGCAATAAAATTGAGGCCTAATCAAATGCAAATACTTTCATTGTGCAACACATGTAATATTAAGCTGATTTAATATATATATATATCTAGATATTCCTTATGAAAGCATCAAGACAGTGGTGATTCAAAGACCAATTAAGCAGGTGGATAAAACCATACAATAAATTATGTATTTAAAGTTTCTTTAAATGAGGTCCCACTTCCTAACTGCTAGTTATTGGATTAGCCCTTTTATTGTCTACTCACTGCTCATTGGACTTTTTTGTGCTGTGCTAGTGCCTTGAACAACTTACTCCATGGGCTGAAGAAAACATTTGATTTTTGCAAAGCAGTTTAGGCTTTTGTGCCAATCCCGAAGATTTAATTTAATTAAATCTTTGATTATCTAAGCCTTAATGTCAAGCTTACATAAAATTGGATAATTGTATAAATAGAACGTTTTACAAATCCTTTTCTATGTGATTAAACCAAATCCTTTTTGCCAGAAGCCACTGTCTGTAACTGGGTATGTTTTGGGATCATTCAGGTAGTCAGATTTTCTTAATTACACAAATATTTCACCAGGATAAACGTTGCCTCTAGGATTTCTGCCAGCTTTTCTCTTACAGTTTTACATATTTGCCTCTTGCTCTTCAGGGTAAAAGCAACTCCATGGAGCTTTCATTGGACTGCTTTGTGAAAATTCAGCACAACAGGAGAAGGCAGCAGCCAATGGAAATTACTTCTCAGCAAGAACACCTGAGGTTCTTACAGACGCGTACTACAGACTCTCCATCCTGCGGGGAATGGCACAGCTCTGGCTCCTGCAGCTTCCTGCTTGAGATCTCAGTGGCAAAAGCAATGAGAGGGTGGGGACAGAAATCAGAGAGCTGGCTGAAGCATTGCCAGGAGCTCCCAAATCTACACTCTTATTAAAATCTGAAGAGTCATCAAATCTGAAATGCAACTCATTAACTAATTTAAAAGCCTGAAAACTGAATTCCAGAACAAGTAGCATAATTTCAGGTACTGAGTCTTGGCTCTCAGGCCAACACATAAACCAAACCCGGCATAAATTCTCCTCCATGACCTCTCTTAACCACTGTGATTCCTGTAGGTTTGATCCTCACTCTGCTGCAATGCTTAATAATCTGAATAATTACTTACATCTGTCGGCTGGAACAGTCATCCCAAAGATCCTAAAATCACAAGACACACCCTGGAATCATGGAACTGCCTAAAAACATATTCTCAAAACAACAAATGAAAGAAAAAAATCTGATTTGTATCTGCCACTGTTCTTAATGCACACTGCAGGAAAGTAAACTGGAATAAAATCAACCATTCAAAATGTGATTTTGACTATGAAAATGGATATGATATGGAGATTGAAGAAATTCTCCTTTCTTTTTCTAGGGGATTTGTCAATCTCTCAGAGATTTTCATAGGCTCCTTAAAGAAATATCATTTTCAGATATCATTGCAGCTAAAGACAATTGATGCAACCTGATTCATATATTTTCAAATTAGTTAGAAATCTAAGATTTTTTCAAGAGATTAAGTGTTTCCCTTTTGGGCTTAAGACTTTTTTAGCATATGCAGAGTCAGCTGGGACAAAGAGCAGGAGATGGAACCATCAAGAAATACCCAGCACATCAATCTGCAGAGTTAAATACGGAAGAAACAGTTCTTTCATCAGGCCAGTACCTGTGGAAATGGCATTACAGAACTTAACATGCCAGACTTTCAACAGCCAGGGATATGTGCCATGTATTCAGCAGTAAGATTTTTTGCTCAGAGAGAGTAAAACCATTAATCCTCTGCTAACAGTGAACCGCTAGGAGCCAGTATCCACTCTATAGATGGCAATTAAAATACAAATGAGCCTGGAAAACGTGGTTAACTAAAGCAGATGGCATTGTTTCCTCCATAATTAATATCTGATGTGTTTTGCTGAAGCTGCCAGGCCAGCACAGGTCTCAGGCAGGGGCACTGTGAGCACGGGTCAGGGGCAGTGCCCTGCTGGCAGGGGCTGCAGCCACAGCACCCAGAGGGCACTGGCAAAACTCAACCCAGCTGAAAGGAACCCCAAAACCGGCAACGGGAGAATGCTCGTTCTGGGCTGAAAGCCTTTCAAACTGCAACGCAGAGTGTGCTACGTGCCTAAATCGTGTTCCTCTCTCACCTGTGACTCAAGGTCCCTGCTGCTTTTAAGGAGAGTATTCTCCAGCTAAGCCACACAGAACCATCACAGAGTTGCTCTTCCAGCCCCCCCAGCTCCAAACCTCAGGGTCTATGAGGAGGAGCACCTTTCTCCCCTATTTACACCTCTTTACAGCAAAACAGGAACTATAATACTCAGGACACCAATCCCTCAAGCTTTCTGCTCAGTTTGCTACTCACAGCATAACTTTGCTACAAGATCAGCGCATGAATGATATGACAGTACTGTGCTAGATTTGGCTACTGCACACTCCTCACCACATTTTTGTTTTGTAGCATTAGCTGATCAGCACTTAATGGATGACTTTTTTTCCCAGGTGAAGCTATACCTCGGTTCAGTGTCAGTTGTCCATGTGTTGGCTGTCTTCATGTAGTAAGCTCTGATTTTAACACTTTTTCAACCTAAATTTGATGAATTGTGGGAAAGATGATGGCGGTGCCTACGCTTTGCTGTGCTGACAGCATGAGGATGAAGCAACCCACGCGCAGTGCAGGTCTCGGTGCGTTTCACGCTTCCGCCGGATTTCACCTAAAAATGGAATTCTGAAGGACACCGAAAACCGCCGGGCGGGCGGCGGCCGCCACCGCGTGGCCGAAATAGGAACTGCAGCGGCGTCCGGGGCGGGGGCTCAGCGCGGCCCGAACGGCCCCGGGATCAACCCCGGCACCAATCCCGGGATCAACCCCGGCACCAATCCCGGGATCAACCCCGGAACGGGGGCCCCGGCACCAACCCCGGCATCAACCCCGGAACGGGGGCCCCGGCACCAGTCCCGGCATCAACTCCGGAATGGGGACCCCGGGATCAACCCCGGAACGGGGGCCCCGGCACCAGTCCCGGCATCAACCCCGGAACGGGGGGCCCCGGGATCAACCCCGGCACCAATCCCGGGATCGCCCCGGGACCATCCTGGTCCGCTCAGAGCATCTGCATCCTGCTGTAGCAGGAAAAGAGAATTCTGCAGTAACCGCCCGGTCTCCAGGACAAAATTANCGCCCCGGGACCATCCTGGTCCGCTCAGAGCATCTGCATCCTGCTGTAGCAGGAAAAGAGAATTCTGCAGTAACCGCCCGGTCTCCAGGACAAAATTACCTTAAAGCTTCATCGGACCTGTTCACTCAGTGAGATAAGAACTACTCGCAGCTGGTTTAAGCCTGGCAACGACTGCAGGTGATGGGTCTCAGACAGTTCTTTCACACATAAATTTGGCAGAATTACTCGTTTGCTATAGCCTGAAATAAGTTTTATACCTAGGTCTAAAAGTATATATATAAAGTTTTAAACTTAGGTATTCGAATAAAACAAAACATCCAGTACAAGTAAGAAATAAAAATACCAGATCCAGAATCAAAAGACAATGAATAATGCCAAAAGTTGCAGATTCCTTGTTAACTATGACCCACCTTTTAACTTGTAAATGCAACAAAGCTCTCTGGCTTGAGCTCTTTCCCTAAAACCTGCCCAGAGAATCCACCCCTAGACCCAGAAGTTTTTCCTTTTTTTTTTTTTAAACGATGTAATCCATTGAAAAAGTCTGACAGGAAAATTAACCTCTGTATTCTCAGCCTAACCAAAACACACAGTGCTCCCCTCCAGGACCATTTCTGAAAGCCACCAAGATGGAAAAGAGCCATCAGCAAGTTAGCACTGGTTTTGTGCAGTGGCAAGTTTATACAGCAGGAGCAACAGGAATTATTATCACTGCTGGGAAATCAGACTGTGGTACTGGCTCAAGCAAACTCTTCACTGAAAAAAGTTCAACACAAGGAACCATTGATTATTGACTTGATTTGCTGTCTTTGGCTTAACACTTTGTACAGAGACTTAAATGGCTGCATCATGAAAGGTCCTGGTGTCTCAGAGCATCATCAGTGACTTTTCAGCAGTCGCAGGAAGAAGGACACTGGGTAAAGTTTTCTTCTTAGATGCTACAGATCACCACAACCTTGAAGAGCTTCCTGTTTATGACTGTTTTACAGTTGGTTTTCAGTCCTTGCTAATAAAGTGTCAGCACAGAAAAAGGCAGCTCTGAGCAACCCATAACTGCCTCCTAGAAACCTGAACTATATTGATAACATTCAATTCTGAATGCTTGTATTAAATGTACTAAAACTGTGACTTTAGAGATAGGTTTCACTCACTAAATCTTCTGGTAACATTAATATAAATGTGAATTTTTGTTTATAGTATTATTTGGGGAAACTTATCATCACAGTCTCACCTTTTTTCCCCTTCATGTAAGGAGAATAAATATGGCAACCTGATTCTTTTCGTGTCAGAATTCCAGGATCACAGCAAGGCAGACAACTGCTACCATCCTAACCAAAATAAAAATCAAGGAATCTACTCCTATACTAAACCAGTGCCCCAATACAAACACTGTCCCATTTCAGAACACTGCTGTTTGGGGGAAGTCATTCACTCACTGAACTCTCACTTCACTCGGTGAATTAGAAGATAATTACCCACACAAGCCAATTAAAAGTATTTGCCTTGTACACTCAAATGTGTAACCCAAGGAGGTTTAGGCTGAGCTGGAGCCTTGGTGTGAATAACACGCCCTTTGTGTCAATAACCGGACAAACAAGGATGTTCTTGTTTGGGCTCATCAGCAAGACCCTCCAAGTCTGTTCTCTGAAAGAGCTCCTGGCTAGGACAGCGCAGTCACATCCTCCAAAAGCAAATCCCCAGCTAGGTGTGCCCATCCTGGCCACTTGCAGAGATAACCAGGACTTCCACAGTCACAACTCCTCCAGGGGATGCTCACACAGCAGCCTGTGCTAGGAAAAGCCAAGCTTTTCAGCTCAGTGCAAGTCCCAACACATACACACACAGAGCTATAAATTAATGCTCCCAGGTGAAGAGAGAGATCAGCTCTGTTTAAGCATCTCAGTTACCTGTAAGACATTGCTATCAGTCCTGGCCTAAGAGGGACAACCAAGTGTTGCCAAAACTCAGGTGAGGAAGGGACCAGTACTACCAGTCCAGGCAAAGAACTGGCTTCAATCAAACCATGCACTTGTTTCAGGAAGGTGAGGGCAGAAGTTTATCCCAGCAGTCTCACACTGTAATAGCAGCACAACAGAAAAATTTCTATAGGGAAAAGACAAATGTTGTGCCGTAACTTGTAGGTACAAGGGATGCAGTCTTCACCTTTCTTGGCACACAGATTTCCAGTGCTGCAGACAAGTGCTACCCAGTGTTTCTAAAGAGGAAAAAAAAAAGATTCTCTGTTGAAATCCTGAGATCCAAGGGCAGTCCTAGCACTCCTACAGAGGCCTTTAGCTTTCCTTCACTTCACGGCCCAGTAAGGAGCACGTATGCTCTGCCCAGCTCCTGCCTCTGCTTTAGCTGCTTTGCACATGCACTTCTCCAGCTGCTTTTGTGGTAGAACTCTCTGGGCCTGGGCACTTGAAACCTCCCAGCTTTATCCTGGAACAAGGAAGAGTGAATAGCCCAGCTCCTCATCCTGCCCGAGTCACCACTGAGCAGGGTCTGCCTCTAACCTGTCAGGAGCACCTGAAACCAGAGAGCTCGGCGTGGGAAAACTCACCCCGTGGTGTGCAGGGAACACGGAATCCTACAATTACCTGATCCAGGCAGAGCTGTCAGGCACCACTTCCAGAGGATTTCGGTCTCCACTCAGCCCTGGCATTGATGTGACTTCAGTAAACAGGTTCTTACAACACAACTTTAATTTTCCTCTTTACTTGACTGAATAGGTTAAGATTTTGTTTTCTCTAAACCCAACTAGTGAAAACTTCCTTAGAATGGTTATAGATAAGGAACTTGAACTGAGCAATCTCCACGCGCATTTAAGGCTATCTTGCATTATTTAAAATCAACAAGGAGTAAATATAATAAATATAATGCTGCAAACAGGCTTTACTCCACTCCCAAGACACTGCAAATTGAAGAGATTCCTTTACAGCAGCATCAGTATTCCTATCTGCTTCAGAGCTGGATTTCTCTGGACTTGGGAGATGCACTCACAATTACAGAACAAAGCTCCCGACAGCTGGAGCAGTCTTTAACCAGCTTCTTCCCCTTTCCAGCTGCTCTGGAGGAATCACACCAAGGACAGTACCTGTGCCAAGCAGGTGAGCTGTAAAGGTGACACCGTTCACATGCTGTGAAACCACACAAACAACTCCAGTGCTGCTGCCTTTTCCTCTTGAAGTGTGTCAAAACTGCAGAACTACAGAAGCTTTCCATTGTTTCTGAGCAGCACGTTTCCAGAAGGGAGAGCTCGAGGACAAAAAAGCTACCACAGCTAGTAACGCAGCAGCAGCCAAGCCAGCAGGATTAACCACGATCTGCACAGGGAATTAGTAACAAGAGCCTACAACAGGAAGTTAAAGCAAGATTCTGCGGCAAGAAGAGTCAATGAAACATTAAATGGGAGTTTGTCCCTTTACAAACACCCAGTGTACAACACTCCTCATTTCCATCCAGGAGCTTCAAGCCTTAAACACACACAACTCAGCTTCTGAGCAGCTAAAAAACCAAACCAAAACCCCAAACCCCCAACCTGAACTAACTCAAAAATGGCTCCTTTACAGCAATACTGCACAATAATTGTAGCCCAGTTTTTGCTACCGGGTAGCAAAGTTGAATATTCAAGTAATTATGTACACAAACATGCAAGTTAAAAGGAATAAATGAAATGCTCCACTTTATTAAGAAACCAAAAATACAAAACTGAAGAGTTCAAGGCTTCATGTACTCAAACACTACTGAAAAAAAAATCCTAAACTTAAGTTTTGCTTACTAGCAGTACTAATATTGACCAAGATTCATCTCTACAAGGTAGTGTTGAAAGTTGACATTTTCCATTTGTGCTGTAATAAGCCAGTTTCAAATTAAGAACTTGGTGCAGTTACAGTAAAGTCTAGATGTTTAATTCACTGTGGCTTCAGTTAATACACCACTGGGTAGGCAAGAGCGGTTTAGCTCAAACCGTGGTTGTTTTCTGGTTTGTGAATTTGAAGATGCTTAGGATTGGTTTAACCAGCTATAGCTCTACTGCTGCTCCATGCAAAGACACAGCTGAAGTCACCTAAGGGACCTGGATGCCATTTGCTTCTGGCTGCTAAACACAGAGCTCTGAAGGGACCTGCAGAACACAGAAACAGCGAGGAGTTGGCTGTATGCAACCGCAGCACGTGCAAGCAGAACTGCAGGCCGTGCTCTCCAGCCACCCTGCAGCACGGACACTGCCTGTGCTGGGACCGCTCGCCCGGCCACGGCTGCAGCTCTGCCTGCCAGCTCAGCCTGCCTCAGGTGCTTCAGCTCTACACGCCAACAAAGAAGGAAAGGTTAACTGTTAGCTCTGAATTAGCAAGAGGAGCATAACATGAGAAGCAGGAAGGAAAACAGAATGAGAAACGCAGTAGTAGACAATCAAGTATTACCCTCAAATGAAGAACAGAAGACACTTTGAACAGTTTTCCTAACAATGCATGAAAGTTCACTTGCTTAGAGATACTTGAAATACAACTTTATTACCTAAACAAAAGAATGGGAATGACAGAAACAAAGATTTTCCACTTAACACTCTGATGTGACTGCAGCAGTCTTATATTTGAAACTCAAAAGGGGAAGTAATTGCAGTCCAAAAACAGCTAAATATGCAGGTCCAAAATATGAAGGTTTTTTGTTTTGGTTTTTTTTTTCATTTTGTTTTGTTTTTTTGTTTTTTTTTTTTTAAACTGCCACATTCACTCCGAAGCCCATTCATCTCTTTCAGCATCCCAAAGATTAAGCACATGTTCTGCTCAGCTAGATAATAAAGTGGCAAACACGCTGCACCACTGACATCACAGGACAGTTGCCTATAAAACTAGACTTCTGACGCTGGGCTCCAGCTTCATCTCTCACAGGTCATCATCTTCATCTGGCAGTGCAGTGGTCTGAGCAATCTGGAACAAAGAAAGATACACTTAAGAACTGTTCTTCAGCTCTTTGTGCCATGAGTGTGACACCAGTCACCAGGCACTTGTCTGCCCTCCGCGCCCTCTGCCACTGACCTGTAAGTCTTGCTCATACTGTGCTGCCAGTGCTGGGTCCATAACAACTTCAGGAGGTGCGAGCGCAGGCATGGCAACAAACTCCAAGTTAGGATCTCCAATTAGCTTTCTAGCAAGCCACAGGAAAGGCTTCTCAAAGTTGTAGTTACTCTTGGCTGAAATGTCATAATACTGAAAAGAAGTATATATTAGACATTTTTAAAAACCCTCTCATATTTAGGACATACCAAGATTAACACACAATCAGGTCTTTTACCTCATTTTTTTTTACTGCATGGCTTTTGTTTGCATTTTCATAAGCAGTTATGATCTAAGTGTCTAGAAACAAACAGTTTCAGGCAGAAACTATTAACTGAGAGGTACCAAATCTCATCAAGGATGGAACTTTCAGGAGGCAGTAGTGCATCTATCTTTCTCCTGTGATGTGATCTACTGTAGCCTCAATCCTGTGATCCGATGAGATTCTGAGCAGTTAAAGCCAAACGCACAGAAGTTCTTAAAGAACTTATCACAGCTTCTGCTCCAGGCCAGTGATTATCATCCTCAACACCACCACTTCCCACTCCCCTGAATTTTGGTTTGAAGAGCCAACAGATGTGGGGCTCCCGATAAAGACAAAGGCAGAGCACCTAATTACTGTCTAAAACCCAGCTGCACTCAACAGACCCAACCAACCGGATTCCTCCTGACTCACCTGGAGGTTCTTCTTCCTATGGAAGACAATGGATTTTGCCTTGACTTTTCTGTCCTTAATATCCACTTTGTTGCCACACAACACTATAGGGATATTTTCACATACTCGTACCAGATCTCTATGCCAATTAGGTACATTCTTGTAAGTAACTCTTGATGTTACATCAAACATTATGATGGCACACTGAGCTGCAAGAGAAGGAAAGTCAAGTGACACCAGCAGTAACCACCTGCTCACAAGATGGGACAGAGAAGAGGAACCCAGATATCTCTCACATTAGGGTTAAGCATCTGCATTAACTTTTCCCTCCCAGCATCACACTTCTGACAGCTCCAGTTCTGTTAACAAGCTTGATGCACAGTCCACAGAAGTCCACAGAACCTGGCCCATGACTGTCACCTCACATCTGTGCTGCCCATCTCCAACCAGCTGCTTTTACCAATTCAGCTGTATCACTGAGGAACACGGTGTTACACTACATGAGAATGTACAAGACTATAGAAGCCGACTTGGATTTGCCCAAATGTCTGGCGGAATCAGTTAACACCTATTTAATTCATCTTGGACCTGCTAATGAAGCTTCAAGGCAGGCTGAGAGCCTGTGGTCCACATCTCAGGATGCCCTTGTACAGAGCAGTTTCTCAAAGAACTCAATAATACTCGACAAAAAATAAGTTATAATAAAGATATGCAGGTGAGTGAATTAACACAGGACAGATCTTTGCCAAGCAGAAGTAAGGAACACTATCTGCACTTTATCAGAAAGAAAAGTGGACTCTGGCATGGAGGTGTCCAGCTTCCTCACCGTACCAAAAAATCCTAAGTTTCTGTGTTCCAAGCCCTTGCCTGAGCACAGCAACACAAGACAAAAATCTGCACTTACGGAAGCACATGTTTTCCCCCCTTAACCACCAAATTTCACCAGCAGTATCTGGTCATTAAAGGTGTACTACTTTCATTAATACCAACGCACACAGTAATACAAATCTTAGCATTAGCACAAGTTGTCTGGCAAAAGACATAATCCTCTGCATGAAGAGTCTGAAGACATCTAAACCAGCTCATCACTGCAGCCACACTGACAGCTTCCAGCAGGGCCACCACGAGCAGAATGAAGGACTGAACTCTAAGAGGTACAGAATTGTCCCCGTGCCCCCATCTTACCTTGGATGTAGTAGCCATCACGCAGGCCACCAAACTTCTCCTGGCCAGCTGTGTCCCATACATTAAATTTAATAGGGCCTCTGTTAGTATGGAACACCAGAGGATGAACTTCAACACCCAGTGTTGCTAGGGAAATAACAAAAAGCAGTGCATTTAGTAAGTCATGGATTGTACTTCCATTTGTAAGATATTGGAGATCAAATGTTTCTTCAGACATACCTACATACTTCTTTTCAAATTCACCAGTCAAGTGACGCTTTACAAATGTTGTTTTACCAGTGCCACCATCACCAACCAGAACAAGCTGTGCACAGATAAAGGAAAGGAGTCAGAGCAATGCATTTTGAGACAATCATCAGTCATTCTAGCACAGATACTGTTTATTACTGCAAGGAACTTGGCTCCTACAAGGTGCTGTAAACAAAAGACAGAACTCCCCATGAGGCAGCTCCCTGTGCTGGGAAACAATACGTTAATCCCATCATGCTGTAACTCTGGTCAGTCTTACCCAGTCCTTGTAGGTAAGAACTGCAATGCACTGTGAATATGGTTCTACTGAACTGCTACAAGAGACTGAATGAAGAATGTTTAGGGCTTTCAACCTGAATGTGACCACATTTGGAGAGGAAATAATTAAACCACCCCCCTGGTGAAATCCATTGTTATCTTACAATTAAAAAAACCCACCAACATTTGCACCATGAACTGGAATACACTAGCCAAGCATTGCAAGAAACACAAGTCACAATTTCAAGCAGCAGTCTTCAGACTTCTAGCTGGTAAGGTAACAAAAAACCACCGCCAACCCACCAGCCACACAAAACAACAGAAAATTCTCTTCTGAAACACTTGAAAAATTAGCACATGAGAGAAAGGCTATTCTAATTCACTCCAAGCACCTCTTACAGTGAACTTCGGTTCTCAAATTTAAAAATCATTCTGTAAGCGAAGATCCATTAAAATTTATTAGACTAAACTACAAATAGAACAAACCGACACAGTTTAACAGACTCTTTTTGTGCAAGTTGTATGGAATACTGCAAAAAATTGCCCCATTAAGGAAAGACCAGCACCTCAAAACCAAACCCACCATCCACGTCGGCACTCCAGAGTGGCCCGTGCTACTTTTCTAGTGAAGGGAGAAAAAACCCCAAACCCAACCTGCGAACCACTCCCTTACCTTAAACTGCACTTGGGGCTCTCCTTGGGCGGCCATGCTGGGTCTGCGGGGGAAATGGCAGCGTGTGAGCTCAGCGCGGGGAGCGGCCGCGGGCCCCGCCGGAAGGGGCCGTTTCCAGCTCCGGGCGCGCTCCGCTCCGCGTGCTCCGGCCCCTCCGAGGGCAGGCGGCGCCTCCCGCCCGCGTGTGGCGGCGCGGCGCGCGCTAATGGCGGCGGCACGCCCGCCCGGCCCC
>VWPU01009399.1:0-40322 GCA_013398955.1 Callaeas wilsoni
CGGCGCTGGTTGCGCCGCGAGGGGGGCCGGTGCCGCCGCCGGCCCCGCCGAGACGCGCCGCTGAGGGGCTCAGCGCAGCCCGGCTCCGCCGTGAGGCGCTGGCCGGGAGACCCGCTCCCCGCTGGGAGTGGGAAATGATCCTCGTCACACCGGGCTGCGCTGGGAGTGGGGGAAACGCCTCGGAAGTGCCCGAGGTTATTGCGGAGATGTTTTTTTTCATGTAAATAACGGACGAGAGTGCGTCGGGCGTTCTGCTGTTTCTCATTTATAGCTTTTCTTTCTGGTATTCAGATCTCAGAATTCTTGTTTGTATTATTTACTTCGGACAACGCAAACTGGGTGTTTATCTTTAATTCGACCCAGCCTTGTTGGAATACGAATGGGAAGGGAATAGCTTTTCAAGATTTTTGTTGACTTGAAACATCATGTCTCTTTTTTTCTGTTTAATAAATATTTTGTATTTAGTGTAAGTCATAAGGAGTAATTCAAAGCATTGTAGCAAAATCAGAGGCCTCTGCTATCTTAGAGAGCACCATTCTAAATGGCAGTACAGAAGATGGGGTATTACAAAACAAGCGAGGCTGTGAGCCCTGTCCCGGCTGCCGGCAGGCTGGCGTCTGCTGCCTTATGGCATTGCCTCGGGCTTTTGCATTGCCGATTGGGAGCCTGGGCTCTGTACCGTTCTTTGGTGGCTCGCGAGTCCAAGGAGGTGAGAGCCGGTGTGCGATCATGTCACGATAAGGTGCGGTCACAGCATGAACTGCTATGAGGTTGTGACTCGGCCACACGCGTGTTTGTTCCAGAGAACGGGAACTGTCTGGTAAGGATCAGGGAGTTGTGTCTGGGAAATCCAAAAGAGCTTTTGTGCTTGAATACCGAGGTGATGAGAAGATAGGGGTTACAAGTGGAGAAGAATGCTCCATCCCTAGAAGTATTCAAGGCTGGGTTGGACAGGGCTTGGAGC
The DNA here is from genome assembly GCA_013398955.1 of Callaeas wilsoni. NCBI lineage: Eukaryota > Metazoa > Chordata > Aves > Passeriformes > Callaeidae > Callaeas > Callaeas wilsoni. The sequence continues at coordinate 965 of VWPU01009399.1, forward strand.
AGCCTGGTCTCATGGAACGTGTCCCTGCTTATGGCAGGGGGCTGGAATTAGGGGAGCTTGAAGGTCCCTCCCAGCCCAGGCCGTTCTAAGAAGAATCTGCTGCTGCTCCATGTGTCAGGCACGCTTGTGAGTCTCCCATGCTCAGAGGACTTGAAGGCTCATTGCTTTAGCTTCTGCTTTGCCTTGTCTGTAGAAACAACAGTCTTCCAAATGATGGAGACTGGCAAACCAGGTTTAGCAGCAGCATATCAGTCTGTGGGGAAAAGCAGAAAGTTGATGTAAAGTCAGGGAGCTCAATTTAAAATTAGCATGAAGGTTTTCTAGCACAATAATTTGCTTGGGCTAGGCAAGCAGAGCTTACCAGCTGTCTCACTCAGTGAGCTGGGGGTAGAGTCCTGAAGAAGCAAGGTGATCAGTAGGATTCATCTGGATTGCTGGCCACTGGACAGGGGATTGAGATGGGCAATGACTGTTCCAGTTTCAATTGTTTGTTTGGGATTTTGAAACTTGCGTGGCACACAAGGCACCTCTGTCTTAGGGCAGCAGTTTTGTGTGCCCTGTATTTGCCTTGCATCAAGATGTTTGCAAAGGCAGAAGCTGGAAATGTTACACAATGAAAATTAAACAATATTATACAATTAAAATGATACAACTGCTGGAAGCAGCATTATTGGAACCTGTAACTATATTCCTAGTTACTCATTTTGTATCTGAGGTTAAAAATTAATTGAAATGAATAAACGTGTTTAATTTGCATTTTTCTAATCTCAGATCACCTTCAGAAACCCTCCAGTGCTCCCATTTGCAGCTCATATTTCACATTGGTCATAAAGAATCCTCAGTGTTTTTCATTGGAAAGTGTAAGTGTAGTGGTACCTTTAGATTTCAGAGGCTTTGTTATGTACAATATATATTTTGGTTCCTTAAAGATATAGTAGAAAAATTTTTTAAAGATAGTTCAGAGACTTTTTTTTAAAACATTCCTCTGTTGCATGCTCAAGGTAAGCGTTGCAGCAAAATAGTAGTATATAGGTATTTCAGTAAGAAGCACAAAAAACTGTAGTCATAGTATAGTTTAAGGAGAAAAATAAAAACAAAAGAGAAAGCAATTCAGCTTTAAAATTTTTGGGGGGTTGTTTTTTATGTGTAAAAAGAGACTAGGGGTTTTAATTTTTAATTACTTCGTTGTCATTCTCACAAACAGTAGCTTAGTTGCTTCCTGGAAAATGGTGAAGCCAAACCCTCGGTTCTGTTTCCACCATACCCCTCCCTAAGCAGGGCTTATTTTGTGCTCATCGTGTCAGCTGTGTCTTGGATACAAGTCAATATGTCTGTGCTGCGTAAGCCGTGTTGGGCACTGTGCAGGGCTGGCTCGGGCTGTTTGAGTCTGAATATTATGGTCTGGTTTAACCTGTGATGGTTCCAGGTGACCAGAGGAGCGGTTTGCTGCTGTTTCCCTGGGTACTGTTGAAGACAATGTTCCTGATGGGTGTCTCAGTGCTCCTCAGTGGTTTCATGTTTATGTGAATGTGGTTTGGGAGGGATAAGAAAATCCGGTATTGCTTTGCCCCGGGAATTCTCAGTGTTCTCGCCAGTCAGGTCAGTTATTAAGCAGAGCAGTTGTGATTTGGGCCTGCTGTGGAAAGGTTTGGGCGACTCTGCCTGCTACTGTGCAAAGCAGAGTTGATGAGAGATTTCAATAGCCTCACTTGGTTTTCAGTTCTGTTCTTGTAAATTCTGAATTTTAAATGGGATTTGCTGGATTTTTAATGATCTTATTGATCACTCACCATTTTCTGTCTGGTCATATCCCGTTGTATTCTGTGACTGGTATAGCACCATTTATTGCAGTAATCCAACGGGTGCTGTGGGAAGCATGGAAGGAATAGCTCTGTTTTCATTTGGCTGTTGTCCTTTCCAGACTTGGATGCATTTCCGTATTTACAATGGGCCTAGTTCCCCAAAGGGGTTTTTCTTGTTTTACATAATATGAAAACAGTAGAGGTTATAAATGTAATGTTTAGTTTTAAAGTAACCTTTACTATTCAGTCATGTATAAACCACACTCTCTCTGTAGTTACCAGACAGACTAAAGATGTGAAACAGTGCTTTTTTTCCCTCCACAAGAGCAGGAATTGTGGCTTTTAACTGTGTGTTTGAACAGAGGAGATAGGCAGTCAGCTGCTTCCTTTTCATCTCTGTTTTGGTGATGAAGCTGAGTGTTACACCTTAAACTGATCTAAAGACTGGCTGCCATGCAAAAGGGCTGGTCATATTCTTGTTCTCTCTTGTACCATCTTCAGCATTTACTGGAGGTTTTCCTGATCCAGTCCAGTTTGCTGAATAATCAGAGTACTAATCGGGCCCCTCTGTGTCCTCATCTCCCCAGAAGATCAGCTATTGCTAGGTAGGTAAGCTGAGCGAGTTAAAAAAGGTCTGAGGAGTACCAGAGACGTAATTGATTTCTGTAGTGTAAGAACACTGTTCTTTTCTAACAGTGACCAAAAAGACAAGAACATAAGGTCAGGATGTATAATAAAAACCTTTGCCTGATGGCTCTCTTGTCATTTGTAGGATGTCAAGAGGTAGATGTTATTTGCTTTTATTTTGTTCATGATTAACATATTTTCCTTCTGTGAACTAGCCCCCGTCTCCCATCTGTTTAAATGTAAGGCAATGCCACATCCCAGGGGAGATTTTCCAGAGCACAGAATCACCTTGAAGGTGCTGACTACCTCTCTTTTGTTTGCTTTGTTTTGAACTTGACAGCTGCTGGCTTCATTTCCTGTCTCTTAGCTGTTGTATTGTTTGGACACAGTGAAGAACTGATCTTGATTTACCTTCTCCATTCAGTTGATGATTTCACGGGTTGCTGTTGTATGTCACTGCAGCAATTTCTGTTTCCAGGCAGAAGAACCCTAGCCTGATTGATTATTCTTCGTTCGTATTTTCAAACTTTGTTGTCTTTTAAAAAATATTTTCCTTTCCATTATGTCCTGTTGAAAGGGAGGAGCAGGCACTGCATCCAGGATTTAAGATGCAGCCATTCTATATTTTTATATGGTGGTTTTATTACTAATCATTTTCTAACATTATTTTTTCATGCATGGAATGACTTTGAACTGATGCTTCAGTCAGTCTGTTGTGACTCCAGCAAGATTTTCTGAATGTTATTGATCAGTTTGGAGCACACCACTCTATGTGTGAAATAAGGACATTTATCTTCAGACTGCTACTTTATTTGCGCTGAATTTAATCTGTTATTTCTCCGTTATTACTCTCAGGGTTTTTCTGCAGATCTTCAGCTAGCCTTTCTCCTTGCTCTCAGAATAGCTTGTATCCTCAGGAGACTTTCACTCTGCTCCTTGCCCCTTTTTCCAGACTTTATGAATACAGTGTATAGTAGAGTGCTGCAAAAGGCTCCTTGTGGTCTCTCTCCCTGGGAAAATTGACCACTTACACCCATTCTGAAAAACAAGGTTCACTTTCCTGTTAGGATTTAAAGGTTTTAATAAAGAGATAATAAGGGATAAAAACAATAACGCAAAAGAACAGTGCTGGGTACTCTTGGCACTTAGCCAAGAGCACACCTGCTATTGCGGGGACACCCTTGATATACCTTTACTATTGCATCAGCAAAATGCGTATTTATAAACAGTTATGTATATTTATATTAGTTTACATTTTCCAGGAGCTGTTTAGCATGACTCCTCCTTGGGTCCGGCTTTTTAGAGCATGTACATTCCTTGACTGTGGCTTTACTCCGTTCTTGTTCTCTCCTCCAGCTTGGGCTTTGGTCCATGGTGTTTGCAGACGGTANTGGTAAGTCAAGAGGGAGGTCCACCAAACGTTCACTGGATGTTATCTAGTTAAGTAGACAGTTTAATTGCTATATCGTTTATTTTACTACTAGTAGTAACAGAAATAAGGGCATTAGCTAAAATAATCTATATTCTTATAGCAAAACTATTTTAACATTACACATATAATATCCTTTAATATTTGCGGAAAGCCAATATTATTATATGTATTTATAACACCCACCCTCTGTGGTCTGCTTTCAGCTGCATGTCAGTCCAGATGGGGGTTTCTCACTCAGGGTTTTCCCAAGTTCTCTGGATGCTGGCTGTGCCGCAGTTCCTTCTGCCCTGAGCGCTGCTCAGGGGGAGGCTCTGCCTGTCCTGTGCCCCTGTGGCACTCCTGCTGCCCCGCAGGGAGCCCAGTCTGCACGCTGCTCGGACTGGAAATGAGCCCAGCAATGAACGCTGATTTAGTGGTGTTGTTCTGGCAGTGTACAAATGCGGGAGTTTAATTAGAATCTCTTCAGTCGGGTAAGTGCCCGTGTCTGTGCTTGCTGCTGCTGATTGAAGTGGCGACCTTACAGGTTGAGCTGTTGTCTAGACTGAGGCCCTGTGTCTGTGCGCGCACTTCTGATTTCAGACGGTCCCGTTTGCTGCTGTAGTTAGATTAGCGTGGCTTGGTGCATCAATTACACCTAGGTACTGATTCAGTCCGTTTTGTGACTGCGTCTTGGATGGTTTCCCTGTGCTGAGGCAGATAAACAGTCTGACCCTGGGTTAACATCTGGAATTCCTTTAACAAAGACAGTGATTAAGGGGGGAGTTTAGTGCATTTATGTAAATTAATAAGGCTCTAGTAGTACTTTTTATCCTATATATGGACTTTATTCTAATTTATTTATAAGCATCATAAATACTTAATGTGACTGGAGATTAACAAATTTTGCTACTGATACCTTTGTAGTATTTTGTAAATTCTAGAGTTATTTGGGGGTCTGTGTACACTTACGTTTTCTAAATAAAAAGGATATAGATCTTAAATGAAATTTCTGTTCACAAAATTGATTTTTCAGATCTGTTCTTGAAAATTTGCCTGGATTGTCCAGTAATGTTGTCTCACGTAGTAGTTTTCTGCTGAGGGTTTTTTTGGACTGTCTTTGTGTGGAAACAGAAGTTAGGTGCTTATGTTTTTAACAGTTTCTTTTGGCTGTGGTAGTTTTGAAATTTATTACTTAGCCAACAAAATCGGGGGGCAGGGGAGTGGGTTCAGATTGTGGAGGTATTTCTACCTTTGCATAGGCAGAAAGAAAAACTTGGTTTGTGTAAATGTATAGTCTTGAATTGGAAAAGGAGGGCTTGTGTTTGGATCTGTGCTTTCTCCAGATGGTAGAAGATGGGACCTGGGGAGTGGTTTAAGTCTGCTTTTCTGTGCTGCCAGCTCAAGAGCTGCGTGGCTTGTCCCTGCCTTGGTGGAGAACTAATATAACAGTGCTGGGAGTCTTGGGCAAGGACATGCAGCTCAGTTGACAAAGAAGTGTTTTTAACCATTGTATAAGAACTCTGCATTTGCTGTTTTGCTTATGTAGTTCATTCTGATAGGGTTTTCCAGAAAGAAATGGCCCTTGTTACAAATTAAACTTCTTTTTTCCTTTAGCTCAGATGAAAAGGTTATCAAATATATATCATATGGTCTTCAGGAAAGCCAGGGAAGATTTTTTTTCTCATTTTACAATGTAATTGGGCTTTATCCATCGACTGACCTAAAGAAAGGCACAGGGCTTGGTGATAATCTTCACGTGGATTAGCTCAGCCACAGAATAAACTATTCCCTGACATTTTTTAAGTAGTTAATTGGAAACATTTATTATTGAAAAAAAAAATCAGTAAGAGTTTTTTTTTGTTTGTTCCTTCTAGCAGTAGGTGGATGGAACACTCAGCAGGTATTCCTGGCAATTCCTGTTTATTAAATAGTCTGTCTGTGTGGTCACCTGTCAGTGAGTGGCCTCTCTGCTCCGTCCCCACACAGGTGAGCATGGTCACCCTGCTGTGAGGTTGCAGTGCCTGTGGGGGTCCAGGAGCACTTTGGAGTTGAGAGCAGAGCTGTGGGACTGCAGGGCTGCTGGTTCACAGTGAGGGCATTGCTTTAAGAGGAAGGATATTATTATTCAGCATTTTAAACTGTGCAGTGCCCATATAATGCAACTGCTGTAGCTGCTGCTCTGGTGTTATAAGAAACATGAGGAAGGAGTTGTTGCTTAGAAGATTGTCCTTCAGGATGTCTCCTTGGTGAGTCCTTGGCTTGCCTTTGTTAGCCTGTAGTGCTGGGCTGTAGCCTGGGTTGTCTCCGTGGCCACAACGTGACTCGGTGGTGTCGGGCACCACGCTCATTCGTGCTGCTGTGCCATAGAACTGAATTATTGTAACTTAAGAGTTGGCATAATCTAGGGCTCTCAATGGACATTTTTCTGTTACTGACCCGTCATTGTCAAGATTTCAGCACAAATGTCTAAGCTGCAAAAGGGCTGGACTTTTCCAGCAGAGTGAATACAAAAGCACAGAGGGGGCCGTAGCTTTGTTTGTACAAAAGAGCTAATGAAGTAGTTCAGGTCATCTCTGCTGAAGTGTCGCTTTGTTTTTTCCCAGTGCCGTGCTGAAGAAAAAGCAAGGCCTCCACCGCAGAGAGGAGCAGCAATGTGGGCTGTGTGCTGTAGAGATCCAAGTGTACCTCAGCCTGGGAACACTGCCGTGTGGGGGGTCTTGCCATAAGAGAGTTAAAGTTTACAATATTTCTTGGCCACACTGAGCAGAACCATTGCCCAGGTATTCAATACCTTTTGGACACTTAATTTCTGTTTTTTTCTAGCTGGTTTTAAATGGACTTGGAGCTCATGGCTGTCCTGCCCCTGGACTCAGTTATGGGGCTGACCACATGAGGCAGGAGCCAGAGGCAAGTTGCCTGTGATTTCAAGGGATCACAGAGTTTTTCTAAGCTTCCACTGAAATGCCCCAAACAACTCAAAGTCTGTCCTGCTGCCAGCCACGCTTCAGGAAATACCTCCATGCGTGTGCGAGCTCTTTTGCTCTCCAAAAGCTTTTTCTCTGATCTCTTTGGCAGCAGTTCAAATCTTAGAAAGTAGAAACCATGCGCATTTCTCCTGTTTCAAACATGCAAGAGAGTTATTGATGTGGAATTGCAAAGTGTGATGCTTGCAGTTTGAGAAGCTCTTTAAAAAACTTAAAGCCAGGTTGATTTTTGTTGTCCTGGTATTTGAATATGTGCTTGTCTGGATGTATTGCATGTGGTCAGAGGATCTCTGACCAGGCTTTTGTGACAGTAATTGCTGACTGGTTTTTCTGTGGCCGTGCTCCAAGGGAAGGAGCCATCTCAGGTCTGTGGTGGTTACTCAGAGGTGTTACTTGCCTTAAAAGTGGTTGACTGTAGTGCAGCTCAGCCAGTGTTCCACTTCCCACCCCAGACCTGCAAGGAAGTTAAAAACCTTTGCTGATCTGATTTCCTTGGGGACTATCCTGGTTCTTCTGAACTTCTGTGGTGGCATGCTGGGAAGGTGGAGAGGTGGAGGTGCAGGGATAAGAAATGCTGTCTTCTTTGCTGCCCGTCCCCCTCCTCCAAATTTGCTTTCTGATATATCTATACTTTTGGTGGTAAATGGAAGATTTTTTATGATTTAGTATTTTAATGATTGGACTGAATGATCTTAGAGATCTTTTCCAGTCTTAATGTCATGCCACCTTTCTGGTCCCTCTCTGGCCTGAGACTGTCATACCAAAGCAGTAATGGAGACTTCTTGCACGTTTCTTATCAAATGTTTTTTTGCTAGTTTTGTTTTGTTTGTTTGTTTTATTTCCTGTTGATGTTGAGTATGTCTTCATTAATTCTTTGTAAATGCATAAGAATGTTGGCAACAATTTCCAAGTTTTAGGTAGCCTGACAGTCCTGTATGCAGGTATTTGAGCAGTTCTTGAAATCTGGGAAGCAGCAGTGTCAGCACCAGGGCTGCCTGGTCACTTGTACTCCAGAAACTTCACAAGGATAATGAACCCATCAAGCCCTCTGGATAGTGATTGAGCTTACACTGTGAGAAATGGCTTTTGTTGTGATATTGAGTAGTAATTGCCTAAATGAAATGTTTTCAAGGGGAATTCTAGGCCACTCTAATTATATGTATGCTGCACTCACACCAGTATAAAAATGTCTTTAAAAAGATTTGCAGAACTTACCAGTTGGTTTCTCGGGAAGGGTGTCCTGTGCCTGTTCCACGTGAATGCATTCCATTTCTGGCAGTGGTTTTAGGTGTTAGAAAATGGTATTTCTTTACTGAACATTGTTTTCCTTGGCAGTGCAGTGACTTCTAAAAATGTCTAAGAAGTCTGTCATTCTGCCTTTTTTTTTTTTTTTTTTTAAATTAACTGTGATATCCTGAAGGGAGCAGAATTTCTGTAGGAATTCCAGCGTCAGCAGTGAAGAGCGGATGGGGCTGTACAGCGCTGGGAGGCAGAGCAGAAGCAGCTTTGGGGAAGGGACGGTGAGCTGAGTGCTTGTGTCACTTGGGGCTGAGCTGCAGGAAGTGTCCTCAGGAGCTGGTTTGATCTGGGAAAAAAACTTTCATCTTCTTTTTGCCTTGTTTAAAAAATGTTTCCTTGAGGTTGCAAAACAAGCACAAGACAGCCTTCAAATGCCAGCTTTCGAAATTGTATTGCATAGGATTTGTCAGACAGATGGAGGAGACATTCACTGAGTATTATATTATCTCTTTTGTCAGTAGTAGCAGAGTAATGTAGGTTTTTCCTTGGGCCTTACAAAAGATAACTGCTTTTTCCCCCTTGACTTTAATTGTTTCATTTTTCTTTAATAAAGACAAGAGTTTCTTAAAATAAAAGTAATAAAACAGCCAGAGAAGCCCATGCTCTCTTTAAAAAAAGGAAGAAATTAAGAAATAGGATAAAGTCCATTGCATGGTATAGTAAGCTTTGAAGAAATTCATAGTAGAACAGAAATATGAATTTAAAACTGTGTATAAAGGCAGGAGAAATACTGTCAGTGCTTCATTTCCATAAAATAAGGACTGTTTAGGCAGGTGTTATTCAGCTGTTTAGGGAGGTTTCCAGAATATGCATCTCTCTGCTTTCTCTCATTGGTAGGTAGTGGTTGTTGGGGGAAAAAAATTGAAATGGCTTGAAACACAGTGCACCAGAAAGCTTAATTTGTTATCTGAGCATTAATTGTCTGAACTGAGAAGTGTTGTAATGCAGATATCTTGCTTTTCAATAGTTTTATTCCTTGATGTGATGTATTAATGTTTTCTCAGATCTCTAGCCTTCAGCTGTTCTGGGCTATGGATTGATTATAAACATGGTGCTTATGCTGCTATTTTTATCCTGTCTCCCCGTTAAAATGAGCTGCTTACGTAGAAGCCATCATCAGTCACCTCTTTGGCCTAAAAATGACTTAAGCAAATATAGTCTCTGTATTGTCAAAACATTCAGTAAGGAAAGGCTCACAGACTTTAAATCCTGATCTTTAAACATTTCATTTAGTGAAGTCTGAAGTATTTTTATCCTATCCTAAATCACTAGATTCAAATTTTCTTTTATGTTTTTAGGAAAACCCCAAGGTTTCTGAGCAGCATTGATTCCAGGGTCTGGGACCTCAGCTTTCAAGACTGGCACTCACCTTTCCATCCGTCAAGGGACTTGTTCCATGCCCTTGGTCTCTGCTTCCCTGCAGCAGGGTGCAGTAATCTGCATGGCTCAGAGGTGCAGGGAAAGCCAGGTTGTGGGGAGCAGAGGTGGTGCCTCTGAGCTCCTGGGTGCACTTGCAGTAGGAGGGGGATCTCTTTCTCTTGTCTGGCCAAACGGATGAGGCCTACAGTGGTTTCTGGGCAGCTATTAGAAAGTTCCATCCTTATTTTGCTGGCATGCCTGTACACTCCTCATTTTTAAGGGATGAGCAGTCACATCTTAACATTGATGGCTGCTGCTTCTTCCTCTGAGCATTAACACAGTCACCAGTGACCTCGTAAGAAGCTTGGCCGAGCAGTGCTGTTCTGTCTTTCTCATGCAGTGGCTAGATGAAGAGCGATGGCCTTTATTACTGCTGATTGCATAGCAGAAGGTGGAAAACAGCTTTCAATCAGTGACGGTGAGGGTTCTCTTTTACTCCAAACTGGCTGCAGGGGCATTGCAGGAGAAGCAGCCTTGGAGCTTTTACCTTTTTCTTGGTTTCTCCCCTGGTTACATATTCATTTGAAGGAAAATGAAAACATTTAACCTCTAACGGAGGTGAGTATTTTAACAGGAGTGTATCAAGTGCCAGTGTATTGGGCTGCAATGGAAAGTGTTGGTCCCTTCATTAAATGCAGAATTATTCCTTGCTGACTCAAAAGATCCCAAGAGAAACAAGACTACTTAATCCCAATGTGTGGTTTGGTGAAGGAATTGTGGAGAAAAATTTATTATCCTGTGCTAGACAGGAGGTTCCAATAGATCAAAGAAACTGATCTCTGACTTCACTGTATTGAGTAATATTGACATATGAAGCATTGCCTGAAGGGTCCAAGAAGACCAAGCATACAGCCTAGAAAGAGGTTATGATGAACTTACTCAAGTAAACCAGGTCAGGCCATTGTTTTGAAAAGAAATGAACTCCTCAGCCTGTGATGATTCCCTCTGCACCCTTTGTTTCATAAAAGCTCTTGAACAAAGAGAGGAGTGTGGGACTTCTGCAGTGGATGGACACTTTTCTCTTTGCAGCTCCTAGGTACTAACCTCGTGTAGCTCATACACAAATGGAGCAAATGTACATAAAAGGGCTCATTAAAAAAAATCAAAGTTGAAGTCAGCTTGAGGTCAAGAGAGAAGCATATGAGCATCTTGAATTTAAAATTATGTAATAAAATATTTTTAATGAAATTCTCAACTCCGAGAGTGGTGGGGGAAGCAGGGCATTATGTCAAAGATTGCATGCACATTTATGAAAGTTTGTAGCAGCGTTAAGGCACACTTCTAAAGAGAAACTGGTGTATCTCCCTGAGGAAGTATGAAAGTCCTGTAAAGCAGTAAAATCATAGGAATAATCAACACTGGAGCTCATTATCAGCATAATCTGGCAAACTCTTGAGTATGAGAGAACTAGAAGAGAGAGAGAGAGAGGTGATGAGAGAGCAAAGGCGTGGAATTAGAAGAGAGAAGGAGACGTTAAACGGTTTAGGACTTTGCACCTCGGATAGAAGCCGCCGGGGGGACAAAGGGAAGTAATAAAGCTTTATGAAAGGGTGACTGGTGCAGGAGGTGAGTGAAGAATAACTGGCATTTCTGAGACCATGAGGACTGTTGGGACATCCAATAAAAACAGAGCTATAAATCAGACAGATGGAAGGTTTATTTTATACAGTATTTTCACAATATTAACCATTGCCAGAGAATAATGTGGAAGCCAAAAGCACAGAGAAGTCAAAGTTAGAAAAAGAAACAGAAGACAGGTGGCATTTATTTTTATCAGCAAACATACATTATCATAGTAAATGGAAGTTAGCTTTGAGGAAACATTAAAAAAGTCCTGTGGCAGTAAGTAATAAAGTAGCATTTTAAATTCAGCAGAGCGAAGTAATGCAAGTGTAGAACAGCCCCCACTGTATGTGTACAGCGATGAGCTCTGAATTGCTTTTCCAGTCAGAGGCAGAGCTGGGGGTTACAACAGGCAGTTCTATCAAAATATTATCCCATTATTTAGAAAAGCAGATTGAAGGTTAGATGCTTGTGGAAAAATAATAGTGATCAAACTAGGAAACAGTGGTGTGTAAGCTCACAGTGCACCTGTGTTGTGAGTGCTCTGCATGAGTTCTAGTCCCATCGCTCTCAAAGACCCAGTGAAACTGGGGGAGATTCTGAAAAGGCTGATGTGAATGATCAAAGGTGTGCAATGTAAAGAATGATAAATTGATCAAAGCTCTTCAGTTTCAAAAACACGTCTTTGAAGAGGATGTGATGGAAGCACAGTCTTAGCAGCATGGCATGTATGTGAACCCATTATTCACTGTCTCTTGATAAAAGGACTAAAACCGCCAAATGGAAATAGTGGGTGGCAGGCTCAAAACAAAGTGAGATACTTTTAAAGTGGGAGCAGGACCCCCCCCTTTCTCTTTGGCATCGAGTTTTTAATCTGTTGGAACAATTCCCTGGATTTAAGCTGATTTATTCTGCAGTTAACACTTCATCAGAACGCTGTTCATGGGGCTTTGTAAGCTTAGCTCTAGAGCTCTGTTCACAAGAGAAATCCTTTTGAATGGTGGAGTAGATATATGCAGCCTGGCAGGATAAAATGGCCCCTCTGATCAATTTTCATTGGGAAAATCAGTGCAACTTCTCAACAAAATATTATGGTAGAGATACCTGGTAAAGTCAAATATCGTTCCTGCAGCTCAGGACATGCAGCCTTGCCTTGTGTCTGGTGTTTTCAGGTTGTGATTGGAGTATTAAAACTTTTGTAACAGCGAGACCTAGTATACCGTCTTTGTCTGTCTGTTAGCTGGGATGGTGGCATTTTCTTATGCTGTGGTGGTAGTTCCAGCTGCATCTACTACAGAAGTAATACGACATTAAAATACTAACCAGTTGCAATAGTGTTGTTTTGGGATTGCTCCACAGGAGTTAGAAAAGCAGAAGGTTTTGGATTCATGGAAACTGGGTATTGTTTCACTGTACCAGTACTATTTATTTGTGGTTTATTACCTGTGCTTTGTTGTGTTTGCATATTTATTGACAGAATTAATTTCTTGCCATTTTAGGCTGATTTAGCACCTTGCTAAACATTTCTTTACTGAATTGTAAAGACAAACTTCACTAACTTAAACTCATAAACTACTCAAGTGAACTGTGCTTTTGAGTTGTGTTTAACATCTGCTCATGACCTGCAGAAGGGCATCTGGTCACAGAAGCATGTAATTATTTCCAGTTCATTAAATAAAAGCTATGACCTTAATCTGCACATCCTTGAGATATTTGGAGTTTGAAAGAGTAGGGAGTGGAGTGGTGGAGTGTGCTGGTGTTGCTGAGCTAACCCCTCACGGCCAGTTGTGTGAGCATGGGGTCTCAAGGACCTCGTGTCTCCCTGGGGACACCTTGCTCCTGAGCAGGGCATGGCTGTGCCCGAGACTGAATCGGACTCTAGAGGTGCTGAGGAAGTGTTCGGTGGTGAGTTATTATCATTTTACCTTTAAAGTGTTATTATGATCCAGAGTAATTGTATTACTGAGGTTTCGCAGGTAGCTAAATGTCCTGTGCTCTGTGGGTGCTCTCAGACCTCTCCACTAGTCAGCTAAAACTCATTAGCTGAAATTGCTGTGGACGAGGCTCCAAAGAGTATCCACACTTCAGTTCCCTCATGGTGGCTTAAATGAATATGATACTCTTTACAACTGGGTTTGGCACCTGACTCTACCACAGCTCAGTAATACTGGCTTTCTTACATCTTGTGGTACGACTACCCTTCTTCAGAACATTTTAAGCATTTTCTGAGGATTTTTTTAGATACCACAACTATAACATTGCAATACTGGACATGGGGTGTGTAATACAGCTGCCATTTTCCAAAAGGATATGGCAATGAAGCTTGGAAAGGGAGGAAAAAAGAGTAATGTTGGAGTGAATAAAATCAACACAGAAGTAAATAGGACTTTCATTTTATGTCTGAGATGCCTGCATCAGCTTAAATTCTGCTTAAAGGTTAATATGGGAGAAACGTGCAAGTAATGTTACAGAAAGGAAATACTAAGCCAAGTAAAAGTATTTGATAATTTCTCTCGAGATGAATGTTGGCAAGCCAGCCTGTCTTTAGAGAAGGTGTTATCAGGCTTTTGTAGGGTTGAGGCTGGTGTTCTAACCCTTGCTCTTTGCCAAGGGCATTGGAAAGTTCCTTCTCTGGACAGCACATGTGAGCAATGGCAGTTGTGACTGCTCAGAGCTATTCAAATGGGCTGTCAGAAAGAGTCAGTCTGATAAAATCTCCAGGGTGTGTTACTTTATATTGCATATTTTGGGGGGTTTTTGTAATAGTGGCATAAAAGAGTATTCTGTGTATAATAGGTCAAGCTCTTGATAATTTTTGTGACTCAAGGAAGGAGAGAGGCACCAAGATTTCATGGGTAAGGCTGCCTTACTGTTTTTCTGCAGCACAAAGCGTGAGAATAAATGACTTCCGTGTTCTCAAGGAACAGCAGTGTTTCAGTGCACTGGGGAAGAAGCTTCCACAGGACTTCAGAGAGACAGACGCTGCCTGAAGTACACATGGATGTACAGGCAAAGGGGAGTTATTGTCAGGTGCTCTTCTTTTGCTGTATCCTAGACATTTGCTCTCGAACTGAGTCAGACTGGGTGATGCACTACTCAGATCCTGCGCAGTTCTTCACGTGTTCTGTTTCTGGAAAATACGAAACGTCTTTCAGAGTTGGCAGTCAATTTAATATTTAGCCTGTTATTTTTACATATTAACATCTGCCTTGAAAAATTTACCAGGAGATGAATTTCTGCTCCAGCTATGCCTTTAATGTGAAGTATCTGAGTCGACTCCTTATTCATTATGAAACAGTTTTAGAAAGGGAATTTTTAAATAGTTCTGATGTGTGGCTGTAGCAGCCACGCGTACTTTTGGATTTTCATTTTTCTTTTTATTCTGAGCTGTGTTATTTTCAGGTTAAAAATCTCATTGTTTATACCACATGCAGCAGGGGAAATTCCCGTTGGATAAAAGGAAACTACTTTTGCAATGAGAATGGTGCATAATGCTAGAATCTACATCCTTAGAGATTTTTAAATCTGTAAGGCCCTGAACAACTGGATCCAGCTTTGAAATTACTCTTGATTGGAGAGTAATCTCTCCTCCAGAAATCTCTTCCAGCCGACATGGTTCTGCAGTTGCATCCAGGTCCCGTAAAAAAAACCTTGCCGTGTTCCTGCTGGGCTGTCCTTACCTGTGAAAGCGGCTATGAACAGGCTTCTGAGAAACTTCCTCTCAATTCTTACTCGAGGAATTAGTTTTAGACTTTGGTGTCATCAGCTTTTTCCTTCACTGTTGCTTTGGTGTGGTACATCCTGATCTCATGCTGGTTTCTAGGGAATTAAATCAGGAACTGATCTACTGTAACCAAGTTTTTCTAAACACAGAGGGGTTAAAAATGAAACCTATGCGGTGGTTCAGCTTTATTCAGGACTAGAGTATTAGAACTAAATCAGTTGTATTGAGATCTTCAGTTAGTTTTGAAAGAAGTAAAATATTTGTGTTTTAACATCTTCAAGGGTCTGTTTACAATAACTGCATGTTCTAGTTGACAGTTGTCCTTGGGATCGTGGATTTCCATGGAAAGATAAGTGATGTGAAACTCTCTTAAGCTTGTGAATGTTTGCTATATCCTAAATGTACAAAACTGAATTTCACTTAATAGGAACCACCTTAACTTACACTGTTATTTCTTAATGAAAACTAAACTCTGAGTTGATCTAAACCATGGACTTTGGTTTGGAGAAGTTTGGGTGAGCAAAAAAGAAGTTACTGCTTTCACCTGATAGTTATTGCAGCAAAAACGATGTAGATTCAGCTTACCTTTCTAAAAACTGTTCTTTTTTTGGTATAAGTTGTTTACCCAGTCCAGTTCACGCAGTAGATAGCTTTGGTTTCTGATTTTGACCACTCAGATTTTAACAGGAATCGATATAGGGGTGAATGAGGAAAAGGAGGGGAAGAAGGATGGAGAAGAAGGGAAACAGAAGTTCTATTGGCATTTGAGGAAGGCAAGGGCTTGGATCTCGCAAGTCTAGGAGGCACCTTTAGGAGGATGTGTCTGCTGAATTTTTGCAGATCTCAGGCAGTAATGACCAGAGCTTTTGCAGGAAGAGCTAAACTCAAAAGCAGCCAGAACTAAGAGCAGCCGCTGGAAATCTGTAGAGAGCAAGTTGGGTTTGGGTGTACATGGAACCTGGTGAGTAGATCAGTTTCCTCCTTAGACCTTATCTGACAAAATTTGGGAAGGCATGTTTGGTACAGAGTGCCATCTGCCTTTGGCTTCCAGCTGCTTGCAGAAAAGCATTCCTAATTCTATGAAAAACATCACTTGCCTTCCAATGGTATTTTAGGTATTTACTTTATATGCAGTTTTATAACTGACTTCAAACTCAAGTCATTCTTATGAGTGATGTTTGGCTTAAGTACTTGGTGTTTTCAGTCCTATGTCTCTATTGTATTCATGCAGGTGTTTGCAAACTGCCCCTGTAACTTGTAAGGGAGGATGCTTACAGCGACTGAAAGAAAATGTGGTCCATTGCTGCGTCACAGAATTCACAGACTGGTTTGGATTGGAAGGGACCTCAAATAACTCATTTCAACCCCTGTGCCATGGGCAGGGACACTTTCCACTAGACCAGGTTGCTGAAAGCCCCATCCAGCCTGGCCTTGGGCACTTCCAGGGATGTTTCTACCCTCTCTGAAATAAGGCATTATTTCCTGTTTTATCAAAAGGCTTCTGTCCATTTCAGAAACTTATAACATGAATGCCCTTGCTGATGTATACTCAGGTATTCATTTGTATCCCTGGTTACTCGTATCCACAGAGCACCAGGGAGGCTCTGGTGAGTTGTGAGTATATTTCCCTACCCTCTTGCATGTGATCCTCAACTTAGACTGCAGGATTTGGAGGCAGTGCCAGAAGTCATTACATGTCTGGTCCTCATTACTTGAGTTGGTTTTGATGTTTGTATCTGTCTGATAGGCTCCTTCAGCTCACTGAACCAGCAGAAAGCTAGCCTGGCAAAAAGTCTGCGTTACATCTGCTCGTATTGCATTCAAGCATGCCAGACATTCCCCAAGGCAGGGTTTGGGTCCTGGCTGCAAGGGCACGGAGAAAAGGAGAGAGCTTAAGGGTCTGGGGTTTTTTTTCAGAGTCTGTGAGGTGAAACTCTAGTTCTTCCATATGTCCTGAAATAATACCCTACAACAAGGCAAGTCAAATTAGCAAAATTAGAGTTCTGTCCTGAGTTCTGTATATACTCTCTCTAGATGGATTAGATTTATCATACCCTGAAGGGAAGTGCAGGCCCCTCCATATCATTTGGCAGTGTCCTGAGCACATGCATTATCTGCTCCCTGATTCAGCTGAAGAGCTAACGCTGCCCAGACACCTGCTTTCTTACAATCCAACCTCAAATCGAGGTACTTGACAGATTTAGAAAAAAGATGGCACACAAGGAGCCTTTTAATCAGTCAGTTCACTGATCCAAGTGAAAGGTAGTCCTGGAAAAAACACTTGAGGGTAAGGAGATCTGATTTGCCATGTTACTGCATAATCATCAGCCTGGTGCAAGGGAAGGAGAGGAAGGAAGTTCTGTCTGGTGTAGGGAGGGAGGACAGGAGCATCTCTTTTGGCTAAACTCACAATTGTATTAAATGAGTAGGGAGCCTCCTGAATTGGTCCTGGATTGTCTGTCCTGTATCCATTACTGGTTTTAACTGTGCTAAGTGGAGTTGCCTCTCCTGGCCAGCTGCCTCAGGAGGGACATGCAGTTCAGCCTGACACACACAAGGATGTTTTCTGCTTGGAAGGAAATTCACAGAGTGGAAATGATGGAAGGGACAGCTGTGTGGCAGATGCAATGGGTCTGAAGTAACGGCACTGATACTTGAGAAGAGGTTGTCCTTCAATGACACAGGTTGGGCCGACATGAAAGAGCTTGTTCTGGGAAGCTCAAGGAGCAGTACTACATGCATAAGGGGAATATTTCATTAATGAAAAAGAAGGGGCAAAAAGCATATAATAATAATAATCTTATTTTAGCGATTTGTTTTTCGTAATTTTAAGAATTAAAATTTGTATCAGTCCTGTGAATGCCCCTTTTGCAAGCAGTCTGCAGCTGGAGCAGATTAAGACAGTGAAACTGCATCCTGAAACTTAAGTCTGTCTTCTGTGTACTTCAATATTCTTATTAACTGTCAGTATTTAATATTTAACAGTATGTATTTGCTGTGATAGAACTTAAGGACTCTCCTGTGCCCACCATGATGGATAACTTGGAATTGGAGCTGTTGAAGAGTTTGATCCACTTTTGCCTGGAAGTATACTACTTTCTGATGACCAAAATCCATTTTTTGAAGTTTGAGTGACGAAGAAAAGCTTGGGGTTGCTCTGCAAAGACACTAGAAGTGATTTAGATGTATATATGTATACAGCACAGTGAAAGGCTCTTCTTTACCTGAATTTACCTGAATGAGCTGTATACAAAGCATTTGTGTCTTAGCTGCTGAGGAGCAGAACTATTTGTTCTTCCTGAACTTTGCATGTGTCTGTGATGATTTTTAAGTTTGGTTTATCCAGACTGCACATATATTTGTGTGTGTGTATATATATACACATATATTTGTGTGTGTGTATATATATATGTATATATGTATATATATATATATGTATTACAGTGTGGATACCAAGACATCACCTTCACCAGTGAATACATTACTACGTTGAGTTTAAGTTGTACAGTTTATATATTTGAGTGAACACAAAGTTTTAAATACTCTAAAAATTTTTTCTTATGCATTTGATTTCAATATTTTTCTTCTGTCTCACTAGTATCCCACACAAATGAACTTAAAAATATCAATCAAAATTGCATTAGAAAATACAAAAACTGAGGTCTGACTAATTCTTTGTTTAGCTATACAGTAACTTAAATAGTGGTTCCTCACAAACAGCAAGGAGGCTCAGTTTGGTGTAATGGTTATATTATGGAATGGTTTGGGTTGAAAGGGACCTTAAAGGTCCACCTTCCACTAGACCGGGTTGTTCAGAGCTCCATCTAACTTGGCCTTGAATGACTGCACTTTAATGTTTAGTAACCAGCGAAAATGTAACTTTTTCAATAAGATAAATAAAATGCAAAATCAGCATTAAATTTCAGTAAATTGAAATGTGGTATTTAATGATAAAATCATTGTTCAAATCTCATTTAAACAGATTTCCAATTCACCTTGCTCTGGAACACTTTACTTTGCTCAGTGCAATATTTATTCGCATTCGATTAATTTTTTTCACTTGAAGTGTGAAAATACAGTCGGTTAGTAGGAAGCATGACTGAAATGAAGCAGAAACAAGCTTGAGAATAAAACTGCAGAGGAAGCTGAAGGATCTGGTGGAAAGCAGTCAGATTTCATCATAAGCTGCTTAAGAGCATGTTCCTGCTGAAGACAGCATTTTCCCCACTCGCCTGGTGTCGCATGGGTGGGTGTGTGCTGGGGAGCAGTTGAGGTCAGCTGCACAGTGAGTGCTGAAGGGAGGGGACACAGGACAGGGAGGAGATGGCAGGGCTAGAAGGTGCTGTGCACGCCTTCATGGTGACAGTGCTGATGAAGAGCTGCACGTGTTTTGGTTTGGACAAACGTCCAGCCAAAACCCTCCAGAGCCCTCACCAGTGCCTGGGTGGGATCTCCTGAATTACAGGGCTAGTGGAAGTAGGTGACCCAGGAGAGGTAAAAGCATCTTGGAACAGATCCATTTGAACATTTCCTTACCATGAAGCTGGCAAGAAGGGCCCTGTGGTTTAGTCTGAGCTGTGTGAGCTCTGACACTCGGTAACACAGGTGTTGCTTTAGAGTGATGCCCCTGAGCATCAAAGGACATAGAACATCATGTGTGTAACATGACTGGTGGTAGCAGTCACTGCTTATTTCATTTCCCTTGGGGAGAAGGAAATGCTGCAAAGCCATTTGAGAGATACCATGATCAGAAGAGACTTTTTCAAAAACAATAATTTGCACAATTTTCATCAGAGAAATTTCTCATTCCAGTTTATATCCTGAGTGTCCGCACTCTAAAACTTCTTGGACTGTACTGTATAAGGGAGCTCAGCATAGTTCAATATTTTCGTGGGCACTGGTCCAGGTAATGTAAAACACTTTAAAGGCTTTTACAGCATTCTTGCTCATTCAGCCCTGTAGTCAATGCCTATTAATTCAGGCGATTGGCAGGGACAGTGTCCTGCTTGCTGAGCTCAGTTACACCCTTGGCAGTATGACACTGCTTTTAATTAGAATTGGACTCATCCAGAATTAATGGAAAGCTCTGCACAGACCTTTTCCTTACAAACACATTGTTAAATGTAGGTCTTCTTTAAACACCTTAGAAATTACATGCACCAGCTGACATTTCTGTCCGAGGTGTAGCTCAGATTTCAGGGACGTAAAATCATGGTGGATTAGGAAGCTGCTATTGCTTTGCGCAAGTGCAGTGATGCCTTAAAGAGCTAGGAATAAAACAACACACTTTTTAGACAATATTAGCATAGGAGGTAATATAAAGGCTGGTCTTTACTGGGGGCCTCCGGGGGCAGATATGGAAAAATGGCCACCCCCGCATAAGGTGAATACAATTTTGTAAGTTTAGCAAATCAGCATAATTGACAAGAATCCCCAATTAGAAGCACAAGTGATGAGGTAATTCCTCCCTGGTTCTACACTTTTCTGAATTCTCCCCCCTCCCCCCCCCTTAGATAGGAACTAAACTTTGTTTATGAAAATGTGTCTTGAAGAGCTGGTTTCAGCGTTGGCTCCCAGAGAGCTTAACCTTGGACCCGCAGGGCTTGGAGCCTCTGGAATGTGTTTTGTCTTTCTACCTGTCAGGGTAGGGAAAAGTGCTCGAGTTAGCTGGGAACTATATAACTGTGCAACAATAGTCTACAGAGCTATGAATATATGAAGGAAATATAAAAGCAAAAATCATTTTGGCAACAGCGGAAGCTGGGACCGCATTGCTGAAGCAGAACACAGTTTGTTTCTGTAGGCAGACAGTTTGTCTTGGAGGTGGAGCACCATGTGGCCCCTTCCCAAAAATACATGAGCTGGATTGCAAAGTGGGTAACCTTGGAAAATATTTTAAAACTGAATTTGGGCCCTTCAACTGTTTCTCTGGAAGTTTACTGTGTCAGCCAGCATTTTAGTATAGAAAACAGAGTAGCCTGTGCAGGTTTTGGGAAGCACACTGCTGTCCAGAGGCTTGCAGAGGAGCGACAGAACAGGAGTGCCCAAGGGTCTCGAGGCCCATGAATGAAACTTAGCTGAGATCTGTTTGCCATGACTGTGGTCTGCCCAGCCAGGCTGAGGAGCCCTGCCAGGCAGCTGGTTTTCCCATCTGTGAGAGAGCAGCACAGGAAGTAGGAATCCCCTTAGAAAGACAGGGAGAAGTTGCAGTGGAGAGCTACAGCACACATGGCTGAAGAAATAAACGCCTGAGCAGCAAATCTGCAGACCGTGGGTAGTGTATTTTGGTTCTGGCATGGGTTGCAAATTATGGGTTTGTTCCCATCTTCCTTTGCATACCTGGGAGCAGCACTTCTGCTTTCCATCTTGTAAGATGTAGCTGGCTTGTCGGAGAGTGGTTCTCAGGAGCCTTACCCAGATTGTCATGGCTGTGAGTCCCTAGAGAGGAGCTTCTTCAGCTTGCCTCTGTTTGCCAAATGAGGGAGCATATGTTTAGGTACATTTAATGCCGTGTTTTGTAGCATAGTTTGACAACCGATCAATGTAATTTTGCCTCAATGTGGTTAACATAAAAAGCAAGAGTGTAAGTGGCTATGGAGGTAACAAATTGTAAGCTGTAGTCAAATTGAGGTGAAAAAACAAGTATTTTTACCCTCTGAATGCAAGGTTTTGTTGCAGTGCAGAGAGATTGTACCTCCATAAGAAAACAGATTTGAATTCAAGATGCAGCTCTTGCAGCTCCTAACCCTGCAGGAAGCAGTGGTGCCAGAGCTTCAGTGACCAGAAAGTGGACCCTCAGAACCTGCAGATACTGTGGTTCACACTCAGTGGGTCCAGGCCTGTAGTACTCATGCTCTTGACTTACTGAACTTTACTGCAGTTTATTTCCTTGTATATTGAAATGATGCAACTTGAGAGCAGCCTTGTCTTAGAGTAGACAGGCAAACACATATTTAAGGTCTTATTTATAGGTAGATAGTTTCTTTCTAGGGCTCGCTTGCCTTGGTTTTTTTGTAGCCTTCTGTCTTCCACCCTGATTCTAGTCTCTGTGCTTCATGATTCAGCACATCTTTCCTGCGTTCTTGTCATACTGGTTTTCAAAGAGCACAGAATCTACTTCAGCCTTTAGGAAACCTTTGGAAAGGGATGGATAATTTCAGTGGGGAGATTTAAGTGTATTTATAATAATATATAAATAGAGGCAAGAGGAATACTTGCAAAGCAGGTGGTACTGGGCCATTTATAGAAAAAGTGTATAATTTATACATGGATTGTTTCAGGCAAACCTTTTGCTTTGCCTGTGGCCTGTCTTCTACAAAAATCTTTTGAGTGTTATGGATATTTATGCAGCTTTGTTGTGGTATTTTAAACTTGCTTTCAGTTTATGAAATGACATGTTTGTCTCTTTAAATAACAGGAGGAATGAAGGGAGAAAGTTGTGTCCTGGACAGACAAGTCTGCAGAGCTTTTACAAGGAGTCTTCAGCATGGCTGGAGCAGAGGATAGCCTAGCTCACCAACACCCCACCCTTTCCTTTGCCTCTGCACTTGGAGTTGTGCTCTACAAAGGTCTTTCTACTACAAAGCATCCTCTTTTGAGAATTTTTTGTGGCCTTTTTTGCTCAAACGTGCCCATTTGCCATGTTTCAAACCAGAACACATTGCTATTAGCATAGCAGGGTGCTCAGGTGAAGTTGTGGCAAATAGTCATGTAGAGCTAGTAGGTTTTATGCTGTAATCACAAATTACCCAGATTTCATCCAGAGCAATCACGTTGGGCTTGCTAAAACCTTGGGAAGAGAAAAGTACACCCATCTGCCAACAAAATATCCTCTGACCGGATTAAAATGAAGTCCTGAGGCTGTGTCAGCCATTTTCTGGAGAGCTCACTAGTGAGTGGCTTGGGAAGAGCTGATTCAACAAGCTAAAAAAGCTGCTTACAAGCTGTGACGGGGACCCCTTGTGCCTTTTCCTTCAAAAAACTTTACAAGCTAGGTGAATAGATACAGAATCAAAATGTTTAGGAAAAAATCCGCCATCTGAGGCTGTACAGGTTTAGTCTTTCTGTGTGATTTTGCTCTCAGTTGAGCAGTTCTCAGTGGCTTCCTGGCTCACCTCAGCAGTTGGTTCCCATTGGAGGGATCCTTCGTAGGTCTTGCTTCTGGGTGAGAATGTGCTGCGAGCCGAGGAGCTTCCCAGGCTGTGCTGCAGACTCACTGCAGAGCAAGTCTCTTTCTCTTCTGAGAACTTCCCTGCAGAGGTTTTCACAGCTGTTTGAACCCAGCTGGTGTTAGGGAAGGTTGTCTCCTCTGTCTCAAGGAAGTTTCACATAATTCTCAGCTCAGAACCCAAATCAGCAGCCCTTTTTTTGTTGCTACCCAGCTTGGTTTAAGGAAGGGGCAGCCCATAGTGCACATTATGGCTAACAGCAGCTTGCCCTAGAGACCCCCCTTCCCCTGAGACAGCATTTGGAGCAGTAGTGGACCAGGAAGATAAACATCAGATTAATTTCAGAGTTGTTTCAATATTGTTTCTTGTGTGCACTGTAGTTGCATCTAGAGACCAAATCTGAAATCAAAGTTGATGAGATAAATGCATTTGATAATCCGTGCTTTGAACCCCTATGGGTTTTTATTCTTCTCATATAATAAATGATTAAAAATATAGTGCATGAGTACAAAATGTGTGTTTCCTCTTCTCTAGACTTTGCACACTTCATGGATGTGCTTGTATAGAAGGCAAATGGTGTGCCTGGGCAGGTTTATGCAGGATGCATCTCAGGCCTCTCTGGGACTTTGTCTAGCTCTAGGGGAAGCTGGAAGAAGTATCTGCAAGGCTATAGCAAAAGTTTCTTCAATCAGTCTAATGCAGAGCAGTTGGTGCTCTGAGACGTTCTTTGGTCAGCCACAGCTCAGTACAAAGGGGTTGTTATATTGGTGCCCTCCTTCTCTGTAGGCTCTGGTTTAGGCAAAAATCACAAAGTGTGAGCCCAAGACTCAGGAAAACTCCCACGTGTATAAAAACCCACAGAGAAAGGTAGCTGGTGTGTGCACAGTTTTTAAATTCCTTTGGGTAGAGTGGGCAACTTCTTTGTCTCTTGGGTGACCCCAAGAATAAGCCTGACCTTCTTGCCTGCCACCAGAGCATAAGAGAAGGGATATGCTCTCCAACTAATAAGGTGAAGGTGGTCATTCTAGTACTGTGTCACCTGTTTGCATCTTATCTGCAGATAAGCTTTGTGATGCTTATTTGAAATTCCTTTTGTGTCTGTAACCTCATGTGATGCTGGTGTGGAGAGAACCTGGTAGATGTTGAGCTCTTAATCAGTCTCAGTGTATATGGAAATTGTAATTCCTTAGTAGAAATATTTTTTTTATTCCATAATATCTTAGCAGTATGACAGTAACCAGCTTTTCTCTGGGGCTTACAGTGCACTACATAATGGCTCTTACTCTTCTTCTGAATAAAAATTCACTGGGGTTGTTCCCTGTAGATTAACTGATTTCTTGAAACTCTTGCAACTGGTATGTTTTACAGCAAAAAAATCTGAAAAAGAAAAATAATTGAGTTTTCCAAAGCAAAGGAACTAGAAGAGATGGATGTTCCTATGGCTGATTTTCAGAGGGAAAAGACATTTTATTTTGATTTGTTTTGTGACAGACTGGCTTCAGCCGCACCAGTGTTAGTCCTGGCACAAAGGGTGCAGCTTTGCACAGCATTTGGGGTGAGGGAGACCCTTCCTCCCCAGCGCATGTTTGTGTTGAATTAAGGTGGATGGCAAACACAACTGTTCTTTTTCCACTCTCTTTCTTCTGTGGTTAGTAGCCTGTAATACCTTAGATAAAGAATTTGATTTGTGACAGTATTCAAAAGTATTTTCCTAGCATGCTCAGCTGATGCCCAGGAAGTCCACCACACGATTACTTCTGTTCCATCAAATGAAGTTGATGACTTCATTTATTTCACCTTCAGTAATAGGTACAATTATCCTGAGCAACCAGGTAGTCTGCACTATCAGGTGTGATGATCTCTTGCCAGAGCCCTTTTCATGTTGCTGTAGCTGCTTTCACTAGAAATTTTTCTGTCTAGAAACACAGCTAGAGTGTCTAGAGTAAAAATTAAATGCCTTGTAAACTCAGCCATATTGTCCCTCTATCTTCATTGCTGTATTTATACTTGAAGATTTCTCCTCTGGCTCTGTGGCAGCAGCAATTTCCCACAGACATATGGCAGCTTCTCATACTGTTGATTACATTTTTTTCTTTCCTTTGCTGACTCTGCACCATCTGATAGAATGGTGGTTTGGGCTGCCAAGCTAACAGTGTTGTCTGCACGTGTTCCACTGGACCAGCACCATCTAGAGCCATTTTTATGTATCTCCTTGTACAGCAAGGGCTGCCCTGAGTTCTGGACTCTCTTATGTTCTGCCAGCAAGGAGCGTTATCTCCACACCTCCGTCTCCGGTGTGTGGATGTGGTTTTGGCTGTATGTCTCAGGGATACAGCACAGCCTTGCCTTGGTGGCAGGATGCTGGGGTTTGGGTATGTAGGGCATGGCAGTGGAAGTCATTATTACCACATACTAAATACAGTTTTTACTCTGCTGATGACGTAATTTCCAGTTCATTTCCAGACACACTATGGCTGAAATACCAGCAGTGCATGGAAGTGGATGCAGTTTCTCACTAGAAAGGCCTGAGCTTTCAGGGGCAGCTTTCAGTGGGCAGGGCAAGGTGTAACCAGACTGACACAGTGAGAGCAGGACTGGGTTTGCCTTCTGTACTTACTGCTTTGTGTTGCTTCAAGAACCAGCTTCTCGCAGGCTTAATTTGAAGCACAGACAAGTCTAATGAAAAATCTCTTAAGCATTCTTTGATTAGCATAACTTGTAATGCTGTTTCTAATAATATGCCTTTGTTCCAGAATCCCTATTTGCTGCTTTGAGGATTAATTGACTCCACTTCCAGCACCATGGATGAACTGCAGGATGTTCAGCTGACAGAGATCAAACCACTCCTGAATGACAAGGTAATGCTGGCTGCTGCTTTGTCCTCACAGGTGTATCCAGGATGACTTTGTGTCTGGTAAGGAGCCCTAGCTGCCAGAATCTGTCTAGAGACTAAAGTACCTTAAGTACTGAAACCCAGTAAATTCTTCCCCACTCTGGTAATCTACTACCACCAGCTCTTCCAAAGTCTCAAGGAAAGGCAGACCACCACAATTCAGGTAATTTTGGAGTCCTGGCGAAACAGTACGTCATGCCTGTACTGAGGATTTTCAAAGGCTGGCCAGCAGTTGGAAAGGTGATCCCATTCCTGATCTGGTGTACCTGTAGAACCTCTAATAAGTTTTTCCTTGTTAGAGAAATGCTGGATTGTATCCTGTTTTTTGGTTGGTTGGTTTTGGTTTGTTGTTGGTTTGGTTTTTTTACTTTTTTTTGTTTAAAATATTCTGTCTTAAATGATCCTTTAGTGTTTTGACCCCTGAAACAGCCATGTCTCCCTGGATTTAGTAATGGAGAGTAAATTCCTTTTAATATCTGCAGAGCCCAGTTAGAGCAGTGCAGATTCATGCAATACCGAGACTTTGGAAAATCATCGTATCGCAGTAGCTATTTAAGTCTTTCACTCTGTCTTCTGTGGGCTGGAGAAGAGCCACCTGGGCTCACTGGAAGAAGAGCCTCACTGGATTCTGCCACAAACTGTTGTTGAGTGTGCCTAAGTTCATTACAGGCATCCCAACAAGATCTAGCACCTTGCATCTGCAAACCATGATTATGAGCAGTGTGGTTTGGTCACTCTCCATAGCTCACAGCCAAGTCTAGTGGTGTGGGAAGGAGTTCCTAAGGCTTTGCTGTTTGATGGCTGATGATCAAGAACTGGCTTGTGCTGCTAAAGGGCTATGGTGCTTTGTCCACTCACTGTGTGCTTGCGGAAGACTGCATTGTCCTCCACAAAATGGGTGAAATCTCTGAAATTCTGCTGTGTTTTAGTCTGTACTGATTAGTTTTTGCTCATTTCTTTAGTGTTCTAGCATATCTATTTCCTATCTGTGAAATCTGAAAACTCAGCTGCAATCTGCAGTCCAGCTGCCTGTTTTGACAGACTGGTGCTGACTACTGGGCTTCCAAGATTTTTTAAAAAATTGTTTCCTGGAAGGATGAGTCTTGAAAGTACAAAATCAGT
Source organism: Callaeas wilsoni (assembly GCA_013398955.1). Taxonomy (NCBI): domain Eukaryota; kingdom Metazoa; phylum Chordata; class Aves; order Passeriformes; family Callaeidae; genus Callaeas; species Callaeas wilsoni. Next base: position 27,977 of record VWPU01009399.1, read on the forward strand.
GTAGATCAGCAAATAAAAGTACGGAATACAGGCTTTGAGGGCAGTTTGTAATTTCAAAACAAGAGATAAACATTTACAGAAGACAAGCTTCCTAAATGCAGTGGCCCAGATCTTGCTCATGATTCTCCTGGGATTTTCTGTGTTTGAATTCAGCTGGGTAGATTGCCCTTGCTTCAGTCAGCCGACCTAAGTAGGAGGCATTGAAGCATGCCAAATCAAAGTGTTTTTCACTTTATAAGTTTCCAGTCTTTCTGTCAAGTATTGCCTGGTCAGGCCCATCCAGTCCTTGCTGTGATGTCAGTTGTGGTTCAGATGCAGAGTGCTCACCCAAACGGAGCACCCTGTGGTGTTAACCAGAGTGCAGAAGGGCACACAGAGAGTGATTACTTCTTTCCTTGACTCAGTGTTGGAGTTACAGGAAATATGTACTATCTCAATAGGGAGAAATATGAAGAGTGGCTCCAGAACCATCCTCAGTACTGCATGAGAAGTATGCTATGGCTCTCCTTTGCACACTTTGTTTTAACAAAAGGAAGGCCTCAGGGAGGAGACACCTCCAAGGTCTGGCCCTTACTAAGACTTTCAAGCTTGAGATAATACATGTGTACTTTTTAGACATAGTTTATGGAGCATGAGGGTGTGGTGCAGTAACATACTGTTCTGTGCAACATATCAGAGCCCAAAATCTACTGAGCTGGCGATTCACTAAGGCTTTTACTGACCAACCCACTTCAGATATAGGCGTTTGAGCCAGCATGGATTAATGGCCAGAAATAGACAGTAACACTCTTAAGGTGCTAATGAGTGAGTGCTCATGAACTCTTCACATACAAAGGCTGCTGTACACAGAGAAGGAGCTCTTATGTCTCAAACTCTGAAATCAGTGGAATTACCAGTGGCAGTGGAAATGGGTTGAGAATCTGTCACTTGTCTGAACTGTAGGTGATGCCACTGTGGATCACTGAGTCCTGGCTCTGTTCTGTCTCAAATCAGCAAAAAGTTACAAGCTTGACTTTTAAAAAATACAAATACAATTTTGTTTGTTTGTAATTTAAGCCTAATATCAAGTGCAGGGAAGTAAAATACATTATGTTTGTTCACCTCATTCAGACTCACTAAAATGCAGTGACTTTTTACTGGGGAAGCAAAGGAACTTCAAATGTTCCCATTTAGTTGAAAGAGAGAGAAAAAGAGAATATTGCCCGATCAGAAAAACTATTCCAGTGACACTTTATTATTCTGGCACTTTTGATTCCTGTTAATTCAGCCTCAGTGAAAAGTTACTGAAATGCCAGAGCCGGATTCAGGAACTGAAATGGGCAGCCCTTAGGCTGGATTGAGTCAGCCCAGCCAGCTCTGTGCTTTGAGGTGCAGCCATGGCACGTTCAGAGGCCTGAAAAACTTGCCTTAAAGTTTCTCAAGTTAAGACAACGGATAAACAGTTTAAAGTCAGATTTTCGGTGTGTTAAAGTCAAGTATGTGGGAGTCAGGGCATGTCAGCATGTCAGCTTCTTTTGCCTCATGGTATGCCTTGACAACAAGCAGCCCAATTCAGAGCCTCTTTCCTTGCTTTGTGTCATTTCCTGCCCACTCACTTGGGGAACTCAGACTTTTCTAAGTACAAATTCAGATCACCTTCTTTTTTACTTAGCATGCACCATCCAAATCCAGTGCTGGATACAGAAGTTTCTCATTTCTCCATAAAGAAATCAGTGACTGAAGTGACCTGCTTCATGAGCTGGTGGTGGTGTCAGAAATCTCAATTAATTTCAGGTCTCAAACTGAAGTAAGAGGAGACTGCTTTTTATTTTCTTTTCCCCAGTCCTAAGGATTTAGTGGGTTTTGCTGCGTCCTGCTCAAAACATTGCCACAAGTCAATACTTAACACAGAGGAGGAAAGAGGGGAATGGATTCTTAAAAGAGATTTGCAGATATCTCAAATGTCTCAAAAGGCAGAATGTAGGTAGCAACCCTTGTTATTGCTAACAAGGCAAGGCTCTGCAGGGAGGAAAACACAGTCATGTGTTTACACATGGAGAGGAGTGAGGGTGCTCAGCCAGAAGAAATGTTTGGAGTGTTTCTGTTGTCCATATGTGATCCTAGTTTTCTCCTAGTAATTTTAGTACTAAGGTGCTGTGTTGATTTGGTGTGGCCTGGTTTTTTGGTGGCAGGGGAGGGCCACAGGAGTAGCTTCTGTGAGAATCTGCTAGAAGCTTCCACCATGTCTGACAGAGCCAATCTCTGATGTCTCTGAAGATGGACATGCTGCTGGCCCAGTTAGAGAGGTTGGTAACACCTCTGTGATGACATATTCAAGAAGAAAATCAAAACAGTGCTCACGCAGTTTTTTCCAGGGGTGGCGAGGTGCTGCGGCCGCTGGGGCCATCCTGGCACGGCGCACGGCGAGCCTTGCGTGCCTGGCTGCCCCTAGGCAGCCGCACTGTGGGCAGAAGGGCAGGGCCGGTGGCAGCAGCTTCTCGTTCCTGGCGCCCCGCTGAAGAGAGGCGTTAAATAGCACCGGCGCCACTGCGGCTGCCACGGCCCGCACCGTGGTGGTGGCGGAAATATAGCGAGCGACTCCCCGACACGGAACCTAGACGAGATCGACCTCCCGGCGCTGCAGAATCCTGCAAGAACCTTTGAATTAGTGGAGTTTGTTGGCAATGGTACCTACGGGCAGCAGTTTTTTTTCTAGTCAGAGAAGAAGAGGAAGTGAGGACATGCGAGGGAGAGCAACATGGTGACACCAAGGTCAGTGGAAAAAGAAGGAGAGGAGGTACTCCAAGTGCTGGAGCCGAGATTCCTCAGCAGGCCGTGGTGAGGACCATGGTGAAGCAGGCTGTACCCTTGTAGCCCATGAGGTCCGTGGGGGATGTAGAGATCCACTCGCAGCCCATGGGAGAAGTGCTCACGCCAGAGCAGGTGGATGCCAAAGAAAGCTGTAATCCAGTGGGAAACCGAAATGGAGAGAGAGCCCCTGCTTCCAGAGGTAGAGGGAGGGCCCTTGCTTCAAAACTAGAGCAGCCTATCCTTACAGGACTGCACCCCACGGACGAGTGACCCACACCACAGCAGTATTGGGAAGACTGCCTGTGGGAGGGACCCAGGTTGCAGCAGTTTTGGCAGGACTGCTGCTCGTGAGATTGGAGGCATGCTGGAGAAGTTCATGGAGAACTGTCTCCCATGGGAGGGACCTCACAGCATAGCAGAGAAAAGACTCCTCTCCCTGGGCGAATAGAAGATCTCAAGTGAGGAACTGACCAAAACCCCACTCCCTGTGGGGTGGTGTCGGTGGGAAGGAGGAAGGGGCTAGGGGGAGAAACAAGGTGTTTTAAAGGCTTATTTTACTTCCCCTTATCCTCCTCTGACTCTGTTAATAATCAATTTACTTTATACCTTTAAATTTGAACCTGTTTTGCCCTTAGAGTGTTTTCTCCCAATCCTCATCTCAACTCGTGAGCCCTTCATTTTTTCCCTCTCCTCTGCCCAGCTGAGAGCAAGAGAGGGTGAACGAATGGCTTTCATGGGTGCCTGGTGTTTGGCCAGTATCAAACCATGACAGGTGCAATGCCTAAAACACCTAAGCTGGAATGCCATCTCGAGTGGTTTGCTCAGCCTTTTGCTGACAGTTCTGAGTGATGTAACCTGCTGTGTGGTCAGAGACAGTGTTTCATAAAGCACGTGGGCACACGGACAGGTTCCTGCAGACCTTCCAAGCTGCAGGATGCCAAGTGAGTGCCGTGCTGACTGCGTTCACCTGCGTGCATGTGGTCACCCTCTGGGAAGAGGCAGTGGTGAGCTGCTGCACACAGTTCCCGTGCCCTCGGGTTTCAGGAGCTTGCAGGTCCCCGTGTCTGTCATGAAACGATCCCGTGCCTGCAGCAGTGGCTGCACAGGAGCTGACTGCATGGCTTGTTTTCTTGCACTCAGTATGTGAGATCCCAGGAGTAGTCCTTTAGGAGTTTTGCATCCAAATTGTTAGTGGACACCAGGAGTAGACAAAACTCAGACCCATATGCAACCCAGCCGTGGCCAGTGTCCTTCCTATGTGCGTCTGTCCCTGCTTGAACACTCTGAGCTGTGCACACGGGTGCTCACTTCCCTTAGCTGGTAGCCTCCTTACAGCCCTATAACCTTGTTGTATAGGAATGGGCAGATCTTGCATGGGGTTTGCTTGTACAGGTCTTGCATTTCACTGCTTACCTGACTGCAGCCAGTCTCAACTGTGCTAAAACAGAGGTCTCTATGGGAAACTTTCATGATGTTGTTGGGGGTGTTCTGGGGCATTGTGCTGATCTCCTTTTTTATTTTTTTTTCTTTTTTACTGTTCTTTTGTTAACAGAATGCAGCTCGCAACTTCCAGGACTTCGACTGTCAGGTAAGACCATGTGCAGGAGACAAGGATTGGTTGGTAGCTCCCCATAGCTCAGCAGTAATGTTGAGAGAGATGAACAAAATCTCTGTATTTTAATTTTAGCTCCTGTTAAGGTTTAGTCAATAAGAACTGAAATACGTCCAGTGCCAGAAATTGCCCTTCACTCTTTCATGCCATGCAGCATGAAAGTTCTGAGTTCTGAGGTGCAGACTGCTCTGCCAAGGCTACACAACATCTTGCAAGATGGCTGGTCTCCTGAAAAACAGTTTCTTGGAAAAATGCAGTATGCTGAAGAACTGCAGCTCTTTCATGTCCCAGTGGCTGGGAAAGGAGGAGCTTGCATGTTCGTTTTGAGAGGAGATGGAGGTGACAAAGCTGCCCCAGATACAGCACACTGCTTTGCTGGGCCTGTTTTGACACAGCCATGGTTGTTTACCAGGAGTTTATTGATGGTACAGAGGTGAGCCCAATGGCTCTGGTTGCCATAGGAATAATCCTTTTGTAGAAGTGGTTGCTCCACCAGCATCCAGGACAGAGGATGTGCTCTGTGATAGGCAGAGCACAGCGCTGAGATTCTGTGGGGCATTTTGTGGAGCGCAGGCTCATTTCCCATACCAGATTATCCTGCTGCCTTCTCACTGAGGCTGTGGGTATGCAGCTAGTGGCCGTTGTTTCTCTCCAGGAGATGGAGGCTGCTGTGTGTGTAGGGCTCTGCTCAGCACAGGGCAGGTCGTACAGGCTGCTGTAGCACACCAGGGGCCGGCAACATCATGTGATACCTTTAATAGAAGTGTGTTGATGTAGGTGACTCCAGAAGACCATTTGCAAGCGTATGCACAGCAGGAACATAGTAAATACAGTCCTATGAAGGTAGTCTGTATTTTTTCTTCCTCTTAATATCAGACACTGATAGCGTCCAGCCCATGTGGGCAGGTACACATCACTGTACTGCTTTAGCTCAATTCATTGTGAGTTTTGGTATCTTAAAGCCTACAAGTATAAAAATCACTAATCTTGTCACATTATAACTTTAGTGTTTGATCTAGAAAGCAGCAATAGTGTTAAGCAATGGTTTTTCTTTTGAAATAAAGTTAGATAACGGGTTTTAAACACTTTCCTGTACTGTCATGTCTCCACCTATCTGTATCTTCTCTGTTACCTTTACAGGTAAAGTGTGCTCCCATGTCAGATGGGTAATGGGTAAAAATAGGTGCAATGCCTTTAAGTGAGTGTTAGATAGCAGAGGCACTTTTGCTGTGGTCTGTGTGCCAGGATTGTGAAGAATATGAATATATTGTGTATTGGCCTGTGCTGACCCACCAAAGCTCTGGGCGTGCCCGTGGTCTGTCTGGCTGTGAGCAGCATGGTTGTGGGAGCTGGAGTAGTGTGGGAAGGTGGGAAAGAGGCCCTGTCACAGAGCTGTGTGTAACTGCTGCCTTTTGGCTCTGCACTTTCAAGCAAAGCCTCTTTGCACTTTTCTTTAAAGAGAACTCCAGATCTGAAGCTGGGCAAGCCCCACAGAAACCTGGCACTGCAGCCACCAGCCTGTGCACTCAGCATGTCCTGGAGCTGTGGTTGTCCTCTCCAGGGCTGAGCTTCGGGAAAAGCTGAGTGCTCTGCAGCCAGGGAGAGGTGCTCTGGGGAGTACTAGGCCAGGAAGGGCAGGCGTGTTGCCTCTGTGCTTTGCTGTAGATCACCAGTGAGCTGGTGGCCATGGCAACAGTTGGGCAGGAGGCAAGATGTTCTTTCTAGGAAACAATGTAATTCATGTAGAATACTTTTTTTTTTAGCAGGATGTTAACACGGTGTCTCTCATGACTCTAAATATTGTCCCAGGCTCACCTTCCTCCAGCATCTCTCCCTACAAGGTGTAGTTTCAGGGCACACCTGGCTTGACACTCCCCCATCACACCTGGAAAGTGCCCCAAGGGCTAGTTTAAGTCTCTGAAATCTGCCAGAGAGGATGAATCATGTGTTGGGTCCTTGGGTTTTCTATCTCGGTTGCTAGTACCAGGAACTGTGCTTACACTTGGAGACTGAGCTCGTGTCCTGTGAAAAACCACTGCTGCTTTTTGGTCTAGCAAAGCACATCCGGCTGCCACATCCAGGCCTCTGGGAAACTGGTGTGACTTTATCAGTGTTGGGAATTTGAAGTGAAGAAGCTTGCCATGGCTTTCAGAGGAAGGAAGATCCTCTTGTGTAGAGAAGGATTTAAAAGCACTTAGACTGGGGCAGTGTTTTTATTTGTCCTGAGTTTCACAGGGAGGAAGAGCCTTGGGGAGGATCTCAGTTTGACAAGAACAGGCATGAACTGGCCACAGATTGATGAAGGCTGATAACTGGAAGATGGTTTCCAGTTACAGTGCAGTGAAGTTCTCAATCAGCTTCCAGTAGAAGCAACATCTGCAAGGGACTTGATGGGTTTTAAGGCAAAAATAAAAGGATGTGTGAGATGGATTTTATTATCTTATATAGTGTAGTGTTTGCAATATGAGACTATGGCATCAGTGATGTAACACCTGCATACCAGACCTTTTTATTTTTCTAATAGTTAAAAAAAAAGCTGTTTTAAATGGAGTTAAAGTTGTGCCTTTGACTGGAGCTGACCATGTCCTGAGCTGTGCTTGCAGGGCTGCAGGCAGTGGAGTGAGGGAAGAGGGTGGTGAGGGAAAGGTGAGCCTCTGTCAGCACTGTTGATAACTCTGTTGGCAGTGCAGGTCCACTTTGAGCTCCCCTGTAGAAGACATTGACATATTGGAATAAGTGCTGTTTTATTTGTCTGTGTTATTCTGTGCCCTTCGCCATGAGGTCATTTGCTGTAAGTTCATTGCAGAATTTCACAGAGTATGCTGAGTTGGAAGGGACCCACAAGGATCATTGAGTCCAACTCTCAAGCAAATGGCCCCTATTGAACCCATCTCTGGTGTTATTAGCACCATGCTCTAACCAACTGAACTAACCTCAGGGTCTCAGCTCCTTCCAGGACTGACTGATGTCCGTGCCCTGGCTTCTCCTTGGATACAGCTGGAGTAACAACCACCCTCAGTGTTAGTTCTCTGGTGCCTCTAGACCTCCCTCTGGCTGAAATCTGGAATTTCAAAATATTCTCTGCAGCTGGGCCACGCTTATGAATGGGAGAAGTGTTTAGTTTAATCCTCTCTCAGGAATGTGTCGTTAGCGCTGTCACTGACTCTAGGAGGTGTGTAGGGCCAGGCACATAGGTTCCCCACACTGTTTTCTGTATAGCTTTGGCATGTGTTACTTTTCAAGGTAACACGTATATTTAAGGTTTGTAAGATCTTTCCTTTGGTGAAAAGGGGTGATGCCATTGTGAATTTCTATTAATTTCCCCATATGTTTGGTTTTATTTTTGAGTAACTTGCCAGGATCAGATCTGGGCAAAGTCAACAGCACAAGTTTCTGCTTCTTCCTGCTTCTGAAATTTGTTACTCTGGGGGGAATGTGTATGAGGAAGCTTTTAGTTTTTCTGGTACAGCTGACTTCCAGATACAGCTGTCCTGGTTTTCTTAAACTGTTAATGTGCAAGCAACCAAAGCTAACTCTGATACATAGCAGATTGCCTGGGCATCAGTTAAACAACCCCACATAATCTGGTAACTGCAGTGGAGATGAAATGGAGAGCTAGCATTGGGGCTTAGTTGTCTTTATCAATAGGAATTTAGGTTATTCTCAGAACTAAAAAGTATTAACCTAAATCTGAGACCTCCATTTTACTTGAAAGCTGTATGAACCCTAATAAAGTCCAGGCTTGGCTTTTCCCAGTGTCCATGGGCAGATGGTTGAAAAAATGGTCAGGAATGCTGATGGACAGATGGCGTGGTGACCTGCACTGTTAATAGAGCTGTGCCTGTGCTTTTATTATTATCTGCAGACTCTCTGCAGCTTTCAGAAGTAGATATTCTGTCTCAGCCTACATCTCTCTCTTTTCCAGATTATTTGCTTTAAATAGAGATGAAGAATATGCTGATATATTTGCAAAACTGTCCAACTAAACCTGTGTTATGTTTTAGTCCGAAATAAGCTGGCATTTGATCTGATGAGTTGATTTGATCATTTGAGCTGACACTTCCCCTCTGCTGCTCCCACCAGCGGGAAGGCAGAGAAGTGTTTGGCTTTCAGCACACACCGTGCAGAGCGGGGCTTGGGGTGTGGAGGTGGTCTGGGATTTGGCTGAGTATTTGCAGAAAGCTCTCGAGGAGAAGGAGGTAGGAATAAGTAAGTCCAGGACATGCAGGGTTCGTCTGAAACAGAAAGGACAAACCGTTGGAGGAAAGAAACTGTCTGGTATAAAAATGTGCTGTCTTGCTGGCGTTAATGGAAAATGTGGAGTTACTAATTTACTCCAGAGTAAAACACAGCACAATGTTTGCAGAGTTAATGTCAGACCTCAATAAGGAATTTTTTGCCACTTACTTTTACTGAAAGTGTCACTTTTCAGTAAGCCCATGTTTGTACTGATTTGGTTTTGGAGACGTTCTTTTGCAAGTACGTAAACTTAAATGTAGTTTGGAGCATTTTAATCTGCATTTTTGAAAGTTTGCTTATCCTTGCCTAGTCTCTTTGCTTTATTTTTACTTGCTCTGCTGTTAGAGAGGGTATGTGCTGCTGAGAGGTTATTGACATATTCCATTGTGTGCATTTGCTGATGTTAGAGAGGACTGTGTTCATTTTTTGAAACTGTGTTCATTTTTTATTTAAGACAGCTTGTGAGCACTGCCCAGTGGCATTGAATACAAGATGTTTTAAGGCATCTTCTGTTTACTGTAATGAAATAAAAAAGAGCATTAGCACTTTTGAGGAAGAGTTTGCTTTCTGTGTGTGAATAATGGCAGCTGTTCTCACCACTATTGAAACATTTTGTCTGGGATATTGAGGACAATTGTTCCTCTGATTTGTACAATGAGTTCTTTTATGTAAAATCCTAGAGTGAAATTAATTAGAACACAGAAGATGTTTTGATCAAGAAGACAAGTCTGTTTAATACCTGCTAGATTAATGCTGCTCCTAATCTTGGTAAAACTAGCATCACCACTAAAGTACTTGTTTTGACTTCTGACATCACAGCAAAAAACACTTTAAAGATAACAATTATTAAAATAGAATTTTATTTTGGCCTCTTTTTTTTTTTTGCATTATTTATGTTTCTTGGGAAGCTTTTCGTGTGATTCCTCCCATCTGATTTTCTATCTAAAAGCTCACTTTTTTTGTAAAACTGCAGTGTTGAGTTCTGGACTTGGACTGAAACATGACTGTTATTTCTAAATGTATGTACACAGTTCTTTCCTGGGATTTACTTAAACATTAGTTTTGCTTTCTCTATTCTGTGACAACAGTATGCCAAAGGGGTGATTATGCATTTGTAATACTTGAAGTTCCTGTACTTTTTATGTTCTTGTGAGTGAGTTTTTACAGCAAAGGAAATACATGTGCTTTGGGTTGAGCCGTTTTCATCCATTATGCAACATGAATAATGAACGTGAATTATGAACGGGAATGGTATTTCACAGCAATTCATGAGTAACTGTACTACCAGGTTTAACTCAATGCAGTTCTAGTTCCCGGGAATGTGGAAAGTTTGGAGACACAGAACACAGCCCTGCATTCTCTTCCTCTAGAGATTTTGAGATGTTCATTGTCTTCAGCAAGGTACTGAAATGCAGTTTGGGACAGTATTAGTGTAGGGGGACTGTCCTTGGCTAGAAGCATGGCCCTTGGCTTACCTGCCAGGTTCCTTGAGGAGTCAAGGTGATCTGGGGTCTAGCAGTCACGCGGACTATTTCAGGCTCACCTGTGCATTAGCACATTCAGATCTCCCTTGTGCAGGCCTCAGGTTTACAAAGGCTGTGTGTCTGCAGGTGGTGGCACCTTTAGTCTACGGCCCAGGGGATGGGAGAGAGCCAGAGGTTCTCTGTTCTGTTTGCAGCCTGTGGGGAAGGCTGCAGTCTCACACTCTGCTCTCTCAAAACAGCAGTGCAGAGTGCCCCCCTGCCAGCCTTGGGCAGAGCAGAGCTCAGCTGCCATGGTTTAATTCACGTGAGCTATTGCAGATCTAGGCAGGTCCAGTTTACTGCCTTAGGCAGGGAAGAAGGGATCTACTCAGAGCAGGAGGAAGAAGCAGCACGTATTCCTCAGTTCTGTGCTGGATGCCTTGCTCATGACACTGGATATTTGACTGGAATGCAAGAAAGTTGTGGTTTTAACTGCTTCTTGTAACACATGGGCAGTGCAGGAGATGGAGAAATGCATCTTTCTGCATCTTTCTACATCTAGTCACTGTTGTCATGATTTGCTTACTGGTCTCAGCATTGCATGGTTGTAGGAGTTCATGATTTCTGCTTTGGGAGCACAAACCCAGCCTGTCAGCCATGCTCTTGTTGTAGCTCACTTGACTGAGTTCCTTTAACTGCAGAGCCAGTGTCTGTTCTCTGGCAGGATCTGTGTTTGGAAGTGACTTGCTAGTTCTTGCTGGCTGACACTGAGCGTTAGCTAGGGTCACAGAGAAGCACTGGGTCCGTCCTTCACCGTCACCTGCCTTTGGAACAGGTGTTTGGAACTCTGTCTCCTGTTGCTTTTGAGTAAGCAGATTGCATATCTCATTCTTCTGCTGCTCTCGATTCTCACCCAGAATTTCTCTTAAGGCTTAATCCAGTTACACAGAGTACCAGAAACCATTGCCTGCCTGCATAGATCATATTTTGTTTTCTATTAATAAGTTTCTGCTCTGTATGGAAATGAATAATTTACTTGAAGATACTGCTTTAAATCTGACTTTGATTTGCTTCCCATGCAGCCATCTCCTTCAATTATACTATTTCCAATATAATTTTGCACTGAGAAGGAGCTGGGAAGCACTCAGCTACGAGCTGCCTTAAAGTTGGCAGTATTATAATTGTAAGAGTTACCAGGTGGTGATGTTTTACAGTCTTACAATATTTTTTTCTTACCTTACAGGCGTAGTTTATGGTATTGTTTTAGGAACATGTAGAAATTTCAGGGCAGCTGTTGCCAAGAGCAAGACAATGGAGTCTCTGCTTTAATCTCTCCATAGTTAGTAGCTGGGATGGGCTGTCCAGGAGCATGATGTGGTCATTTTTCACCTTTGCCAAGACTGGCAAAGATGATGTAAAGTAAATAGCTGTAGCCACAGTCAGTGGAAAAAGGGGGAAGCCTGCCCTGGGTAATCTGCATCTTCTCCACTTACAGCAAAGTGGCAGGCGGCAGTTTTCTTTGCCTTAGGTGAACCAGGAGCTGAATATCCTTAAGTTGAAAGGTTTTTTGGGGATGTTTCTAGCCCTATGCTAGTACAGACATTCAGCAAGCTTGAGCAGAGTGCAAGCAACAGATGCCTTGCTGCTCTGTGTTCTCCAGGTTTTAATGTTAAAAAAAAAAGTATTGAAGGGATTTCACAGATGTGTTCTTTATTGCCAGTCTCTAAATTAAATAAATGCCCAGTTTTTCTAAGGAATTAATTTTGAACTTTGAGCAGCTTCACACTGGGAGTAAAACTCATCTGGTAATGCCAAAAAAGAAGCTTAATAAATTAGTCGTGAAAAGCACTGGTAATATGAATTCTAGTCATTAATCAATGCCATTGTGAAACAAATGGTTTCTTCAGCCTTTAATAACTTTTAAAACTTAAATACTGGATCACACTGTGACCTGGGTCTGTGGGAGCATGGCTGGAATTTGAACTGCTGCCTATGAGTTTCTGGAGCTCAAGGCATTAGCACGTCTGGAGCTGCCATTGGATGCCTCACTCCTTCACTCACAATGTTTTTTCTCAATATGGGAAATTTTTGGTGGCTTTAAGGCAATTTCCCTGTCCAACCCTCCCAGAGCTACTCTGGCAGTCACTCTCGCACCACCTGAACTGGGACCAAGTCCCTGGCAGCTCACATCCCACACTCAGTCACAGCAGGTTTCTTACTGACTGTCTTGGTTTGAGAGACA
>VWPU01009400.1:0-37694 GCA_013398955.1 Callaeas wilsoni
GGTGCCCGCTGAGCTCCCTTCCATCCTGCCCCAACCTGGCATTCTCTGATAATCCAGTATAACGCAAACAAAACCTCAATATTTGTTCATTAATGCACTGCTGTCTCATTACACAAAGATTGGTACCAACCTGATACATGAGATCTGTTAGAATTATCATTGAGAATGCAAAACAGTTCCAGTGATTCCCATTTGCAGCTTACTGAATACCATTTGTTATTATTGTTAATCTGCTGCCAGACACGACAGAGCAGCCCAGGAATGGGCAGGATCATCAGTATTCCTGTGCTGTGGGCTGGTTTTGCTGCTCTGTGTTTGATGTCGGCCTGCTCGTGTCATGGCCATTGTAGGTACAACCAAGTCCCTTATTTAGATAAATTCCCTCAGTTTGAGCTGTGTTTTGAGGGCATTACGGTGATCACTGTCGAGCCCTGGGCTGACTTTACTCCTAGGTTACTCTTAGGTTCAGCTGGGCAAATACTCAGGAGTGGTTTTGCATAGGTACTAGGGACTGCCAGCCTTCCCACCACTATCCCTTAGGAATCCCTGTATTCCCTTAGGGAATACAACACTTGGTTTCTGCTTTTCAGCCTTGGTTCACGTTGTGCTCAGGGCTTGGTCTACTCATGGGTTACTCCTTACTCCCCCTGTCTTTTTTTTTTTTTTTTATTTGGAGAGGAAGGAAGTGGGACAGGAGGAATCCAGACTCAGCCAGACTGTGAGCATTACTTCCTTTATTCCAGGATCCCATCAGATCCAGCCTGGCTCAGTAGAGGGGAATGAAGTGTGAAGTTAACTCTAGGAGTAAATCTGGGTCTCCTACCAGCAGCCAAAGCTCTCTGTGCCAGAACACTTGGACTCAGCGCTGGAAAAAGGGATGTGGGATCCTTGATCTCCCTCAGTCAAATACAGGGCTGCTTCCAGATGCTGGCACACCTGAGGCAGGAGTTCAGTCTCTGGATACTTCTGCCCAGTGGATGTGAATCCCAAGAGGTGGAAGTGCACCAGCAGTGAAATAGGTGATCAGCGTGCCCTGAACGATAGTGGATATCTGCCTGTGGGAAAACATGGAAGTAGGAAACCTAACACGCAGCTGAGGGTTAAGTTTGCAAATTCTGGAAGTTTTGGGAAAGCTGATTATTGCAGATCATATTGGAGAGTACTGGTGGAGGGGTAAGGAAAGAAATGCCAGGGGTAGAAGTGGATTTCGTGGAATTCAGGACCTGAGCACTGTGACCTCAGCAGCAGGAAGAATCCCCCAGGAGGCCCTCAAAACAGCCACTGAGGGGAGGTGGGGACAGCCAAGAGGATGACAGAGAGAGGAAGGTGGGAGCAGAAGTGGGTCATCCAAGTACATGAGGAGGACACAGCACAGAAGAAAAGGAAGAGGTCCCAAGGAAGGTGCTCCAGAGGCAGGATGAGGAAAAGGGAAGGGTAGGAACTGGAGCAGGCACAGAGAGAATAAAGGCAGGATCTGGGAAGCTAGAGGACGGCAAGGAAGGATGAACACAGATGCATCACTGAATTTTGCAACTAGCTGAAGGTTTAGTGAAGATATACAAATAAAGGAGAATGAAGAGTTTACAAGATGGGGAAGTACCAGGAGAGTTGGGAAGAAAGGAGAGAATAGGGATAAGAAGTGATTAAGCTTGAAGCAAGGGAGGTGTTTTGATCAAGACAAATTACCCAGGCATAATTAACATTTAACAGGGAGAGAGAAAAGGCACTTTGAGATCTGGACCATGTTTTGAGTTATATTTTCACAATGAAATATAAATACGAGTAAAAAGAACGTATTACAAAAGTGTTCTCCATATATCCACTTGGATTTGGCAATTACAGCAAGAGTGCAGGAGAGGTTTCAAGAGGGCTCTGTAGTGGTTCTGCAAGCAGAAGTGGCTTCATACGTGCGATGGTATGAGAGCAAAAATAAGGGCACTGGGATGCTGGAAATTGCCAGGGGAGCCCGGGTTTCTTCCTTGTTTTTGTTATCTCACCCGGGAGAGCCTGGCAGGGATAATTCTGAACAGTTACTCTGTTGACACAACCTGGGTAAGGGTTGCAGGTATGGAGGTTTCAGGTAGAAAATGGCCAAAGTATGAGGAGAACCCACCTTCCTCTTATTCCAGCAGATACATGGAGACCTGGATACCTGCAGGTGGCTGAACTCTTGCTCGGTTCAGCCAAACACCGATGGGGCTTGCTCCTGTGCTTTTCTCTGGAGGCATTTCATCCAGCTATGGAATATTCCAGTATAAAAATTAGAAATGTGAGAGAGAGAGCAATGGAGATGGAAAAAGGATAAAGGGGTTATCTGCAAAAGATTTTAAACTGGAATCTTAATGACTTCAGTCTTTTCTGTATAATTCTTAAAACCCCCTCAGGTCCGTCTGAAGTATTTCACCGTATTTCCTGTAAGACCAGAATCAACATAAAGATGAATTTGGGGAATACTTAAAGGTATTTTTAATCCACCTTTGTTCTTTTCAATATGCTTTAAATATGTTTCCATTAGCTTTCCCAATACTGCACAGTGTTCCTACTTCCGAGAGCTGCTTGACCCTTGCTCAAAGTCTATCACATAATGACACATTAACATAGAAGTTATTCCAGGAGGTGAAGGTGAAGGCATCGAGTGCTTCCAATCTTCCTTCCTCAGTTGGATAAGAAATGCAAAGGAAAATATGTTAAATACACATTGTATGTTTTCCCTGCTGCCCGACGTTTATCCAATCAAGAATTTTCCAACAGTGAATAAGTACAAGCTATGCAGAGCATTTTAAGAAGCAAAACCTGCCAGATTTAGGAAAGAGCAGGGAAGCTGGAAATTCAGCGCTCTGGGATTTGCCGCAGGCACTGTGGAGAAGCTGGGATCCTTCCCGCATCCTTCCTGCTCCCTCTGACTCCAGGCAATCCTCTCCAGCCACGTGTCCCATAAGCTCCTTGGCACTGGAAAGGTAATTATTGTCTCCCTGCTTACCTTTGTACAAGACTCAGCGTTTGGAAAAACGGCAGCGCTGCCGTTGTGTTGGACTGATGGCAAAGTCTCCGTTGGAATTTAATCCCTAAAGTGTCTTAGGAGAAGCTCAGAACTGCACAACTGTGAACTCCTGGTCATGTTTTAAGGCTCTCATCCTAAATATTCCCATTCACTCAGCGAATAAAAGGGAAATCATGGACTCATAGGATTGTTAAGGTTGGAAAAGACCTTTAAAGTCTTCAGGTCCAACCATCAACCACCGTGTTCACCACTAACCCATGTCAACAAGTGCCACATCCACACATTCCTTGGACACTTCCAGAGATAGGGAGTTCATCCCTGCACTGGGCAGCCTGTTCCTGTGATCCAAAGGCCTCCAGCTTTGATCCAAAAGAGCTCCAAAAGAGCAGCGTCCAAGCTCTGCCAGCTGGTGCTTTTTTGCAAGGCTGATGAAAGTGCATTGAAACTCACTTTTATCCAGAACTGACGAAAAGAGGGTTTGGAGCACAGTGGGGAATTCTTGTCTCCTGCAGGTTCTCCTGTGAGACTGTGGCTGATCCATCCCTGGAAGTGTCCAAGGCCAGGCTGGACAGGGCTTGGAGCAGCCTGGGACAGTGGAAGGTGTCCCTGCCCATGGCAAGGGGTGGCACTGGATGGGCTTTAAGGTCCCTTCCGACCCAAACCATCCTGGGATTCCGTGACTCTCTGGCAGCTGTGTCTGATGGGCTGTTTGCAGGTGCTGTGTGGGATTTGAGTTGGACAACAGAGCACTTCCTTGCCATTGTCTTTGACTTGGAAGCTCCAAGTGATAATTTAAGACTTCTCTGTCTCCAGAGGGAGAAAGAGACTTTGAGAGGAGGAAGAACTGGACAACGCTCTCAGGGATGCACAGGGAGGGATTGTTGGAGTGTCTGTGCAGGGCCAAGGTTTGGACAGAATGATCCCTGTGGGTCCCTTCCAGCTCAGCATATTCTGTGATTCCATGAACTGGAGAAGGTGTTGAGAAAGTCTAAAAGAACTCAGTTCAAGAAAGAGAAAGGATCTCCCTGCCAAGTGATACCCACAGCCCTTGTCTAGAGGCACCAAGGAATCAAGAGTGCAAATACTCCTCTGAATCCAGGCAAAATCTTCATTTTGTGGTGAAAGACAACAGAATGAACTCAATTTTCTGTCTCTGTCTTCTGCAGCGATTCAAACCCTCCTATTCAGAGTAACAGTGCTCAGCATTCCTTGGAGAGCAGCTGTCTGAGGACACCAGGAAAGCAGAGGGGAGGGATTTGTGGTTGTGGGGTTGTTATTGACAACAATAACTGTGGGATCGTGATGCTATTCGGGGTGAACACACTCGGTGTCGGGAGTGGGTGGTCTGGGAACCAACACACAGCCAGGGATTGGTGCTCTTGGTATCCTCTGATACTTCAGGTGCAGATAGCAATGATTTGTGGAAAATTCCTTTTTTTTTTGGTCTCTAAAAAGATGACTTGAGAAGAAAAAAATGCTCTTCTCTTAGCAGTAGGGTTTAGGACCTGGGAAACTGTACGGATTTCCTTCTCTAATCTGTGGGAATTAGCCCTGACTGACAGGGAGCGAGCAGGCAGTTGACTTACAGTCCTCAGCTAACTTGCAGCTCTGTCGAATTCTGGGAATAAAGCGCTCCTTGTCCAAAGTGGAATTCCTATGAAGATCCAACCAGAAGCGTCAATGCTGGAACGGAGGCTGCCATTGTGTCCTGGGGGAGAATCCATGCAGGTTGGAGAGCAAAAAGTACTTCTTGAGGGGTAAATTTTCAGTGTGTGGTAACTCCTGATGGGGGCTGTGGGGTGTGAAAAGAATAATAATATAAGCCATAATAATATAAACCATAATAATATAAACCATAGGAGTGCTGCTAAAAGGAAATTCAGTGGATTGTTGTACTGTGTAGGACTGGATGTGTCATGTTGTAGTGTTTTAAAGCAGCACCTCCAATGAGAGCCTTCTACCCTTCCAAAAATTTAATTCTGAGCAAAAAACCATTAAAGAATTGCCATTTGAAGACTCAAATTCCAGGTAGTGAAAAGCAGATAATCAACCTAATGCCTTGAATGTGCTGTTGGAAAGTGAGCAGAATGTGGGAGAAGGTACCAAAGAGAGAAACAAATATATCGAAAAGCCCTGGTGCAGCGTTTGGTTTATTGCTGGAGCAGTTAGGGAAATCTCCCAGACAGGATTACAGCTCTTCCAAAATTATTGGATGAGGAGATATCAAATCTCTCATAAGAACATTTGGATTTAAAATACCCCTTTGCTCCAAAGAGCATTTCATTTTGTATGGTGCCTTTCTCTGCCCTTTTATTGCTGAAGGATGAGCAAATAATTGAAGTGAGGTTTGTGTGTTTCCCCTGCTGTCTCTGCCAGCTCACCTGGGGAGAAGGAGGCGGGATACAACTCCAAACGAGCTGAGTTCAAGCAGGAAAGGAATAAAATGTTCTTTATCCGCAGCTCAGCCGGTGGCGTCCTCGTTGCTGTGGTAGAGAGCAAAGCCAGGCCATGGCCGTGGAGCTCTTGGGCTCCTGCCTTGCTGAGCAGCTGTTCGCAGAAGAAAACCCTTTTTAAGGCTGATATTCTTTCACCTGCTTGTGGACAGTACCTGCAGGACAGAGGCACCTGAACTCTGTCTCTAGGACCAGGCCGTGGCATTTGGATGTGGCAGTGGGGTGGCACTTCCCTGTAACCCAGGACAGCTCTCACAGCCTCTGCATCCAGAGAGAGAAAGGACAGGGAAAACTACAATTCCTATGTTTTGCATGACTGTGATTCCAGTAGTTTCTTGTGCTTAAAGTGCTTGTTTAGGGTTCCAGCCTTGGGTGGGTTTAAAATGGTGGAAAGGGGTTGGGAGCTGCTGAACTTTTACAGCACCAAGTAAAATGTACCCATCAACCAGGCACTTTTTAATATATATGTGTGTGTGTGTATATATATATATGTATTTTTAAATTTGTACTTATATGTATGTGTGTATTTGCTTTATGTGCTACATTCCTCTGCCCCTTTTCAAACTTCAAGTGAATTTTTACAACTTTTAGGGTCTCTGGATTCTTACCCAGTGGCTCTCACTGGGACATGCTGGCCCTAAAAGCACCTACAAGAACCAGGCAGCCTCAGAATTCCCACCACGCTTCCCTGGGCACCCCGTTCAGCTCCAGAGCCTCTCGCCTGTGCCACGCCCTGCACTGTAAACATGACACCAGATGCCACACACGGTGACCCCGGGCAGGAGCAGCACCGGGTGACATCCTCTCCCTCGGGGCTGGTGAAAGGAGAGCTCTGTGCCCACCCACCGGAATGCTGCTTTAGAGACAGACTTTTATCCTCTTTCTTCCAAGGGTTAAGCAGAGCTCACATTTTCTGTGTCCAGCGTGGCAGCAGAAGGGGGATTCTGTCCCAGGACTTTCCCTGCATTTTTATGGACCAGCCTATCGGGGAGTTATCTCTTAATCTGGCTTTGCAGCCCAGTATAACCTGCTTTGCTGGCAGCGATTCAGCAGCCAGGTGAGGAGTGGCTCTTCCAAAATAGTTGCTGTCCTGATGCTTGAAGGGTTTTTCTGCCGAACAGAAGTGCTATGGGCTCGTTTCTATTCTATTCTTCCAAGTTGGAAGAGACCTTCAAGATCATCGAGTCCAACCTCTGTCCCAACACCTCAACTAAACTAAACCATGGCACTGAGTGCCACATCCAATCTCTTTTTAAATACGTCCAGGGATGGTGATTCCACCACCTCCCTGGGGAGACCATTCCAATATTTTATCACTCTTTCTGTAAAAATTTTCTCCTAATATCCAACCTATATTTCCCTTGGCGCAACTTAAGACTGTGTCCTCTTGTTCTATCAGTTGTTGCCCAGAAAAAGAGACCAACCCCCACCTCACTACAATCACCTTTCAGGCAGTTGTAGAGAGTGATAAGGTCACCCCTGAGTCTCCTCTTCTCCAGGCTAAACAACCCCAGCTCCCTCAGCCGTTCCTCACAGGGCTTGTGTTCCAAGCCCTTCACCAGCCTTGTTCCCTCCTCTGGAGGTGTTCAACAATCTCAACGTCCTTCCTGGACGGAGGGGCCCAGAACTGGACACAGCACTCGAGGTGCGGCCTCACCAGTGCCAGGTCCAGGGGAAGAATGACTGCCCTGCTCCTGCTGGCCACACTGTTTCTAATAGAGGCCAGGATGCCATTGGCTTTTTTGGCCACCTGGGCACACTGCTTTCCTTCTGGTCCTGAGGGGCTGGAGCTTGGATTCATTTCCATGTGGAGGACGAGGGCCACCTCCATCCCTGCTCCAGCTGAGTGTTTGTAGAAAGCTGGAGGAGCGATTCTGTGGAGGGCTTGGGCTGTGGGAGTGAAGCCACAGGAGGTGAAGTGTGAGGAAGCCTATTTATACATCTTAGCCTCTGGATTTCACCTGGCTTAAGGTGCGAAACGTGGTTCTCAGCCTCGGTGGCACCAAGCTCTGCACGTGCACAGAGCCAGAGCTGGGAAATGAGGAGGCAAAACTGCAGCAGCACCTGTGGTCTGCCAGCAGCACAAAGCTCCCCTATGAGAGAGGAGCCTTTCCAGTGTGGGGTCTGATTCAGGCATTGGAAATCCCATGCATTTCCCTGAAATCTTGTTTCAGCTCAGGGCTGCTGGGCTGGCCGTGCTCTGCCACGTTGCGCTGAGGGCTTTTCCTCCCGCTCTGCCCCAAAGCCTCCCAGCTGGGATGGAGTCTTGTCCCTGTGAGCACCTCGTCCAAATCCCAGTCTGTGCAAAGCCCCCTCCGTGCTTGGAGTCCTTGCCCTGCTGGCTTTGCGCAGGTATTTTTAGGACCTGCCCCAAAAGTGCTCCTGGCACATCCAGCATCATTTCCAAGGCAGGCAAGGGCAGGATTGAACCCAAAGTGTTGTGTTTGCAGCGAGAATTCCAGGTTACACCATCATTAGCTGTGCTGTGCTTTAGAGGAGAAGTTACTGTGCGGGTTCCATCCACTTAAACCTCCTGGTTCTTTAAATAGGTGTCCTTGGCCAGCTTTTCTCACTCTGTTAATCCCAGCACAGATGAACTGGCATGAATAGAAATGTTTATGGCAGCTGCATATGGAATATATCTGATTGTTGCACATAGGCAGAGCTCTGGGCTTGTCATTTGGTGCTCTATAAAGAGTCTTGGATAATCTTTCTGAAAGGAGCTGTGTAAATGCAGATATAATTAGCTTTTTTTTTCTTTTTTTTTTTTTTTTGGAAATAGATATCTCTTAATAAAGCGCCGGAGCACAGAATAGCCATTTCCTGTGATTTTCATTCACATAATATTTATAGTGCTGCAGAACAAATGAGCCGTTGGAAAGGCAGAGAAATGAATGCTGTGGATGAACTTGCCTTGAGAGGAATTTGTGATCAAATTATGAATCTAACAAACTACAGTAAGCCAATTACTGCTCCTCCCGGATTTGTGAGCGTGCAGGCTCAGTGGGATTTGGTGTAATCCCTCCCTGTGAACAGATGGGCAGATTGCAGAGCTCTGCCCAGACTTCCAGAGAGCTGGAATCGTGTTTCCTTACCCCCTTTGCCTCTCAGTGACAAAAATACACAAAAAAGGATGCACAGAATCAGTGAGGATGTTTCTGACGTACCTCTGTGCAAATTGTCTTTAAATTTTTACCATCTTCTTCTCCCCTAGAAGGTCTTCTTCACATGCCCAGAGGCACACTGTGATGTAGGGCTGTAGTTAAGAGGTGGTCAGCATTTTCCTGTGAGCTCTTGTTTGCAGGGAATTACGGAACATCCCAACCTTCTCCTCCAAGGTCAAACCAACTGAATGACAGGAAATAAACCAGGAATAATTATTAGTCCTCCCTGAAATCAGTTTGATTACAGCCACTGAGTTGCCATCTGCATCTTTGGCCTTCTGGAGCTGCAAACGTTCTGCTTGTCAGGAAGAAAATAAAAATGTTGCATCAGGTGGGAGATGAAAAGATTCTGTATTTTGCCTGCTGCAGTTCCAAGAGCTTCCCTGTGCTCCTTGTGTTGCTCCTTACCCAAACCGGACACCTATACAGCAGAAAGCTTCCAGTGCTGTCCTTTGCCTCAACTAAACTACACAAAATCTTAAAATCATTAAGATTTTCAACTTTATTGCCCAGCTGCGGTCTTGCCTTTAACTGGAAATACATACTGGCAACTTTTAGACTCAATCCAGTATTTGTTTTCTAAGCACTAACTACAACTACTCAAATCTATTTAGCAACTACTCAGTAAGAAAAGAAATTGCTGTAAACTGTAATGAAATAAAATCATTGGTCCCACCAAGGCTGAGCAGGGCCAGTTTTGGGTTCAGACCAGGTTCCCCAGGGCTTTGTCCAGAACAAAATGTGAGGACAGAGACTCCAAAGCCCCTGCTGCACCTCTTACCTGTCCTTGAGAGGAAATGTTATCCCTTATTATCCTTCTTGATTGCTTCGGCTTATGAATCATGGAATATCCTGAGCTGGGAGAGACCCATGGGGATCATCCAGTCCAGCTCCTGCCTTTGCGCAGGACACCCCAACAATCCCATCCTGTGCATCCCCGGGAGCAGTTTCCAAACGCTCCTGGAGCTCTGGCAGCCTCGGGGCCGTGCCCATTCCCTGGGGAGCCTGGGCAGTGCCCAGCACCCTCTGGGGAAGAGCCTTTTCCTGAAGGAAAAGCTCCCCTGTTGTGTCTCCTCCAGCCACATCTGAGCCCTGTCATTCAAGCAGCTCTTTAGTTCACCCGTTTCTCACTTGTTCACCCCTTCAGACCACGCTGTCCTCCTTTGGATACAAAAATATCGTGGGAGACAGTGCTGAAAGTCTGGGGAAAGTCAAGGGAAATTATAACTGCTATGTCCTCATCCACATTCCATCCCTTTATTATTTCTGTCACTGTATGCTAGACAGGCTGGTCAGGCATGATTTAGCTTTGGTAAATCCAGACTGACTGATCCCAGTCACCTTCTTCTCTTCTGCATGCCCAGACATGTGTTTTGGGAGGACAAGCTCCATAATTACCAAAGATCTCAATGTCATCTGAGGCGTTTAAAAGAGTTGGAAGATGAGAAGGAACTTCATGCAAGTTTTCAAAGACTGGACTGAAGAACCTGCTGTATTGAGATATAAGAGAATCTTTAGGAGGTCAGGTGTGTCTGTCTGGGACAGCTGGGTTGCATTCCTAGGACTGGTCGGAACTGGCAG
This sequence comes from Callaeas wilsoni, assembly GCA_013398955.1. NCBI lineage: Eukaryota > Metazoa > Chordata > Aves > Passeriformes > Callaeidae > Callaeas > Callaeas wilsoni. The sequence continues at coordinate 10,200 of VWPU01009400.1, forward strand.
GAGGGGATAAAGTCAGTGAAGAACACACAAGGCTCTAACAGGACCTTGGCTCCTGCTTTTTACAAAAACCAGAATTTATTTCCCAGGCATCCTCTCCCCGAGTGCAGAAAAATGCACCTCTGAGTCTGGCAGAAGCGGAATTTAGTCCTCCCCACGCTGCACTCTGTGCAAATGCATCCCAAGGAGAGTCCAGCTCATCCACTGATTGCCAGGAAAATCCCTGTGAGATGCTGGCCCTGGCTGTGTTTGGGTCGGGCTTGTTGGGGAGACGTGGGATGCTCACGGAAGATGAGGGAACTAATGAGCACCTTTCCTGTCAATCATCGTTATTCCTGTCAGATCCTCACACTTCCAGAGTAACTCCCTTCTGCCAAGCACTCCCGGATCAGAGCCCACAAGGTGAATTAGTTCCTTTTGATGATGTTCTGAGGGAATGTGAAGCTCCCAACAATAACATTCTTCGAGCATATCAAATATTTAATGCACATGTCTGGGAGCAAGAAGCCTTTTCTCTCCCTCAGAGACAGCTCCTCCTGGATTGTCCTTTCTGCCTGTAGGAATTCTTCATTCCTGGGGGGAAAAATCCTGCCTTGAAGGTCTCATACTGTTGATTTCAGTAGATTTCAGAGCTGGCTTTAGTGTTTTGAGAACATGTGAGAAGTGAACACTGTTACAGAAGTACAGGTCTGTGAGGGACAGGTGGATCTCACAGGACAGGCAAATCTTATTAATAAATGGTAGAACAAACTAAATATAGCACACAGCTACACCAGGAAAGAGGAATTACCCTGGGTCTTACCATGGATATTAGATTTTTAATTTTATTTTCATTGTTTTTGGTGGTCAGGTATAAATAACATTCCAGGTCCCATAACACAAAGAAAATGGTCATTCTGATTATTTTAATTTTATGAGATTTTTGGAGAAAAGTTAAGGTTTGAAGTCATGCTGGTCAGTGGGGCTTGTGAGTGAGAAGCAGTAGCATTAGGTAGGTTTGCAACAACCTTGTGTACTTGTTTTTTGAAGGACTGAGGAGCAATTTTAGTCCCAGTAGAGGTTTTCAAGAACCGGAGTGCTCTGGTGTTATTTCGTAGTGGTTACGTGACCATATAAACCTTGTGTTGTGAGCTCCCCTTTACTCTCACCGTGTTCTCTCACCGAAAAAAAAAAAAAAAGAAAAAGTTGTATTTTGAAAAAAATTAACTGTTTTTGTTTTGGTTTTGTAATAGGGACAACAATGCCAACAATAAAATAGGAAATTCAAACTGACAGAGGGGAAATTTAGGGTAGATATTGGGAAGAAGCTTTTCCCTGTGAGGATGGCGAGGCCCTGGCACAGGGTGCCCAGAGAAGCTGTGGCTGCCCCTGGATCCCTGGCAGTGTCCAAGGCCAGGCTGGACACTGGGGCTTGGAGCAGCCTGGGATAGTGGAAGGTGTGGAAGGGGGTGGAACTGGCTGGGCTTTAAGGTCCCTTCCAGCCCAAACCATGATCCTCTGATTTAAATAACCTCCAATAGGTGCCTGGGTGCTCTCCCTTGAGTTGCACGGTGAGTCCCTGAAGTTTCAGGGAATCGCGAACGGGAGTTTCAGGGAATGCTGTTTAAATTTCGGGAAGGTGAGTAAAAGCCTGATCTCTTTTCCAAACCCTGCTTTAGCCGGTAGCACCTGGCACCTGTAATCCAGGGGAAGAGAGAGACTGAACCAGCAGCACCGCGGTGCCAAGCCGGGCTCCAGCGGGATTCCTGCTGTCCTGGAAAACCATCTCCCGAAGGCAGCGGGAGCCCGCACCGAGCTGCGGGAGCAGGGAACGGCTCGGGGGGCTAGGGAGGCTCGGGAGGCTCGGGGGGCTCGGGGATCCGGTACCCAGCCCCGCCGGGCAGCGCTGCCCAGCCCCGCCCGCAGCGCTCCGAGCCGCGCTAGGAGCCAGGGGGAGCCGAGAGGGGGAGAGAAAGCGAGAGGGGGAGAGCGGGGGAGAGCCGGGGGTGTCGAGAAGCCGGGCTGGGAGCGGGGGAGTGCCCGGCGCCGGCAAGGGGCAGGCGCATCCCTGCCCATCGCAGCATCGGGAGCAGCCGGGATGCGGAGCCGCCGGCGGGGAACGGCCGGGCGCCTCCCGCTCTAACATGCCGAGGTATTTTTTCCCGTCGTCGCTCTTCCTCGGGTCGTTTGATGCCAGGTGCGTTGCGCTGGGCTCGCTGTTGCTCTGTTCCAGCTCTGGGGTTATTCGGGAAGCAGAGCGGAGGGTGCAGGTGCATTCTTGCTCCCTGTGGAGACGCGGGGGGAACTCGCTGCATAACCCAGCGCAGCAAACTTTGAACTGCCAGCTCAGGCTGGGGGGTCTTGTGTTTGATTTCCCTTGGAATTCAGGTAAAATTATGCCCAGGACTAATATTTTATTCATCTCTTTAGAAGAATCATGACTGCCTCATTGCGTTAGATTTGGAGCGAGGGGAGTCAGTAGCACCCTCCGGGGTTTAATGTCCTTTGTCAAACTGAGGTCTGTGTCCTTCCATCAGCGCGATTTCCCTGCAGTGAGAGAGGAAAGATCTGAACACTCGCTTTTCAGTTGTTCGGACTGGAAATTCGTGTTGGTGGCAACAGTGGAGGTCCCTCAGCTTCGATCCTGTTCCTCAGAGGAATTCTTTGCAGCACTCCCATGCCCAGCAGCATTCTGGCTGGGTTTTGCAGTTTTTAGAGCTGAGGATTAGGCAACTTAAGGGCTTGTAGCTGGCTAATTCCTAGATAAACCTCTACACTCAGTAGTAAGTGCTCTCTTAATACTTTCTGTCAGCTTCTCTCCCCTTTTTCTCATACCACAGTTAACCCTAATTTTAAGAAAAATCCCACTTATTTTGGTCATACCTTGAATTCCTTCATATTTAACTCTTCTTGCCGCATACTTTTGTTTTGTTTTGTTGTTTTTTTTTTTTTTTGTTTGGTTGCTTGGTTGTTTTTTGAGTTTTGGGGTTTCTTTTACTTATTCTTTGTCTCTTAATTTGGTATTATTTTAGTAATTACTGTTCTTGGAATCCTGCGTATTCCTTGCCTGGTGTTGATTGCCATGCTGCCACTACTTCAGATTCTTTTTGGAAAGGGGAGTTCTAGTGATTACCACATCCCATTTAATCTGGAGAACTGTAAACAAGTGCAAACAAGTAAACTGTAGACAAGTAAACTTGATGTAGCATTTGAAGGCAGAGGGGAGGTGTGCGTTTCTATTTCTCCACACGAAGGGAGCTGGTGTTTGAGGTGCTGTGGTGTCACACGAGCACAGCATTCTCTGTGGAAGGGTAACCCCAAGTCCACGTTTCCTTCCTTCCTTCCCATAAAGCCAGCTGATTGGTGGAGCTGGGAAGCTGATATTACAGGAGATATGGTAAATAATTAATAATATTAATGGCGTGGACTTTCACGGGGTGGAGTCTTGCTTTTGAGAGTTGGAGACTTTGCCTATGAATTCTGTTTCTCTTATCAGAATTTCAGTGTCGCTTTGGGGTTTTCTTTGCCAGGGGAGGCAGCAGAACGGTGAGCTGGGGGTTATTTGATGCTTTTTATCTGTCCGTGGTAGCACTCAGGTTTCAGGAACATGATCCCTGTGGCTTGGCAGGTGCACCCCTAAGAAATAAGAGTGGAATTTAAGGAGAGGACAGCTCTGCTCAAGGATGAAGCCTCCACTCCCAGCTCTTGTCTGGAGCTGCTGAGGCAAGAAAGTTATTCCCAGGTGCTGTGTTTCACACCTTACCCTTGGAGAGGGAATGTGCAGCCTGTGGAGAAGTTTGGGGCTCGATGTCTTCTTTATGGTGCTCTACTCATGCTAAATCACTGCTTGGAATAATTGTATTGTCACCTTGTGTCATATTTGCTCAGGTGTAATGGCTCTGCCACAAAGGCAGTCGCCTGGAAAATTGTGCTGCAAAATTTTTAATGTTCCTTAGAAAGGTGGGGAGGCTTTAGAGCCTTTTTTTTTCTTCCCTCCTGTTATAAAAGTGGGGGTTTAGAATTTTATTAGGTTTTTTTCCTCTCCTTTTTCTTTTTATGAACATCCTGGTTTCCTGGTGTCTGGGATTGCATGGTAATGTCTTCCTTTAGGAGTAGGAGATGGGTCTGTATGCTGAAGAAAACTTTCCTCACAACTATTTTCAAATAATCTGAAATGAATGAAATTTATTTAGATGAAAAATAAAACCAAGTGGCTGTGCTGGATTCTGGTCTTAGCTTGCTGTACAGCTAAATTATTGTGAGGGTTAGAGGTATAAAGTGCAAATTATTCCTTTTGTGCTGCAGGCTGTGGTTTGAGACGTCCACTTTTAACTTGCTTTTTAAATTTTGGATTAGTATTTGTTTGTGTGTCTATGAAAGGCTCTTATTCACAATCATCAGCTTTATTAAAAAATAAAAAAGAAAGAAAAAAGAGCAAATTTTCACAAAGACTGGACTTGTGAAGGGCATTGGTGTAGTTTAATAGCACCAGTGAACTTTTGGGGCTCAGAGGTGACAATGCTGATTTTGGAGCCAGTTTTAGCACGACAGGTTCTGAATTCATAATTTTAAATGTGCATTAGGAGCCTCAGATTGGGAAAGACCATCTGCATCTCCAGCTGTGGGGCTGGTACCACGGCCTTAATGCCAGATCTGCCCCGGTGTCATCACTGAGCCCTTCCAAAAACGAGGATGGGGCTGGGCTTTTGGTTTTCAGAATCCCAGACTGGTTTGGGTTGGAAGGGACCTTAAAGCCCATCCAGTGCCACCCCTGCCATGGGCAGGGACACCTTCCACTGTCCCAGGCTGCGCCAAGCCCTGTCCAGCCTGGCCTTGGACACTTCCAGGGATCCAGGGGCAGCCACAGCTTCCCTGGGAAATCCATTCTAGGGCCTCCCCACCCTCCCAGGGAAGAATTCCTTCCCAATATCCCATCCATCCCTGCCCTCTGGCAGTGGGAAGCCATTGCCCCTTGTCACTCCATGCCCTTGTAAAAGTGGAAGGTTTATCACCCTGCTGGAATTAACTCGCACTCCCTGCTCCTCCTCAGCAGTTTCCACTGGGCTCTTCACAGCACTCCAGGAAGTGTCTTGCACTCCCTGAGTGCCTGACCCTGAGCTGTGCCTCTCTGAATTTATCCTGTTTCTGTTCCTTCAGTCCTTCAGAGCCTCCAGTTATTTCTGGGTGCTGCCAATGGCCCCTCCTCCAAGGCCTGTGTCCCCGCTGTGCCACACAGCATCAACCTGTTCCCACCATCAGTGACACAGTTACTGCTGAAGTGTTTAAGGAGATCGTTCCAAGCCTGAATTTTAAGACCCTCTAATAATCACTTAAGTTTTCAGGACTTCTGCTGTTGTCTCCCTATGGAACAGATGCTCACCTACCCCTAAATGCCTCTGCTGGTTGCAGCTTAACTCACGGTTTCCCACGTGACACTGCTGAATACTCAGCTAAACCCCAGATTAATGGGATCTCCAGCATTTGGGAAATGTTATCTGATGAAGTAATCTCTCAGTTAGTCTCTCATGAGCTACCTTGTGCTGAATAATAAGACATTTGGTCATATTTCCCAGTGCTTTCATGTCTTTGGAAAGAAATTTGAAGGGAAGAGCACTTGGGTCTCCGTGCCACTGAAGGAAGTGGTGTAGGCTTGGAGGGAATTCTTCTCTGAAGCATGAATAATTTATTCCCTGCTCTTTAATTGTCTGCAGTATCCCAGTTAAAGGAAATGTCGGAGTGGTGTTCAATTTTGTGTGCCGTTTGTTTCCAAACTCTGGCTTTGACTTTAATGGCCCCTACAGCTTTTATTCCCTTTATGATGATTTCTTCTTTTGTACCCTTGTGTTTCTTATTTTTTATTTCATTTCTTTTTTCATTTTCATTTCTTCACCACTCACCCCCTCTCTCATCTCCCATGGCAAATATTAACACCCTTACTGAAAACAAGGTCAAAATTTTCCTTTGTACTTACACTCGCTGGATTTGATGACCTTGGAGGTCTTTTCCAACCTTACTGATTCGGTGATTATCCTTCCCAAAATATCCATCCCGCCACAGAGGAACCCACATTGTTCTTTTCCTGACCCCCGCCTGCATAGAGCACCCAAAAATCTTCATAAAGTTCTCAAAGCCAGGAAAATACTCCATTCTTGGAGAACTTCCTGAGATTCTGTTACACCAGTTCTCCCTAGGTTTTAACTTCTTCGTTGTGTCTGGTTTTAGGCTTTTTAAAACTCCATAGGTTTCCATGGAAAGCCTTCTAATGTTGGAGGTAGCTCCCTGTTAGCTGTGCACTCATACAGAGAGAGTCTTGAGAGTCTTTACCTCCTTCTTTTTTCTTTGGAGTATTTGGCACCTGGGATTTAAAGATTTCTGGGCCTCCTTCGCATTCAGATATCTGAGCTCCTCATTTCAGCTGACTTTTCTAGTTACTTCCCTTAATTTCTTTTTTTTTTCCCCCCGAACAAATGCTGATAACCCTTAATTACAACCCCTTTTTCTTTTGTATTTCCATCTTCTTTAATCAACTGATTATCATTCAAATCCAGTTTATTTTCTGTCAGTGAATCCTCTCCAAATTGAGAATGAATTAACCTTATTTCTCCCAGATACAAAGGCTTCCTGCTGGATCAATCCTCTATGAGAGCACACAAATTAAGCTGCTATTTGTATTTTTTTTTTCTTGGTATCTGGAAAATGAAATTCCTCAACAGTGGCCCAATTTCTAAAGAGTTCTTAATTCTCTTAAGGACACCACAGCCACCCAACTTCCAGTTGATGGCATTACTGCCCCCCGGTGCAATTTGCCTGGATCAAGCCTTCCCAGAGGGATTTTGACCACAGCCAATATTGAAATTTAACATATGGCTCTTTTCTGGCTCCCTGTCTCTGTCTGCAAGGGAAAATCCTTTGGAGAATCTTCTCTGCTCATGTCTGGAGAAGCAATAAGATCAAGTTCAGTGGTTGCCCTAATGGTTTTGCCTTTCTGGCAGCTCTTTGAGAGAACCAAAATGGAAAAATTCTGCCTCAGATTAGGCCAGATATGGGAACAGCATCGATGTTTGCACCCTGCCATTGACTATGGCTCCCACAAAGCTGAATAATCAGAGCTTATTTCATCTGGGGAGCACAATGGGTGTGGGATTTGTTTGCTCTGTCCTGATGGAGCACAAGCATTCCTCACAACGCATTCCTTCAGATGCTGCTGCTCTGGTCCCTCTGGAGAGAAGATATTTTAGGTTTAATTTCCTCCAGCGTAAGGTGGTCCCAAGTTCATGCACACATAGATCCAAACTGTTGGTTTGATGGGGGGAGAGAGAGCTGCAAGGTTCCAGTGCAAAAATCTCATCTGAAATCCAAGCTTTTAAGAAGAAAACCTTTGTATCACAACATCCAGAAATAACTGTCAACTATTTAAGCACAAAATGTCTCTTGAAATTTTATAACGGTCTTTTATTCCACACTCACCTATCATAGAGTGAAATTCTTCAATGGCTTTTCCTCCTGGAGCTGTTCAATCTCTGGGATATTACCAGAGTTTTGGCTTTGAAATTCTGCAGTGACTTTTCCTCCTGGAGCTGTTCAGTCTCTGGGATATTACCAGAGTTTTGGATTTGAAATTCTGCAGTGACTTTTCCTCCTGGAGCTGTTCAGTCTCTGGGATATTACCTGAGGTTTGGATCTGAAATTCTGCAGTGACTTTTCCTCCTGGAGCTGTTCAGTCTCTGGGATATCACCAGAGCTTTGGCTTTGAAGCCATGGCAGCTGAATCTACTTCCTCTGTGGCACTCGAGATGCTGCAACACTTTTTTGCACTTCCAAAAGTTACCATTGCTTGGGAGTGCTCTTTTCCCTCCCAGCATCCAAGCACACGGTAGCTTCTGAGTTACACAAATGTTATGATTTTTAAGCACTTCCACTATCTTAGCTCAAAACGAGGGCTGAGTAAAGCAGGATTGTGACAATGCACGAGCAATTGGAGCTGTAATTTCGGGTGATTCACTGGGACAAAAATGGTTTGTTGCAGACCGAGTGTGCCGAGGCCAAGACGCTTCTGGGATGTGGAGGAATTGAAATTCCTCCAGTGAGAGCTCCTGATCCTGCTGTGGTCTGCAGGTCCTGCGCATTCCCTGAATCCCACCCGTGGGATTTCTGTCCTCTGGTAGAAGTGCTTGGCTGAGGGAAGGTTTAGGGAGGGGAGTTGACTGGTTTTAGCCCCCTCCTGGTGTCAATGTAAAGTTTTGAGCTGTGGAAGTGAGTGCTGGACCTGCTGCACTGCTGGTCCCGGGAAAATGGGCTCTGAATCCGTGTCAAAAACTGGAGAAATCCCTGCATTCCCACCTTGGGCACAGTCACCAGCACATCTCTCCCAGCCCAGGGAGCAGCCAAATCAAACAGCTGCTGTCTGACACAAAGGTTGGGAGCTGGCCATGGGATATGGAGCCATTCTTGGTCCATAAATTTCCATCCCTGGTTCGTAAATAACCCACATTTAATTTTAATTTGGCGAAGTACTGTCACACCGTATCCTTCCTTTAAAAACTTTGTCATGAGTTTTGCCCACACTTGGTGCTTTGGGAGCTCTGTTTCAGAAGTTGCCTGAGCATTTGCTTTAAAAACGCTGTGTATTGCCAATAACTCAGTGTTCAGCACCACTCGTGTGGCTCACCTTCTGTTTCTCCTTGCTTTGGTGCAGCCTGGGCAGGGATGAAATCACTGTGAACCAGGTAAGGTCATCGGGGTATTTTCTGGAAACCAGTTAATGGACAGGTCAGGGCTCTTGGTGAGTTGGCTGTTGCTGAGTGGACGCTGTGTTGGAAAACTTATTTAAGGCATTTAAGAATTATCATTAAAATCCACGTTCATCACACAACCTTCACTTAAAACAAGAAAACCAACCAAACCAAACAAATTCTCAACACCAAAACCAACACAACACAGAACAAAAATGAACAATTTACACAAAATCCATCCCTCGACCCTTCATCACAATTACAACAAAAATTCCCCATGATCATTCTACTCTGTAACACTTAACACTATTCAGTACTTGATTCTGCAGTCCCAAAAAGAGGTGGATTACAGCATACATGACCTACCTCTGAAGTCATGAATGTTGTAGGAAACCAGCTACACAAAATCCTATTTCCCTGCTTCTGGCCTGAATGTGCAGTGAAGCTGTTGGTGGTGTGGGGCTGACTCTTCCCAAGGTGGGCCTGGAGAAAAGCTACTGGACATCAACAATGCTGAGTTGATTCATCCTCGCCAGGGCACCAGAGTGTGGCTGTAGAAGATTTGTCTTCTCCAGAGCTGCTTTTTGCCTAAATGATGGATATTGTGAGGCCCTGGCAGGGGAGATGCTCTGTGTGATGGGCTTGCCAGCAAACTGACATTTGAGGAGATGACAGAGGCCAGAGGGGTGCCATGGAATGGTGTGGGATTTGCATCAAGGATGGACAGGGCTCAGAGCAACCCGCTCTGGTGTGAGGTGTCCCTGCCTATGGAAGAGGGTTTGGGACTGGATGATCTTTACTGTCCCTCTCAACCCAAGCCATTCCATGATTCTATGATGGACAGCTCTCTCTTTGGCAGATCTAGAGGCGTTTGGGCTGGCTGGACACCCAGTGCTGTGCCTGGTGGAAGCAGGATGTGGATGGCCCTGTCTGCTTCTGCTGCACCATTAAAACCTGGTTTAATTTGTGTTGTCATGACCTTTCAGCCCCACGAAGCGTCCAGTTTGTTTTCTAAAGAGCTAAGATGGGCCTCCTTTTTGCTTTTGCAGTCTCTGTGCTCCATGAACTTCTTGAAATGCAGCCAAAAGTCTCAAGCAGACTGTGCTTGTCCCAGGTGTGCCAGGAAACAAGCGGAGAAGACGTGCTTCTCCCTTAACCTTGACTCCTGTCCTCTGCTCCCGGGTGGATCTGATTTACTTGCATGTTGAACACACCACAGGCAATGCTCTCCTTTAATGCAGGGAGCAGGATAAGAAGTTACGGCCCTGTAACTTCCAGTTTAATAGCTTGGAATGGCCCCGATTTGCCAGCCTCAGCTGGAGAGTGGAGCCCGCATTGCTGCAATTTATGAGCCGTGGGAGAGCGCGGTTATTGCTACAATCGTCAGGGCTGACCAGCTGCACGCCAGACATAGCTGAGGGCTGCTACCACTGCTCGCAGAGCTTTCCAGGGGAAAGATGATGGATTGATCCAAGGCCTAGCACAATCTTGGCCTTGGATCAACGTCAAGGAGCTGAGAACACAGCACAAACCATGGTGTGGGTGGAACCTGTTGCTTCTCTCTTGGGAGAATGCCTTTCTTTTTCCCTGCTCACAGGGACTTAGCTCAGTGCCAAGGAATTCCATGAGGGATAACTTGGAGATGTCTCTGTGAACAGAAATAGGTGAAGCCCCCAGTTCCCGTCCTTATTGCTCTTCTTCCTCTCTTGAAAGTGGGAGAAAGGCCTCAGGTTATGTTCCCCATGGCCTTTTCTTGGAAAGCTTTTGGAGATGGTCCCTCTCAATGGCTCCAAACATGGGATCATGGCTACCAGCAGTGTCTGCTCTTCCTCCTTGTGTGGAGGGACAAATGGAGCTGCTTGTTCTTCCCATTGAGGCCTCTCCCTGCATTTCCAAGAGCCATTCTCCCTGGCAGGGATGCTCACCCTCTTTGGAGTGGGATTTCTCCTCATCCCAGCATGTTGGCAGCTCTGCCTGTACCTTCTTCAGCCCAAGGCTGTCTCTTTTAGATCCTGCTCTGGGTCTTCACAGCTTTGCTGAGGGAAACTGTCTTTTCCTCTCTGGATCGGGTGCAGCAGCTCTTTGATATCCATGTGGGAACACTGGGAGTTGTGAGCCCTGGCTTGGCCCTACCACCTGTAGCAGAGCCAAAGGGAACTTCATTGAATCCCAGACTGATTTGGGTTGAAAGGGACTTTAAAGCCCATCCAGTGCCACCCCTGCCATGGGCAGGGACACTTCCACTATCCCAGGTGGCTCGAAGCCCCGTCCAACCTGGCCTTGGACACTTCCAGGGATCCAAGGGCAGCCACAGCTTCTCTGGGCACCCTGTGCCAGGGCCTCACCACCCTCTCAGGGAACAATTCCTTCCCAATATCGCATTTATTCCTATCCTCGGGCAGTGGGAAGCCATTCCCTGTGTCCTGTGCCTCCAGGCTCTTGTTCAAAGTCCCTCTCCAGCTCTCCTGGAGCCCCTTCAGGCATTGGAAGGGCCTTCTCTTCTCCAGGCTGAACAATCCCAACTCAGTCTGTCTCCAGAGCAGAGGGGTTCCAGCCCCTCAAGCATCACCTCCAGTCACCTGAACTGCTCTGTGTGGGTGCATGGTTTGTAGGACTTTTTTTACAGGTTGCCTTCGGTGTCCCTGCTCAGGACTGCCTTCAGTGTGCCTTGCTCCTTTCTCTCAGACCATATAAATATATACAGAAATATTACATATAATCCCTTAAAAATGTGCTTTTCCTCGTGGGAGTGTCACTCCAGTGAGAAATGGCAGTGCAGATCCATCCTTTAGATCCCAATCCGAAAGTCTGGTGGGGGGTGAAGAGAGGCTTCTGTGCTCCCCATCTCCGCACCCACCCACACGGCTGGGATGAAATGAACTGATGAGAGGGATGACTTCTCCCCCCATCATTAGGATGCAAGTGTTTGCTGAATGTGCCAGATGTTTGGCTTTCATTATCTAGAGGTTTTTTCCCTTCCAGCTCTAGTGAAAGGGAAGCCTGAGCAGGTCCAGCGGAATTCTAAACAGTTTCCTGTGTGAACGGAGAAAACAGCATCCTTAATGAACGGCACAGGGTGACAGAGTCCAGCTCATGAATGCTGTCCCTGTTATTTTGGAGAGATGGCCAAGTGATGTTTTCTTCTGATTTAGGATCGCTGAATCCGTATGGATTATCTGTCTCATAAAGGCTTTCTTTTATTTTATTTTAAATATCCTGTGCTTTACAGTCATATTTCTGAGCTATTCAGAACAGCCTACTGTTCTCTGTGTGTTAACAGTTGAAGGAAGTGTCTGTACAAACATTTTTTTGTAATTACTCTGGAGAAATCCAGTGAACACCTTTTCATAGCACTGGAATCCTGGAATCTTTTAGGTTGGAAAAGCTCTCCAGGATCACCGAGTCCAAGCTGTGCCCGCCGCCCGCCTTGTCCCCAGCCCAGAGCACTGAGCGCCACCTCCAGGCCTTCCCTGGACACCTCTAGGGATGGGGACTCCAAAGCTCCCTGGGCAGCCCCTGCCACGGCCTGAGCACCCTTTCCATGGAGAAATTCCTGCTGATGTCCAAGCTGAGCCTCCCCTGGCCCAGCTTGAGGCCGTTTCCCCTTGTCCTGTCCCTGTTCCCTGGGAGCAGAGCCCGACCCCCCCTGGCTGCCCCCTCCTGTCAGGGAGTTGTGCAGAGCCAGAAGGTCCCCCCTGAGCCTCCTTTGCTCCAGGCTGAGCCGCTTTCCCAGCTCCCTCAGCCGCTCCTGGGGCCCCCGCCCCTTGCCCAGCTCCGTTCCCTTCCCTGGACACGCTCCAGCCCCTCCAGGGCTCTCTGGCCATGAGAACTGGACACAGGACACAGATGTGATCACAGCAGTACCCAATACAGGGAGACAATCACCTCCCTTGGGTAACGTTTTATTATAAGTATTGGTTTGTGTAGAAGGAGGAGTTGCTGAGCTCTGGGTTGTAACCAGTTAGGACTTGCATGTTCCGCTGGATTTTGTGAGAAGGGAGTTTGTTTTTTTTTCCCAAGACAGAGCTGAGAACCTGCTGCTAGTAGGAAAGACAGGAGTTGATTGCCTCGATTCAAATACAAGTTGCCTCGATTCAAATACAAGTTGCATCTTGCAAGAGATGAACCTTTAGATATGTCCTGTTGTGCTTCAAGATTCTGCTCTTCCAGTCTTGAGGTGAAGGCATGGACAAAACTTCTTCCTGGTGCTGGAAGCAAGGAGATTATCGTGAGTAGGGCTATGGAATGGTTTCGTTTGGAAGGGACCTTAAAGCCTATCCCGTCCCACCCCCTGCCACGGGCAGGGACACCTTCCACTATCCCAGGCTGCTCCAAGCCCTGTCCAGCCTGGCCTTGGACACTTCCAGGGAACCAGGGAGAGCCACGGTTTCTGTACCAGAGCCTCCCCACCTCACAGGGAGGAATTTTTTCCATCTACCTACTTCACACAAGCTTTGTGAAGAGTGAGATCATCTGAGACACCGCGGTTTTTTCCCTGAACAGGATCCAGTACCTTTCCAGCAGGAGGAGGGGATGGCACTTCAAATTCTCTTTAAAAGCATTTTCCCTGTTTTGCTTTGTCTGTGTGGGTCTTTAGAGAGCTTTGTCTCCCCCAGGAGCAGGGAAAACGCCGATATTTTTGTGTTGGATGTACAGTACTGGTGTGTGGGGAGGTGCCCTCACCGCCTCTGAGTTCTCCCATTGCTCTTTCACAGCGACAAAGGGAACTCAAAGGTGACAGATTAATCCCTTGGATAGCAAACTCGAGGGGATCAGTGTTCCCATTCAGTGCATCCTTTAGGGAAGGCTGGCTGGAATCACTGCAGTGCGGCACCATTTCTCCCCGAAAAAACTGGAGGAAATTAAGAGTACTTTGAAATATAACGTGTCAGAAAATGATGAGGCCTCCAGCAGTGTGAGTGCAGGAATCTTATCTGTGCCTGCCTCATAAGTCAGAGCTCCTGGAACAGCTCTGTGCAGCGTCCAGCTCAGCTCCTCAGTCTCCCAGACCAGCTTCATTAGGAACATGACATTTTAATGCACTCCAGTGGGTTTCCATAACTCGGATCAGATTGGGGATGAAACAGCGAATCAATGAAGGTCACTTTGCTGCGGAGGTGACGCTGCCAGGCCTGGACAGTGTCCCATGGACTCACTGGGCCTGCTCCTCAGAAGCTCCTTAGTTTGGGTTAGTTATGACCTCCAAACCTTTTTGTCGGGAAGCTGCAACTTCAGGAAAGGTTGGACTCGATAATCTCGGAGGTATTTCCCAATCTATGAGTCCGTGAAGAGAATTTAGTCCTTCAGATTTTCTCCAACAGAGGTTTGGATTGAACAAAAGCAGGAGAACATGAAGGGAAGGGCAATAAACATGAAAAGAATGGGAAGAAAGGTAAATCATGGAGGATGGGGGGAGAAAGAGAAGTTAAACCTGTGAATAAACACCAAAGCAGGCTGGGCTGCATGGGTGCATTTTATTCCTCCACAGGAATGTTGTGAGACGCACAGCATGTGGCTGCTGGAAGCTAGATGGAAATTGCCTGGAATTGGAATGATTTCGTTTCTTGATCTGTTTTGGAAATGACAGGAAAGCCATCGAGTTCACCCCATGTTCACAGCAATCCATTTTCCTTTTAATGCCATGTTTTGGAATGTGTTGACTGTGTTGAGATAAGAAGTGGAAAGAAAATTCAGTGTTTAGTGTCCAATGTGTGTAATAAATGCTGGAGTATTTACTCTTGTCTGAGGGGAACTGAAAGAGGGTTTATTTAATGCTTTGAAATCCATCTCCGCTATTGACCCAAATCACCTGACTTGGAGTCCTCAAGTGGTTTTTAAGTATTAGAGTTAAAATATCAGATAGAAAACCTTTCAGAAATAGCAAATGTTTTGTAAAATATGATAATTTTATATATATAATCTTTATTGCCGTGTGATCGCTGCTTCTTACTTTGAGCAGCTTCTTCATGTGGTGCTCAGACCTCATGCCTCTCTCAAAAATAATTTGGGAACTGGAGGGTTCTTTGTGTTTGGTGGAAGGAGAACTTTATTACCAATATTGGTTTCATGTCCCAGCTGCAAACCCCAAGAAATTCTCTCACAGGAATTCAGGGAAAAGGAGGATGGAATTCTGCATTTTTTTAACTAATTAGTCCTATAAAATTCATGGAAAACTGTATTTCTTGAAAAATGTGTATTATAGGAAGCACCATAACATCTGTTGCTCTCCAGAAGAGGATTTTGGAGCAATTACTGCCATTTCTTTAAAAAATGATTCCCCTTCTGCTCAATTACTAACAGTGAAGTATCATTAAATAGACATAAATTCCTTGAAGTATCACCCAATGATTTTTAGTGATATTGAGGGTTTGAGAATATATAAGAATAAGGATGATCTTAAGGGAAAGGAAAAGCCAATAAAACTGCAGTTTATTCTTACATGCTGCACACTTGTTATAAATTTCTGGCTTGCAGTTAATTCATCATATTCAGTGATCAATATTTTATAAAATAAACAGAGAAAAGCTGGAGCTTTGGCAAGTTTTGGAAAGGCCAACTAAATTTAGGAACAGAACCTGAGCGTTTATTGCAGGAATAGTTGCAGTATTTCAGAACACGCTGTCGAGTAGGGATGCAGAGGTTTTTTTTTGCGATGTTCTACAGTAATAAAAGTAATGAGTATATTTCAATTATTGATTTAAAATTACGTCTTATGTACCTTGAAATGGCGTTACTTCTGTGATGAGTGCTCTTCATTCTTGCTGCATGGATTATTCCCAAGGTATCGATGGGTTTTGGGGAGGGAGGGAAGGGCTAGGGGCTCCTGTTGTTGTTTAAAGGCAGGTCTGGGATAAGTGCTGGCCCCAGGAGCGTTTCAGAGCTCTTCCCCTGCTGTGAATCATGCCCCTTACTGCTCTCCAAGGCCTTGCTTTGCTCCCAAAGGTTTTATTATTGTAGCTGTTGAAGTTTTGTGTCATCCACACAGGAGAACTGCAGGATGACCCTCCCCCAGGGCAGGTGTGAGTGCACGTGGCTCTGTGTTCCGTGCAGTTGTTTTTGATGGCAGTTCAGTAAAAATTCCTGGAGAAATGAGGAACTCCAGGCTGCCAGACCCGAGGTTTTGTAGAGCCTCTGCCCTTTTTATAGGAGTAGCAGTCCTTCACCTTGAAAACATTTATTTTCTCAGCCTTTAAAGGCATTAGGCACTGATGGATTCTGTGCCCCAGCACTCCTATTGTCTCACCCGGGCCTGGAGAAGTGCTGATGGAACTCCTGGTGTGATTCTACCTCTTGCATCTCAGCATTTTTTATCCATTACTTCTATTTCTTTTGAGACTCTTAAAGAGTTTTGAAACGAAAGTAAATACTTCATCCTCCAGAAGAACGGGAATGTTTCCTTGCAGCTTCTCTGCTTATTGTTCCCTCCCGGCCAGAGAGCCCTGGAGGGGCTGGAGCGTGGCCAGGGAAGGGAACGGAGATGGGGAAGGGGCTGGAGCCCCAGGAGCGGCTGAGGGAGCTGGGAAAGGGGCTCAGCCGGGAGCAAAGGAGGCTCAGGGGGGACCTGCTGGCTCTGCACAGCTCCCTGACAGGAGGGGGCAGCCAGGGGGGGTCGGGCTCTGCTCCCAGGGAACAGGGACAGGACAAGGGGAAACGGCCTCAAGCTGGGCCAGGGGAGGCTCAGCTTGGACATCAGCAGGAATTTCTCCATGGAAAGGGTGCTCAGGCCTTGGCAGGGGCTGCCCAGGGCGCTTTGGAGTCCCCTTCCCTGGAGGTGTCCAGGGAAGGCCTGGAGGTGGCACTCAGTGCTCTGGGCGGGGGACAAGGTGGGCATCGGGCACAGCTTGGACTCCATGGGCTGGGAGGGATTTTTCAACCTAAAAGATTCTGTGATTCTGGAGTTTGAGGTTGGTGTGTGGAGTTTCAACAGGAAGGATGATTGGAGACATCTGCAATGTCTGTGGTGATCTCACAGAGGACTTTTTCTGATCTCATCCAGTGCCACCCCTGCCATGGGCAGGGACACCTTCCACTATCCCGGGCTGCTCCAAGCCCCAATGTCCAACCTGGCCTGGGACACTTCCAGGGATCCAGGGGCAGCCACAGCTTCTCTGGGTTCCCTGTACCAGAGTCTCCCCACCCTCCCAGGGAACAATTCCTTCTCAATATCCCATCTATCCCTGCCCTCTGGCAGTGGGAAGCCACTCCCTATGTCCTGTCCCTCCATCCCATGGAAATTGTCTGTCTCCATCTTTCTTGTAGCTCCTTCAGGTCCTGGATGGAATAATGCAGCTTCTCCTGATGGCTTTAGTAGAACATGCACATTTAATGCTATCCATGGCTGCACTGATGCACTTTTCCTTTCTTTCTCCACTTCCTGAGGTGGGAATGCAGCTCAGGGGAGGATCTGGCATTTGTACTCCTGAGGAAGTGTCTGGGGAAGAGGAGAATATTTGAGGTGGAGTTAAGGAGGCAGCTGAGTGGATGGGCTTCCCTTGTTGTTCCCTGACTGAATTCTGCAGCACAGGCTGATGCAGGAGATGCAGCACAGCAGTTTCTTCCGGAATCCCAAGCTGCAGCTTCCAGCCTGTCTGTCCATGTGGGCTGGGCAAACACTGCCCAGTGGAAGTGGGGGCTGGAAAAGGATGAGGTTTTTTCAATGTAAGGGCAATAAATCATTGCTTTGCAAAAACACCTTTTCAGGCCAGTTTCAAAGACTTTAAGCCATACCTGTATTAAAAGTGCACCTCCCATTGGCTCCTTAGCTTTGACTGATGGAGCTTTCCCGGTGGAAGAATCTTCCAATGGAGCATTCTTGTCACAGACAAGAGGAATGTGGGCTCTTGGTGTAAATGACAAGCTTGATCAATCTGAGTATGCAATTTATCTAATTACAACAGGAGATTATTAGATTTTTAGGTAATTCTTTAAATTAGATCAGAAATAATTTTGATGATTCCTTTCAAACGGAATTTTGTTTCCTTGTCTGGAAAAATGAGGGGCTCTGTAGTTCACGAGCTGCTCTCAGATATTCCTGTTGCATTTTCATGCCCTGTAGCTCCTGAGAAAATTTGATACATTTATTTTTAAGGCAATATGTGTTGTGCCAAGCACTATGCTGTGTATTTACATGAAGTTATGGAGCGAACCTTCTATCTGGATGTTGCCAGGTGGCTTTGTGGCTCACAGTGGAAGCAGGTGGTTAAATCCTTGTTCTATATCTGTTCAATCTGAGAAGCTCATTTGGAAACCCTTCTGCTCCTGAACTCTCTCTTTTATTGTTTTTCCTTCCATGGGGTTTCTAATTTTGCAGGAAAATTATTTTGATGAATTTAATGGGGTCTCCTCCAAGGTGGGAGTGAGGATGGCAGCAGGAATGGTGCCTCCCCCCTCACCTTGTGCTCCCCTCTCTCCCCTTTGCTCTGCACACCCAAATTCTCTCCCTGAGATGGTTTTAGGCTCCAACAACAGCTTTTGCTTCCTTCCAGGATCTCAGTGCAGTTCATGCAATATACAGCAGACTCCTATTTATAGCCACGCTATTTTTCCTGGCTGGATCTGAGTGCAAATTGCGCTCCCATTTCAGCACTTCGGATCCCCCGAACCCCCTGTTCCTCTTCTGGCTCTCTAGGGGCAGATTTTGGTGTTGGTGACTCCTGCCTTGGGTTCCCACCTGTGAGCTGGCTGCAGTCATGGCAATACAACACTTAAACCCCACCGCAGTGGCTCCTTCCTCTGCTTACTTTCAGTCACGTTTGCATTTAGCCCAATTTATTTATTTTTTGTCCTCCCCAAAGTGAGTTCTGCAGATGCTAATCACAACATCCTGCAGTTGTGAATCGTCCCCCGGGGTACAGACACTCTCCTCCTCTCCCTAATTGGGACTGGAATTCAAATAGCACTGCAAGAAGCCATGGCTGGGGTTACCACAAGCTCACTTTTCCCTGTGTGTTACTCAGACAGTGGGGTTTGCATTTGAAGGAGAGAAAAAAAAGAAAGGAAAATGAAATAAAGCCCGTGGATGCTGCTGCTACAGCGTCCTATCCGTGAAATGATGATGGTTGCACATCTCTTGGCTCTTATCCAACCTGTTGGTAAGAAATGGAACATTTTTATCTGTCCTGTCACTCATTTAATTTGGGAATTTGGGCTTGTTCTTTTTCTTTTTTTGCTCAGGTGTTGATGTCACATAGGAAGCAGGTGTTTCAGTAAATCCTGCTTTGCATTTCAGTAAATCCTGTTTTGGCAGGAATTTCTCTTGACGATCCGGCGATATGGAATCATGTTTATTTTGGTGTTTCTGAGACCACTGAGCACCTAACTACCAACTAATTTTGGGCTGGATGCTCCAAGATCTCTTTCCAGAGAGATGGCTGCACACTCCCTGGAGTTTCTGCCATAGCTGAGCTACAAATTCTTGAATTTCCTTGTTGTTTTGTAGCCTGGGATTGGCCCAAGACCTGAGAAACCGGGTGAGGAAGATGAGCTGCCTTCCTCCTTCAGTCCCTGCAGCTCCTGAGGGCGACACGCAGTGCCCTGGGTCACCTCCCTGAGGTCACTCTGCTGGGGCTGTTTTGGTTCGGAATTCTGTATGTTCTTTGTGAAAACCAATTTGCGCAGGTCGGGGTGGTGCCTGAAGCTTCCCCAGGGGTATTAAACGCAGCCTGAGCCTCAGGTGCTGCCCAGTTCTTCCCAGTTTGATGACTGGAGTTGTTGCTGGGAGGAGCTTTGGAGCTGGGAGTGAACCAAACCATTGCTGTGCCTTTAATCTCAAAATATCAGGGTTTTTGGACTGCCTGCCCCATCAGGACTGATACAAATTACACTTTGCAATCCCTTGGTTTAGGGATTGTCAGAGTCTTCCTCACAGAACATCACCTGCAATTTTTCCAGCCCTATCCAGCCCTCATCCCCTGTGGATCACTGCCCAGGAGGTGGTGATGCAGTTGCATGCTGGGTTAATCTTAAATTTTTCAAAGGTTACCACTTTGGAGGGGTATTTTTTAAAGTAGAGTTATTTAATAGCCTGTTAAATGTTAGTTTTAGTCTGTAGAGCAGCAATACTGCTTAATCAGTTGCTCTATAAATTAACGAAGGCGTAATATTTTCCTATTCTTGATACATTGCTTTTAGCAATCCCATTAATTCCCAAAGGCTGGGAAGAAACAAATTACAGCTTTTCAAGATTTATGGGTTTGACATTTTGCAAATTCTGCTTTGTCTTCTTGTATTTTTGGATAGAAGTTTTAACTTCTGGGAAAGTCAACGATTCACTGACAAATTCCAAATAAATCCCAAGTTACCCTGAGGTTGTGGTAAGGACTCTTTTGGTGCTTTTCTCTGGTTTCTGAGCTCCTCAGGTGCTCAGCAGCTTCTAATAATTGGTTAGTGAGAATAAAGCAAATATCAGCATTTTCATTGAAGCCCAGATTTCCAGAACTCCTTGCTTTTAGGGATTGGGCCTGCAATGAGAAGCTGCTGCATGGATAATATGAAGGAAAATCCAGGTTAAATTGCTTTGTGCACGCTCTCCGCTGGAACAAATGCATAAGCCTTACTGGGAGAATTCACCTATTGAACTCTAGGAATGTTTTGCAGCATGAATTAGGTCAGGAATACACCACGGAGTCAAGCAGGCGATGCTTGGGGGGTTTTATAGGTTAAACGTGGCAGAGGAAAAGGTCGAAATTGCTCCCTCAGCCTTTTGCCAGAGTGAGACAGGAGCTGAATACAAAGGTTTAACAAGGCTGGGCTTAAATCCCGGCTCTTCAGGGCCTCAGACTTGGTATCGGAGTGAAGTGGCAGACAGGTGATGCGCTTAGGAGTGAATTAATGTCCCAAATGTAAATGTTGCCATTTGTCACAGTGATTATCTTGTCTTCTCGTTTTAAAAGCAACAAGATGCTTTAAAAGGCTTTGGGGACAAACCCGGAGGGGGAATCGAAAGGCAAACTTTCCATCCGTGCTTTTCAGTGCTGTCAAAGCAACATCCAACTTCACAGCCACCTGTCAGGTTTTCTGGGGAAGCTGATTTCTCTGGTTTTGTCTGCTGAGAGTTGATTCTTCTGGCTCCTAATTTTCTTGGTCAGTTCCTGCGGGTTTTAAAATTTATTCCAAAGGAAGGGACTGAGCAGGGAATAAAATGAGTGACTGCGAAGGGCGGGTTTGTATCCTTGGAGAGAAACCTGCTGGGCCAGGTGAGAAGGGAATGACAGAAACCTATGGCAGCTTCACTCTCCTCCTCTCCCAAAAACCCCCAGCCACCTGGAGTGTGCTGGGGCTCTGTCCCTTCAGCTGTGGGAGAAGGGAGGAGAAAATC
This sequence comes from Callaeas wilsoni, assembly GCA_013398955.1. NCBI lineage: Eukaryota > Metazoa > Chordata > Aves > Passeriformes > Callaeidae > Callaeas > Callaeas wilsoni. The sequence continues at coordinate 31,224 of VWPU01009400.1, forward strand.
TGATATCTTAATATTAAAAGAAAGATGCTTCAAGCTTGAGTTGGAAACCTGAATTCCTTCTGCTGGGAGGAATTTTTAAAGAATTTTTAAAAGCTCTGGAAGTTTGGGTTCCTGCTGAAGTGTGAGATTTGCTTTAATGGGCAAGAGAAAGAAATGGTAGCCTTTTAAAAGAGATTTTGCCTCTTGATTTTAAGTGCATGAGAAAAGCCAGGAATGTAAAATACCAAACACTGCTGTGCTCACCTGAGTTGAAATTTTAAGGTAAGAGTAAAAGCTCCTGCTCCTATGAAACGTGATAAGTTACCAGTTTCTGTACTCAAACCCTCTTGGGGCTTTTAATTTTTGTGTCTGTAATAGTGTGAACAGAATCTAATTTAAGTCTTAGAAATGTAGGTCTGTGTTATCTGCTCTCTTTCTCGAGCTCCTAAGATCTCCTGTGTTATTTGTTACTCTAGCATGTGGCAATCAGCCTGTGGAATACAAATGCAAAATTAAACCCAGCTTAATTTGCATTTAGAATTGATAAATGTTGCTCAAGACGCTGGCTAAAAAATAAAAAGGAAACAGCAAACCCTTTTCGGTCTCTCCCCTCCCAACCTGAAATTGTGGAGCTCAGACTTCAAAGCAGTTTGGACTCAACTTCTAATGAGCAAAATGAGATCGTTTCCAAACTTGTTTTTTATTTCAATGGCAAGCATGTGTTTGTTTTTGTTTTTTTTTAATTGGAGAATTGCAGAAGCAATTAAACAGTACCTTTTCTCTGGGTTTTGATGTTCCTATCTCATGTAGCTGAAATTTGGGTATCAGAGCAGGTTTGTTGTGGATGTAACTTGACAGAGAGCTTGTACAAACTATCTAGAAAAAATAAGAAATAAATTGAAGCGGGTCTCCTAGCTGGTGCTTTTTCTGCTTGCAGTTTAAGCAATTAAAAATTGGTTTAAAGCCAAATCACTGAATCCTATGAAAAGTATTTTCTCCAGTCTTAGTGGATATTTAAAATAGCTCCCTTCCCCCGCGTTGGAGGGAGATGTGGCTTTGATGGGGGTTTTTTATGATGTTCATGCTTGAAACTGTTGTATTTGGGATGGGTGAAACTTCCCTCTTGCTGGGCTGGAGCAGCTCTGGTCCTCAGGCTTCACACTTCTGTGGAGGTGAGGAGTGTGGAGACAGGTCTTGCTGAAAGCACCAGCGTGTAGGTGAGTTTTAGTGGCATTTCACGTGTATCTGAAATATTGGAGAAGCCCAGCGACGATTGGGGTTGTGGATGCTGAAATGCTGTTAGCAGGGAAATTTTCTCTTCTTGCATTCATTCTGTGAGAACTTTTCCTTTGCTGTGTACGCTATGTAAACAATAGATAGGGTTTTTGTAAATAGCATTCATATCTGGTATCTTCTGACCTTGTGTACATTATATTAGGAAAAAACATTTCTAAGTGGATGTCTGAGACTTTGACCAATCACCCTAAGAGAAGTGTGAACACTGTTCAATTACTTTATAAAACTAGAATATATAAATGGTATTGTAAATTTAATAAATAATTCATTCCTCGCTCTGAACTCCTGCCTCGCTGCATCTCTGAACCCCTGCTTGGAAACCCACATGGGGTCACTGTGACTGCAGATGGAACCAAGAGCAGAGACTTGGATGAGAGCAGTGACTTGGAGATTTTTAGGAGTTAAGGCTTCGGGGGTTGCAGTGGCACCGTGGTTGCTTCAGGTCCTCGAAGAGGAGAAGAACTTGAGTTGGCCACGGTGGGAATATGGGGCCCAGGGGAAGAGAAAGCTCAGCTTCCAGCACGTCCCTGGGAATTCCAGCATGTCCCTGGGAATTCCAGCACTCCCTGCTGGAGTCTGCAGGAGTTAAACAGCAGCAGGTAGAGCTCTGTGCAACGCCCATGTGCATAAATCACCCCAAAGCACAGCAGGGCAATCCAGCAGCGTGGAGTTTGCTCAGAGAACACCAGGAGAGCCTGTCAGAAATGTGTGTTCATGAGAGGAGAGAGCTGCAGGGATTTCTGTAGGTAATCAGGTGTCTCAGACAGCACACACATGAACTCGCACCAAAATGTGTTCTGTGAGTGCTTTTCAAACCTGCAGCTCTCAGACAACAGCACCAGATGGTGAGGTAATAGGAGAAAATCTGGCCATGTATTCCTCATGTGCCCGAAATCCTGGATTGTGTCCCGAAGGAAGAGCAGCCTGCTCAGTGCAACACGTGTGTGTTTATAAACATCACCCAGGCTGTGCCTGGGAGCAGGGGCTGATGGCAGGGCTCATTCCCAGCTCCAGCCCAAGTGCCTCCTCTGGGAAGGGTGCAGGCAGCTGAAGGTTTGCTTTAAAAATGAACAAAACCTTGGTTACTTTGCCATCGTGCTGTCTGCTGGCTCATCATCGTTTACCAAAGGGTTAATTGGTGTTCTAAGGCTTGAGTAGTTGAGGTACCTGGTTTTCTCCTCAGGTGTCATAAATATGAGCCTAAATCTGTTGAGCACATTAAAAGAAACAGCAAAGAATTAATTCAGAATTAATATTCTTGCTTTGAACAGAGCTTTATTTCGCTCTTGTGGGCTTCTCAAGTGTGTGTACCCTGATTTCTCCAAACAATAACTGCATTTATGCTCCCCATTTTTCATGCACAGGTTATTGCTTTGTTGCAGCCAAACTTTATTAGTCATATTAATAAGAGAACAGTTTTGAAAAGGACATGAAACTTATTGAACCGATTTGTTTGTTCTGGGGTTTTTTTGATGGTATTTTAAGGTATCGACTTGCAGTTATCGTGTATTTTTATTTGTTTGCCCTTTACTTAATACTTTGGCATTAGCATCAGCATTGCCAAAGTCAGCAGCTGGATGGATTTAACCCTTAGCTTCAGCCTTTGGGGTTTTCACCTCGTTGACCACCTGCCAGGCAGCTCTTTAAAGATGAAACCCCAAACCCTTGGTGGTTCCTCCCTTCTGCACCTGCTTTCAAGTGGCTGATTGAGCTGCAGCAGGTGAGTTGTGATCTTAATTACAACACATTTGAGCTGACCTCAGAAGGTTTTCTCATCCCTTTCTGGGGACACGGCACAGAGGTGAGGAGGCTGCTGTAGCTGAAGAGCTGCTATGCTGATCAACACCACCAAAGGTGGCTCCTGGATCTCACTGGTTGCCTCCAGGTGTCTGGAGTGTGGTTTTTTCCTCCCCATTTTCTGTTCCTCCATTGCTTCCAGGCAGAGGCTCCCTGTAAGTAGATTTGAGCTTTCCTTCTCTTCTGTCAAGTTTCTCTGAAGCCAAAACTCACTTTAAGGCCTTGCAGATGCTGCTCTCGAACCCAATTTTTGCAGGACTTTTTTTGCAGTTTTGAGGACTTGGCCAGTCCTTGCTCTTTTCAGGCTGAGTCTGTGGACTGGACAAGTTGGTCTGAAATGTGGAAATTCAGGAATGTGAAGATTGCTGGGCAAACTCAGGAATTCTGCCATGCACATCCATGATCTTTGGGGGGAGAGATGGTTAGAGTTTGTCCTGCTCTTGCAGAGTTTTCCAAGCTAATTCAGGCCTGGAGCATCTGCAGCAACACAGGCTCAGCCACCAACGCTTCAGGTGAGGTGGCTTCTGCCTCTTGCTTTGCTTACAATAATTGTCACCCTGGGATATCCCTGCAACTGAAGGTTTCCCTGTTTCCCCTCAAATCCTCACCACTGGTTTGGAGCTGGAGCATCAAATGTGCTGGCTTTGGTTTACGGCAAAAAAAGAGAGATTGAAATATTATTCTCTAATGAGATAAATTGGAATTTGGCTGGGGTTGGAAATGAACTGTGAAATCCATGTAGATTGGATGGGTTCACCCATCCCCCTCCAGCATTCCACAGAAACCTAATTAGTGCTTTTAAAAAGGAACATAATTTCCTCTGTTACTTTAATCAGGGGGTTGGGTTTTTTTGCTTTTACTGGGAATAACAGGTTGTGAAAAGGAAATACCCATATGAGCGTTGTCTTAGATTTTATTTTGCACAAACCTAATTAAATCTGCTAATTTAAATCTCATGCAAGGAGGCTGAGGTAATAGTAATCCTCCTGCAATTCGTGTGGCAGAGTCAGCTAGGATTTGTGGATTTGTTGTTTGGATCTTTTGGATCTTCATCCTTCCCAGCATAAGGTGCTGCTCCAGGAAAGGCAGAACCAAAAGAACAATTTTTTTTTTTTCCCAGCTCCCATCTGTTGGTTTTTAGCATGGTTTTGTTGATGCACTTCTTCAAATAGCACCTTGTGTTTGCAGTATGAAGCTGAGTCACCATCCCTGAAGGGATTTAAAAGCAGTATGGATGTGGCACTTGGGGACATGGGTGGCCTTGGCAGTACTGGGGGAAAGGTTGGACTTGATGATCTTTGAGGGCTTCTTCAAACTGAACCATTCTGGGATCTGATTCTGTAAGAATGCTAAAAACTGATGGTCTTGCCTCTCTGGTGTTAAGCAGGATCCATGTTTAGTGAGAGGTTATTTGAAAGAAAAGATAATTTTAGGGGAAACCTTTGCAGTGGCTGTTCCTCCACCTGTAGAAATGGATGTCATGCTTCCTTTTCATCACAGGTCCTGCTTTTCAGGAGTTTCGTTACAGTTGTTCAGGTTGTTGTTACTTTCTTATTATTATTTTGTAGTTGTCAGACCCAGCTGCTGTTCCCTTACAGTATTTTTTCCAGCTACCTTAATTTTCCTATAAATATCTGATTCTTTTCTTCAAGTTGCATCTCTTCTTGAATTCTGGTCCTGGTTTGGGTTTTTTTTTGTGGAGAGTGTCTGCCTGCTGCACATTTGGGTTACTGCACTTTTGGCAAGGTCCTCGTGTCTCTGGGAGCTCTCAGCCGTGGGGACATTTCTTGCTTCAGGTTTTGGGTGTGTCTGCCCTGATTGGAAAGTTTGTCTTGTTTTAAGGCTCCTGGCTTTTGTGAGTAACTTTCCCAGTAAGGTGACTTTTGAAAAAAAAAAGGAAAAGAAAGGAGAGGAGGAAAATACAGGGATTATTTTTAGGAATATGCCATTCCTTGGAAAAGCAGCTGTCCACCACTATACAATCATGTGCATTAACCCCTGATTCATCCAGTTTTGTTTCCCATGGATTCATCACCCCTGGCAGTGTCCAAGGCCAGGCTGAACGGGGCTTGGAGCAACCTGGGATAGTGGAAGGTGTTCCTTGGGTGGAACTGGATGAATTTAAGATCCCTCCAACCCAAACCAATCTGTGTTTCCCTAATATCACATGTGTGTGATAAGATGAACAGCTGCGTTTTTGAGCGGATCTGATGTTCCCTGCACAAAGAGCAGAGACACATGGCAAGTCCAAACTTTTCAGCCTTTTCAGGAAAGGAAAGGTAAACCCCATACCCTGAGCTGTCTCCAAGGGCTCGTTTGCTGTTCCTGTAGATAATGCTCAAATTAAGCAGTGATCACTCTTGACAAAAGCAAATACATACCCCAGCCACTGCAGTGCAGGAGACTTCGGCAGGAGGGGATTTTTTGTGTTCAGCAAAAGCACATCTCTTCCAGAAGGACAGCAGTTTGTGGATGAAATGGGTTGGTGTTTGTGGAAGGGGATAAGATCTGTTCCTCTCTGCTATGTCCGTTCTTGGCTTGTTGTGAGTGTACAGAGCAGATCTGAGCCTGTACCTTGCATTTAATCAGAAAACCCAACCATCAGCTGCTTTATAGCTCTCATTTCCAGTTAATGTTTTGGGATAATGTATCACCTGGTAAATTTGCAAATAAAGCAAAGCTGTTCCTTGTGCAGATGGGAAAAGCTCTACTAAACCTAAACACAAGGTTTCAGATTATTTTGTTTAAAGAACCCTTGGGGGATGATCCACATCCCCAAAATCCACAGACATTTGCTGCCAAGAGAAAGTTTTTTCTTTGGAATTTTGCTGGTTGAAAATAGTGCATCTCTTCTCTCAATAATTCTCATGATTCTACTGTATTGACAAATTCAGTAGGTGCATATTAGAGGAGAAACAGTTGAAACTAGAGACTAAATGGAAGGGATTATCCTTTCATAGGGTTTGTGTGAGTCTGATTCTTGTTCTTATCCATGGATTTCTTTCTTGGATTGCAGTGGAAAACTTGGGACGGGGAGGATTTCTTAGTTGATCTCTGAAGTGCACAATATACTGTTTACATACAATTAATTTATATACAATATACAATTAATTTATACATGTAACTCTTTTGGAGAGGGAGAGACAGATTGCTGGCAACAAAAACATTTATTAATTTCAGTGGTTGTTTTTTTTCCTTGCAGCCTTTGGAGGCCTTTGGTATGGTGATGGCAGTGTTGTGTTGTTCATGTTCATGAGCTGCCTCACTGAGAACACATTCAGACAGCCTGAATTATCTTGTCCCTGAGCACTGTGTCGTGGTGGGGGTTTCTCGAAAGTCCTCGCTCCTTAATGCTCACCAGGAGAGTGTTCCTTTCTCACAGAATCCCAGGATGGCTCA
>VWPU01009403.1:0-11926 GCA_013398955.1 Callaeas wilsoni
TGAGGGCCGGGAGGGGCCCGGAGATAGGAAGGGGCTGTGGGGGTCGTGGAGGTGCCGGAGGAGGCCCTGGCTTGGCCTGGGGAGGTCGCCGGGCGGTAGGGCTGAGGGGGGGTCGGTCTGGGCCGAGGGGATTGGGGGGGCTGTGGGAGTCGGGTTGGGATCGGGGGATGTGGGAGGCTTTGGGGTCGCGTTGGGGTCAGGCTGGGCCGGGGTCTGAGGGCCCAGGGCCGCCTCGTCCCGTGCCCTCCCGGCCGTGCCTGTTTTGTGGCCCCGGGGAAGGGGTCCGAGCCCCCCGGTGTCCGCCGAGGCCGGGTGGGCGGCAGGGATGGGGTCGGATCGTCCCCGCCGTGTCCCCTCGGCCCGCACCCTGCCCCGGCCTGCCCGAGCCTCGCAGGATGTTGGCTCCTTTGTATGTGGCTTTCCTCTCTCCAGAGGGGTTGGGAAGTGTTTATTTGGGGAAAGGACTGTGCTGAACCTGGCATTTAAAACGGCTTTTTTTTCTTCAGCGAAGCGGGTGAGGATGAATGTGAGAAACGGGAAAAGTGCCCTCCCCCTCCTGCCCCCAGCAGACAGGAGCCGACTCGAGCTGTTCCTGAGGTTTGCAGATGAGGAGCAGCTCTGCCGGGGAGGCCCGTGGCTCCTGTCGCTGGCTGGCAGGAGGGAGCTGAGCCAGGGAGCTGGGTCTTGAATCTCGGGGAGCAAACAACGGGAAGTTGTGGGGATGGTCAGGAAGGTGCCTTTTCTTTTGTGCACTGGGCAACATGAAGACTTGCCGTGTTTGGTGTATTCTGGAAGCTAAAAAGCAAAGTTTCACAGACCACTTTCAAGTTGCCATGATATTAGTCCGTTCCAAACGGTCTGAGTTAGCCTGGACCCGGGTTGAAAGGTGTGTAAAACCTTTGGAAGTTGCCTCCTTAACTAATCCATTTGTTTTTCTTCTGCACAACAAGTGGTTGGAGATGTGGAAGTGCATTCTGAGGAGTGTGAGTCCACCTGCCAGCCGGGCTGCCCTGTCAGGCTGCCACACACAGTGTGCCCCCATCTCCCCACGGCCAGCACACAGGTTTAAAAATTGGGCCTTATGTAACAGATTGGAGAAAACGTTTGGTGTTTGCCAGTGGTCTGACAAAGAATTGCTGCAAATTAGGGCAGGAGGCCTCCATGGGGAGCCTTCGCCGTGGCGGGATAGGCTTGGCTGCTGAGAGAACTTGCCAAAGATTTGTTGGTTTTGTTTTCATTTGGTACGTTGCAGATAGGGACGTTGTTTGGTCAGTGTTTTATCGCTCCTGAGCACCTTCGGGGTGCTGGGAGGGTTGTGGTGCTGACTGGTCCAACGCCAGCATGCTCAGGTCAGTGGGAACATGAGGTCTGAGGAGCCCCCAGCCCTCTAGGGGGCTGTCCCTCAGCTTGGAGAGGTGGCTGCCCTCCTGTGCCTTAAGGTTTGATCTCCTCCTCGTTAGGTGACAGCTCTGTGAGGCCTTATAAATCACTTAAAAACCACTTGTGTAGTTCCTTTGCCAGAACAGCAGCTGCTCTGCTTTGCCCCTGCATCCACGGGCTGCAGCTGGTGGCGGCTTGCAGGACAGACCTTGTGTGCAGCGGTTTCCCCGGGCACACTGGATGGAGCTGTGTGCTCTGCCCTTGCAGCGTGGTGTGTGCTGGTTGCTCTTGGTGCAGCTCCTGCGAGGAGGAAGTGGGCCCTGGCAGCTCGGCAGGCTCCTGGGTGCCGCTCTCCGGAGCGCCTTCGCAGTGCCCCTTGTTTTGTATTCCGTGTCAGAGCTCCTGTGCAGCCCGGGTGTTGTCAAAACTGTTAATACGGGAGTGACTCAGCGGATCAATGGGAATGACATGAGGGCTGTGCTCATGGACAATCAGTATTTCCCCCCCTCCCTTCCAGCTCCCTGGGCTGGAAGACACAATGTCTGAGAGCAGCTGCCAATAAACATCTTTGCTGGACTTGGGCCTGGCTGTACTCTGGAGCTGTGTCCCCCTGCCCACCCCCCTCCCCGTGGTTTTCCTAGCTAGGAGGAGCTGGGATGAGCTGTGCTGGAGCAGCACGCCTGTGCTTTGGCTGGTTCCTCCAGGTGTGTGCCCAGCCCTCGATCCGGGGCACTGCTGCAAGGCCCAGGCCCTGTGTGAGCCAGGGTGGGTAGGAAGCTGTTTATCTCTGCCTTCAGACAGGAACTGCAGCTCCACAGGCACTAAAGGCTCGGTGGGAGGGGTGAGGGAAGCCTCGGGTGAGCAGCCACCCCTGATGTGCTGTTGTGGGGTGTGCAGGAGGGGTGCAGCCCCTGGGCTGGGGAGGAGACCCTCCCCTCTCTCAGCAGGGCCAGGCGCTGTGGGGTTTGGTACCAGAGGGCAGTGGCCTGGTTTGCCCTGTGCTACTCCTGTGACTTCCAGTTTGCGCAGTCAAACCCTCTTCCCTTGTAGTGCTGCTGAGCAGTGACAGACTCGGGTGCCACCACAGGAGCTTCCTTCGTGTGTTTGCCATGGCTTTTTGCTGAGAGCCTGTGGGAACAGTTCTGCCCACAGCCCTGTAATTGGGCTCTGACTGGGCAGACGTGGTTCCTTGTGGGTGCAGTGAGAAGCTGTGAACCTGAGCCTCCTTCCTTGGCCCAGGCATGGTGTGACCTCGAGTCTGCTTCGGTCCAGCTGTACCCTGTGAGGTGGGAGGGCAGTGAGGGAGAGCAGGTCCCAGCAGCTCTGGGGTTCTGCTGGAGAATAAGTCATCTTCCTGTTAGAAAAGCCATGTGAATAGTTTTGGGGTTTGGTGAGAAAGGCTGTTTCTACTTCCTGCTGGCAGTTGGTGTCTCTGGTAGATATGTTGCTGTAGAGGAGCAGCAGCTTTGGTTGTGAAGGAGGTGAAAAGCTGCTGGGGCAGCTGAGTGTGGAGCATCAGGGTCCTCTGTCAGGCTCCCTGATTCACGCCAGCTGCCGTCCTCCTCCTGGGGAATTCTAAATCCCTGCCCAGGCTGTAGCCCCACAGCCTTTCCTGTGGGCAGCCCCTCCCTTGTGTGTTACATTCATGCATTATTTCTAATAACTGGCTTTGAAAAAGCAGCCCCTGCATCAGGAACATCAGGAGACACAGGACAAGGAGGAATGGCTTCCCCCTGACAGAGAGCAGCGTTAGATGGATATTGGGAAGAAATTCCTGGCTGTCAGAGTGGTGAGGCCCTGGCACAGGTTGCCCAGAGCAGTTGTGGCTGCCTCACTCCTGGAAGTGTCCAAGGTTGGATCAAAGGAGCACCCTGCTCTAGTGCAGTGTCCCTGCCCATGGCCGGGGGTGGAACTGGATGGAGCTCTAAGGTGCCTTCCACTCTGTGATTCCGTTCTGAGGTGTTCAGCACACCCCTGCCTTGTCTGTCCTGCCCTGTCGGGCTCCTGGGTGACGCTCGTGGTGCTCAAAGCTGTGACCCCCAGCCCGGTGGGGGCAGGAGGGAGGGTGGTGCAGTGGCTGTAAAACCACAGGACGTCTCTCTGCCTTCCGCTCGCTGCTCTCAGAGCGCGGCAGCAGCAGAGCAGCACCCACAATGAGGCCTGTGTGGTGTAGGAAATGGTTCTTCAGGTAAGCTGAAACTTCTAGGTGAGGCTTTGCAGAGTGTTTCAAAATGCTACTTGGAGCAAGAAGTCTCTCGTTTCATCCACTGCCCACGGTAAGGAAAGTTTGCTCCTGGAGTAGAGGAATTCAATTAGTTCTAGAAAGACTTTAAATTGACTTCTTTGGCTCCAGCAGGATGGTGGACAGAAGTTCACCGTGTCTCCAGAGAGATCTCCCAGTGCCTATGGAGTCTGTGTTCTGCTGGGAGGTCGGTGGCAGTGGCCTTTCCAAGCAGTGCCCTGCTGCCATCTGCCCTCCCCACTGCATCAGGCCCCCAGCACTGGAAATGTCACAGCAGGAACATCCTCACCTGTAGGAAATGCAGGTCCTGAGGCCAGATCAGTGGTGACAGTGAAACCAAGTGCTCTCACAGTCCTGTCTGTTAAAGGCTTGCACTGAGATGGTGACGTGGGGAAATCCCAAAGTCCTGTCCGGCGATGTCCAGCTGAGCTGACCCCAGGCTGGGGAAGGGTCCCTGTGCCACAGGCGAGATCTCAGCTTCCCCCAGTGTGAGCCGTGAGGCAGCAGAAACACATCCACTGGTGTCTGGTGGGGACCATGCCCTGAAAGAGAGCTGGGAAATGCTGTGTGTTGTTTAGTGTCTGCAGGGCAGGGGTGGCAGTAAGTTGGATGTGAGAGCAGGATTTGGGATGAGCCAAGACACCGTTGCCTTGGAAATAAGATGCTCATTGGCCTCTCAGGGTGCTGGAGACACTGGGAGTCTGGAGGAAAGGAGCGTTAATTTTTGAGTCATTCATTTTTACGTGTCCACCAAGCAAAGAATGTCCTGTAGCTCTTTGTTACTTAATGTTATGTAATGCTTTTTAATGAGGCAGGCCTGGCCTTTGCTTTCCCCGTGGTGAATGAGACAGTTGGCAGGTGATGCACGGGCTTTGTCACCCTGAGAGGGATGTTCTTAAGTTAATAAAGAGGGGTTAAGGTTGAGCTTGAGCTTGGATTTTGTGCAGCTTTCCTTTGGAAGAGCTTTGCAGCCCTGCAGCTGAGCAGTTCTGTGCAGCAGGAGCGGTGCTGCGAGGGGTGTGGGGGTTCCCTGGGAGCACAGCCAAATCTCTGGGGGTTCATTCGTCTTCCCAGGCTGGGGGCTGCAGAGTCTTGCTAAGAGGGGCTGCTTGGGTGTGGGTGGCTGAACGATGGGCTCAAAAAGGTCAGTGGAAATCTAATTTAAACCCGAACAGAGCTGTGTTTGTGCTACAAAAGCTCCATTCTTGCAGATTCTGTCCTTGCCCAATGTTTTCAGGTAAAAAAATCTCGCTGCTTTTGAGGTAGCACTGAGGTACAAACAACAAAGCAAAAAACCCTTTCTCTTATCCTTTTTTTAGCAGGGCCTGTTGGCAGTGATGAAGTTTATACTCTCTGCCTGGTTTCCCTGGTTTGATGTGGGGAGAGGATGGTGCTTTCCAGCACCTTCTGTGCTGTGCGTGTGGGCGAGGGGCAGGCTGAGGCTCTCCTGGAATCCCCCCGCCCCCAGCTCCGCCGCTTCCTCTCATGCTGAGGCGATGCCGGCTTGAGTCGAAGTCTGGCTTGGGTGTTGCCAAATACAGGGAATACTGAGGAGGGACTCAGGTGCTGGGAGCAGAGGAAGAGTCCCTGTGCTGGAAGGGGCTGCTCGGAGCTGAGGAGGAGCAGTTGGCTCTGGGAGTGCGGGGTCAGTGTGCCATGAGATGAGGAGGTGTTGGTGCTGACAGGTACAGGCTGGTCTCTGCCTTGAACCTTGGGAATTCCTGCTCAAACTTGCTGGAGCTCGTCTCTCCATGGGCTTCAGTGGCTGGGGAAGGAATAGGAAGCGCTCGGAGCTTTACCATTTCCTCCAGAGTGACTCGCAGTTGGTTTTAAACCCACACTGTTTTCAGAGGGGTGTCTGCCTCATCAGAGAATCTCACTGAGAGGTTGTCAGAGCCCCCAGCAGATTCCCCAGCTTAAAGTGCCATCATAAGTGTCTTGGGAAGGAATTAGAGAGGAATTCCAGCACAGCAGACCGTCAGAGCTCTCCATCTCACACAACAGCGGGGGACGTTGCCAGGGAGCAGCTCTCCACTGCTCAGTCCCTCTTCTGCCTCCCAGGCCTGCTCAGAGCAGGCAGAGCTGGGCAAGATGCTCGTGGGCTTACTGGGTCCACAGGAGAGTGAACATTTAACACACCCCATGCTGAATTCAGCAGGATATAGAACAAACCCTGCGAGTGTGAGCTGGTGTGTAGCACATGTAGCCTTTCTCATGGTAACTGCTGTGGTGTTGTCTGGAGAAGCAGTGGGCAGGCCCCTGGTGTTGGAGCAGACTCTGGTTTGGGGTGGTTTTGGCAGGGGCTCTTTGGGACCTGCCTGCAGTGGGGGTGATGGAGCAGCTCCTCTGCTCGGGCTTAGATCAGCAGCATCTGGACATCACAGTGCTGCTCTGGGGTGCAACCAACCCGGCTCTGCAGAGTCACGGCAGCAGCTCTGCTCCCCTGATCCATGTGGAAAATGCCCATGACATCCCAGAACCTGAGTGCTGCCATGCTTCAGGTGTACTAACCTCAGTGCAGGTTTCCTTTTCCTCCTCACCCTTCCCTCTCCCTTTTATTGTGCTGCCACCTCTCTGAGTGCTTGGGCTCCTACCTTGCTGGGATGTTTTCTTACAAGAGCCAGCACGTCCGTCTGGAGCTGGGCTGCCTGCAGAGCAGGAACAGCTTGGAGCATCTTCTGCACTGAAGAGCTGGGCATGGCTGGATGGACAGGTGGGCACCTTTGGTGGTGCAGCCAGAGGCAGGGAGGACAAGGTGTGCAAATGCCCTGGATGGCACCCACAGTTCCCAGCAGGTCTGCTCCAGTGTCTCTCTGAGGATATATAATCACAGACCTGGAAATGAGGCTCAGACTGATCCTGTGCCCGGCGCAGAGGATGCGCTGCAGCAGCCTTGGCTGGGTGACAGCAGACACCCGAGGTGTGAGAAAGCACGAGCAGGGACAGTTCCCACTGCTGGTTATGGTCCTGGCAGGGGACTTGCAGAGCCTGAAATCTGACTTCTCCCAGGAGAAGAGTGTAACACTCAGTGCTTTGCTCCTATTTCTGTTCAGATCCAGAAATCAAAGTCCAGAGCGGTGTTTCTCCAGCCAGAATAATCGAAAGGCACTTGCTGTTGTTTTAGGGCCAATATTTAACTTGTGCCTTCCATGAGGAATGCCTGTTAGACTCCAAATATTTGCCTTAAGGAAGAAGTTTGAAGGAAGAATGTCCACTGCTGGCAGGGAAGCGGGAGGGATTCAGGAAATGAGTTTAAGGCTGTGCTTGTCCAGGTCTGTGTGGCACAGCCTGTGTTCCCTCTGGCACGGCCCTGGCAGGTACGAGGCAGCTCTGGCTGAGCCTCGGTGCGGGAATGGCTGGGAGGAAATGTTTGTGTGCTCCAGCGCTGGAGCACAGGGCGTGTCTGCTCCCACAGCCCCAGTCCTGCGCTGCCAAGGGGATTTAAAGGCATAGGCTGGGAGCTGCTCTCCAGCTGGGGCTGGTGTGGGCAGCCCGGCTGAACTTCCCGATAAAAAGCAGCTTATCAGAAAAGAAATGCTCTGCTGCTTTTGCTTTCGATGTGGTCTGTGGTGGCAAGGGTTCATTAGCTGTGAAATGCTCTGCAGTGGATCCTGTTAATGGCAGGATTTCCCATTGCCCGGGCTGGCTTGATGAGGTGCTCATGGCTTCTCCTCACCTCTGAGTGTGATCCTTCACCTTTCTGTGTGATCCTTCTCGCAGGGTGCCCCAGACAACCAGGTAAAGTCTGCTGCTGGTTCAGTGCTGAGCTTGTCCCACGTTTCCGGCAGAGCAGCTGAAGGGGGCTGTGTGCTGGTGTATGTCAGAATTCGGGTCAGGGTTTGGTGGCACCTCGGGCTGCATGGGCTGGTTGTGGTGTGTGAGAGCACCGCGATGGAGAGGAGCCTGATGCTCTTCCCAGCCCCTCTCTGCAGACAGGGCAGGTCAGGAATTCTGGGTCTGGCTGGGAAGTCTGGGCTTCCTTAGCTCCATGGTAACCCTCTGCCCTGACTTGTCCTGCTCTGTGATGTTGATTGGATGGTTTTGGCCAGGCTCGGCTGTTTTACGCCTGGATACAGAGAAAACATGTTTCCTCTTGAAGCAAAACCAAAGGCATGCGGCTCTTTGCAAGGGGAAGCCTTTGCCTGGGCTCCTGTGGGCAGAGCTCAGCACAGCTCTGAAAGGTTGAGAACTTCTTCGTGCCAGTGTGGCAAAGGGCTTGCAGGCAGCCCTTGGGCCCAGCCTGAAGCTGTGCCAAGGAGAGCCAAGCCCAGCCAGAGCCTGGCTCAGGCTCTTCGTTACAGCTTTGGTGCTGGGGAAGCAAAGAGGAGTGAGAGCCCCATCCAGCTTGGAGGATAGTGGGATGCTGGGCAGCTGTGGGAAATCTTGGTCCCTTTCCATAATGAGAGTTGATGGGTTTAGGCCCACAAATTGGCTGCCTAATGAATGAGGGAGCCAGGGGAGCTGTATCCTGTCTACAGGGGTTGAAAAGGTGATGTGAACTAGAAACATGAGCAATTAACTCAAAAAAAAGAGAAAGGTTGGTATTTTGGATGGAAGTGTGTACTAGAGAAGGATGAACGTGTGTTGGCTGGGGTTTCTGGGACAAAGCAGAGAAGTGAGAGCCCAGAAATGAGGGAGAAAGGACAGTCTGTTCGTGCAAATAGTGTTCCAGGTATTAATAGCAGCAAGATGAAATGGGTCCTCCTGGGGGTGTATCCTACATGTTCCTTCATTGGAGCAATCCCTCTGATTTTATAAATGAAGCCCTTTGTGTAGGGTTGAAAGAAGCAGGTAAGGGGAAGGGAGGAACCAGCGAGGTTGCACTGGATGTACCTGTTTGAGAGAGTCTTTTGGATGAACCCCTTAAAAGTTTCCTTTCCCAGTGCACAGCACCACCTCTTCAGCTGTAGCCAGTCCTGTGCTCTTCCTGTTTCAGTCCTGGCCTTCTCATCCCCTGCAAAATAACACACAGGTGGGAGACAAGGGAGGATGAGGAAGAAAAACCTTTGGAATGTGCCTTTCTGATGCGGAGGCTGGTGCAAACCAGACCAAGTCTGTAATCCACAAAGCTGTCCCAGTGCTTAATAAAGGGTTGTGAGACTGATCCTCTGTGTGAGGGATGGAGGAGTGAAAAGATCCTGCACAGCTTGTGGTGGGAATGGGATATAGGTCTGTGGTCCCTCTGTTTTGAAGCTTATCCCTCCCTGCAAGCCAGCAGACTGGGCTGCTTGCTGGGCCTTAGGAATTTGTCCCAGTTAGTCTCCAGTTAGCTGGGAATCGCTGTTCTCTATCCTCTTTTTTTCTCTGAGATCACGGATGCTTCCATGCCCATCTGTGAAATAAGCAGGTCGCTTCCATACCTTTGAGAGGTTGCAAGGAAAACTGTAATGGATTGAGCTGCCGATGGTCCTGTAATAGAGGGGGTGGGAAGATGAACGCCTCGTGGATCACTCGCTGCTTCCCTGAAGATGCTGCTGGCTCTTGCACGGAAGCTGATGGATGTTGTCATGCCACAGAGCATCCCTCTGCCCCAGTTATTCCGCAGGAAAGATTAATTGCATGGTGCTACTCTTTCCTCCTCGTGGTCTGGGCTGTGGGTCCTGCCTGTGGCCCTGGAATGCTGTCCCTGTTGGGTGACTGTCCCTGCTGGGGCAGAGAGCTGGGAGCCACGGCAGCAGCGAGGCAGCTCCTGTGTGGCTCTGCAGCAGGAACGTGGTTTTGGCGTCTCAGCACACGGAATTTGACAGCTCTTTGGGGAGAGGTTTCCCAGTTAGCCCCACTGGATGCTCACCCTTCCCTCCCCCTCGTCCCCCCCCCAGATTTGTACGGTTTGGCAGTTATTTGAGGGGAAATATGTGGGGCTTGGAGCCGCCTGGGGAAGAAAGCAGAGTGGAAAATGTGGGACAGCTCAGCTTGGCAGGGCTGCAGCTCTGCCACCCAGAAATGGAAACAGCCCTTGTCACCAGCGGGAATGACATCCCTTCCGCCCACCCCGCTCCGGGACTCTCCAGGATAAGGGGCCTGCTCTGGAGCAAAGGCACTGGGCTAGGACAGAGCTGAGCTGGTGGCTCTCTTAGGAGGGGTGGGGAAGTTGTGATTAACTGCGATTTGGTGATTGAAGAGAGAGCTGGATCCAGGCACCCCTTTTTTTTCCCTGCCTTGCCTCGCAAAAGGCCACCCCAGATCTGCCAGTGCAGCTGCTTCCTAACCTGGTTCTGTCAAGAGGATATGGGTTAAGGGAAAAAAAAAATCCTACAATTAAAAGTGTTTCTGCCAACCCAGATCCTGCTGACAGAAAAGGGGTTGGTAGCGCTACGCATGACAGGAGTCCAAGCAGATCTGTGCAGAGTGACAGTCCCCAGATGGCTGAGGAGCAGGGAACCCTGCTGGCACACACAGCTCTCGCCATCGCTGTGCTCAGGCCTTTGGCAGCCAGGCTGGAATTGTTCCGAATCCACTGAGTTGGAGTCTTTATGGGTCTGTTTCCCCCTTTAAACTGTGGCTGGAGTGTGCGTGGCTCATTAAAAACCCCTTCCAGAGTACTCAACTCGCCCCTTGCCCCCATTCCCTGTGGGATGAGCAGTTATCCCACATCTTGGAGGCGGGAGATGAAACTGTGGTTTTTATTCCTCCAGTGCTGCGTGTTGTCTCTGCCTCTCCCTCCCCTGGTTCCAGGCAGGGCTGGGAAGGGGCCCGGTTGCTTGAGGTACTGGGCAAATCTGTGTTACAGCTCTTGCCCATGGGAAGTGATCACAGAATCCCAGAATCATTTAGGCTGGAAAAGAGCCCCGAGCCCAGCCTGTGACCGATCCCCACGCTGTCACTCAGCCCAGAGCACTGAGTGCCACGTCCAGTCTTTCCTTAAACACCTTCGGGGTGGTGACTTCACCACCTCCCTGACAGCCCCTTGCAATGTTTAACAACCCTTTTTAAGAAGAAATTCCTCCTGGTATCCAGCCTGTGTTGATGAAGGTGACAGGGAAAAGCTGTCTAGTTTCTCAAAGCCAGCCAGGTGGGCTTTGGCTCTCCTGTCAGGAGCTGGTTGCTTTGCCACACAGAATTCACAGCCCCTCACTGGGGCTGCCTGGAGCTGCTGGACTGATGGATGGCACCTTCTTCTGGCTGAGCTTTTGGATACCCTGCATGTGCTCTCAGTGCCTCCCTGGCTCTGCACTGGGTTTTCTGGGTGGTACAGAACCGCTCACCCTCCCAAGCTGTTGGATTGGGAGTCCCTCCTTTTCCACACCTCTGTGGTGGCAGAGCTGGGAGGTGTCCCTCTGTCCCCTGGNTCTCCTTTTCCACGCCTCTGTGGTGGCAGCCCTGGAGTGACAGAGCTGGGAGATGTCCCTCTATCCCCTGGCAGGAGGGCAACAACTCCTAAGAGGTGGTGGTTGCCCAAGGTGCCACTGGTAAGGAGGAGGAGGGAATTGCTGGCTGCAGGCATCTGTTCCATCCACCTCCTGGAAATGTAAACCAAGAAACAAATCTGAAACCAATCTGGCAATCTCCAGGTCAGGCCTCTGACCCGATCCTGGGGGTGTGCTGGGTTACTGCCGTGTGCCAGGCTACTGCCCTGCCTGGAGAAGACAGCTGTGGTCAGGGCCACCATCCCCACAGGTGACCTTAGAGGGCACAGCAGCCTTTGGGGACTGGACTTTTCTGCCTCTTCTGCCACTGCTTTCTGTGTGACATGTGGCAGTGTTGTGCCTCAGTTCACTCTTCTGTAATGACACTTCCTCGGTGACCTACTCTGAAGCAGCTGCTGTGAGGAGCAGTGTAAGAGCAGGGGGGGCATTGGTCTGGAAAGCCCCTGGAGCCTGTGACGAGGGACACTGGGAAGATAAGATGGCTAATGCTGCTGCTTGGATTGTTTCCCAGCCTGCTGCGAGAGAAGGAGGTGTGTGTCCAACCCCGGGAGCCGTATGGTGTGGATGCCAACACAGGAGAGCGGATGGGGTCTCTTTTGGGGTGTCCCACCTGGTGTGTCATGTAAAGAATTTGAAATGGCAGCATCCACACCTAGTGTCATCTGCTCTCCCTGGTGGCCTCGTCTCTCCTGGAGCAGAGGGGGTTTTCTCATGCATGGCTGCTTGGAAAGCTGTGGTTCAGATAAGACAAGGCAGTCTGCTGTGGCCATGCAGCAGCTTGGGTAAGCGGGAATGTCCTGCCCTCCAGAGATGGTGGTTTCCAGAAGAGTGAACGTCACCTGTGTCCCTGGCACAGAAATTTTTAGGCTGGTGCATTGTGCTGATGGTATCCCTCAGATTCCTTGTCCGTCCTCCTGTGTTGGGATCCCCCTGCTCC
>VWPU01009405.1:0-20833 GCA_013398955.1 Callaeas wilsoni
GGTGTCCCCTCGGAACGGGGCCGGGCAGGGACCCTCAGGGCCGGCGGGGCCGGGGCAGCGGCGGTGTCCCCTCGGAACGGGGCCGCCCGCCCTCCTCGCGCCTGCCCCGCGTCCCCCAGCTCCGTGGGCGCCGCGCCTCCGCGACAAAGGCAGCGGAGCCTGTTTCCTCCATCCATCGCGCATCTGCGAGAAGCACAGCGGAGCCTCTTTCCTAACGCGATGGGAATCCGTGCCTGCACTGTTACAGCTCCAAAGACCCGCTGTCCTTTCCTTAATGCCTTGTATTTCCCTGCTGCCACCGGGGACATACTTAATTTAGCAAAGACAGCAACTGGGAAAGCCATTTGGTCTTCTAACTCTGATTAGAAATTCAAATCAAACCTAGTACGATGTCAAACTCCAGATTTAAAAGCCAAATCTTCACCATCATCCCTCTGTCCCTGCACACACTACTGGAGGCTAGGCCGTCTACGCCTCCTCATTTCCACTTACCCTGCCCAGAACCCTTTTGTCTGTCAGTTTATTCCAGTAAGAAAGATTTAATAATCCAAAATCTCAAGAGAGGTGGCAGTTTAGCCATTCAGATAGCAGGAAGCCATTTGTATCATAAAGGATAAGGAAGCACTAGAACGGATTGCTGGGAGAAATACAGGATCTTTATGATTAGAGCCTTTGATAAGAAACAAGAGAAACACTCATCAAGATTCTCAGATGAATATGATTCTGCTTTGAGAGGAATACAGAGCAGATAGTTTCTTGGTGCCCCTTCTGATCATTCTACAATGTAAACTTGCCACTGATATCCCATAGAACAAGAACAGAGTGGTAAACTTTACTTTTTTCATGCTATCTTCTGTCCAATTCCCTGTCAACTTTCTTGCCTAATTTATGTATTTTTACTTAACTTTGAGGCATGAATTATGTTACTTCTAATTATTATTAACATCTTAAGTATCTTACTCACTATCTGATGAGTATCCCCTTTGAATATTCGCTCAAGAAGCTTAGAGCATACACTCACCTTGCTAGCAAGCTAGGAATGTTCCTCTGCATCTCTTCTTGCTCACACCAGTGGGGCTGGCCTGGGCAATGTGTAAACAAACACACACACCTCCTTGCTCACAAGGCCTTTATTACTGCCTTTAGGTGCTGGTATTGTTAAAGAAATTCCATGTGCCATCTGCTGGGAGAAACTTTCTCTGAGGCAGTGTGCTGTACTGACACAGCTGACTGCACTACTGGCAGCATAAAGAGACACTTATTTCTCAAGAGGAAGCTTTTTTCTGTTAATGCACCAACTTCGAGCACGGATGCAAAGGACGCAAAAAAAGTCAGAGTCAGGATGAGTGGAACAAGAGCAGGATGAAGTCTGTAAGAGAACACAAACCTCTGGACTCATGTCGCAGCATGACAGCCTGGCAGCAGGAAGTAGCTCATTTTCAAATCCTCCTACTTCACTTGAACCTCCAAAGCATTCAGGTTACAAACACCATGATCACACTCAGGAGGTGAACTGCATTTTAAAGACGAGTTGCTAAGCATTAAGTGAATAATTCTCAATTTCCTTGCAGATTGAAAAATCTCTACAAGCTTATGAGACAGGCAGCTACCCTTGCCACGTCGTAACAAGCAGACAGAAATCCAACACCCACTTTTCAGAAGCAGTCTTCAGTTTCCTGCTCCCAACACTCAGCACCAATAGCTGTCTTTAAAATCAGCAGCAGCATTTGGCTGTCACACTCGTGGCAGGCTGACTCCAGGTAATGTGGTCTCAGGCACACGACTGAGACAAATCAGCTCTGCCAACACACCCTGCACTGCTGCAGGTGTTGGGAGCAGTTACACACAACTCCAAAGTGCACCCTGACATCCACTGCCACCAAAATAGCTGGTCTGCTCTCTCTCTATACCCCCAGCAACAGATCCCCACTGATGGCCCTGACTGGATCACAGGAGTCAGCTGGATTAGGTCTCGTTGATCCAATGGAGAAGTACACTTGCAATTAGGTTTCCTTGGAATCAAAAACATCAGAATTCAGACTGCAAAATTGCTATAACCAGCACAATGGAAGGGGAAAATATACAACTGGAACATAAAATAAGCTCAGTAAGTAGAAATCTCAGACACACATAATTGTTTCTCCAAGTTTTAAGATGTTGTCTACAAGAATGAAAAAACAAAGCAAACAAAACAAAACCCAGAAATGCAACTGCCAGGGACAAAGCCCTTAATTCTCTGGTGAAACAGTAAAGGACTGGAACTAGTGGTGGGTGTAGAAGCCTACAAACAGTGGAGTTAACAAACAGACAATCTCACGATAGTTATCTGCTGTAAAACTTTGAGATCCAATTTAAGTCCTCATCTTCTAAGGAATGAGAAGCCCCTGCCACACACAAAGTACATCCACTTTTGCCTAGAATGTTTCCTGAAAACCCCAAGCTGCTGGAGGCAGTCTCCTAAAGGTACCGACAAAAAGTCGGCAATTAAACACCACCTTCTTTTCAGGATTATTTCCACTGCAACTTCATCTGCAAGTCTAGGTGAGAAGTGCAGAACCACGCATGCCACCTAAACTGTTACTCCAAAATACAATATTGTCAAACTAGAAAGGAACAGGGTGTTTAACAAACTGTAAAATGTTTTGACTCGAAGTGTTGTACAGCAGATGGAGCTACAAGGATGGCCTACAAATAGCCACCTACACTTGAGAACACCCAGCAATGACAAATACACAGAATCTACCCCATCAAGGAAGTATCTTCAACGACTTTTGTTTCTACTGAAAAATGACACATAGGCGTTCACAACAAAGCAACTCTCAAAGTTTCACATTAACAAAGCTTTAAAAGAAATAAATGCACTTAGTTTCCAATGCTTATTTGGATGTCACATAAAAGTTCAAGTTCTTCTCCTGACCAGTATCTGTAATTGTGTCACCTTTGTTTCTCTTAAGAGAGATGAAAGCAGGACAGAGGTGGGGACTGAGAAAAGGCATTTGTTGTTTCACCATATGGCAGTGACAAAAGTTAAAAGCAGTTTGTTTCAAACCAGATTCCTCCTGGAAGATCATGGGTCTATCCATTACCATACTTGCCAAGAATATTTGGACATTTCTCCCTTTTATCAGAACTAAGTGCACTGCAAGGGTTCCACAGGTTCCCCTTTGCCTCCTCTATGTTCCTCGCTCCAGAAAATGATCCATCTGGATGACCACTGGATCTACCAACCAGATCCAGAAATGCTCCCAACTGTCTCTCTTAGCAAAAGAGAAAGTCAGTTTTCCCAATCAAAATTTAATCTCCACAGCTGAGCAGAAATATTAGTAAGTTTTAAATTAAATGCCTACTTTCTCTTCCTTCACAGAAATGAAGGACTTGCAGGTCCTGTTGTTTCTGTTGTTCCAGAGTTTCTGTTGATAATTGCAAAGACTTTGAGAAATCCTGTGTGAGAAAAACCACAGGATTCTCTAACTGCACACACTATTTCACATCAGTTCAGACTGATTTCTTGTACAGCCTTCAAAAAATCACTACTGAAATAAGCAGCTACACTCACAAATAGTTGAATCTACCAAAGTTAAAAACATAACAACCCAATGAACAGTAGTTTGGGAATCTTTGGATTAAACAGTTTTTTATCTTTGAAATTCAAAGGAGAGTTCTGAGAGAGAAGTTTTGTATTAATCTAGGCAGATAGATGCTAACATAATGTAATTTTTACTCTGACTGTACTCACAGGGAATGGCCATCATCATCTAATAGCCTTTCATCCATTAAAGAACACAAAAAAAGTTCTTCACACACATAAACAGGTTATGAAATAGCTGACCTAAACCAAATGTAAAACAGGCTTTGAAGAAGTCAAACAGATGATTCTAATGAATGTCTGCACACTCCCACGAGTCCCAGGCTGGAAGAGCTCCATCACTGACACTCTCCTAGTGCTGAGGAATGCAGTGGGCACGAGGATTTCCACGGCAGGGGACATATGGCAAAGCGACATAAACACAACAGTGCACACAACATTTACAGAAGGACGAGCAGATTTTTGGTTTCATTAACAGCACAGAAAAGATTTAATAAATATGTTTTACTTTAATCCACAATGAAGATATTGGAGGCCCCCTTTTGTGTGGGCAAGACATTCTTGGCCACCTCCCTCCCCCATCCTCACATGTATATGCTGAGGGTAGAATTCCAAATATTTTAACAGCTGTAACACCTCACTTCATGTGGTACCTTCTCAGCCTCAACCTGCCTAGGACAGAATAGCTTAAAATTCCTGCAGGACAGTATAGGGTTGACCTCCTGTACTTCAAAACCTCTGTGGAGTATTTTTAGAGGCTCAAACAAAATGCATCTTGTCTCCTTTCAATTCAGACAGTGGCCCTAAACTAGAGTGATTTATATAGGACAAACTGAGAATTAAGGGCCAAGTTTCATAAACAAATTGCTTCAAGAAGATTTCATTCATGACAAACAAGTCTTGTCCAGAACACTGTTTCACAAGTGTCCATAAATACAAATAATGCGGAACAGGGGTAAGACTGAGAACAGTGTCCATGTTCTGTAAACTCAGAAGGGAACTGCACATCTGCAACTCAACCACATGGAAAAGGTTAAATGCTTCTTTGCCAGACTCTAAAACGGGAGTCATGAATCCCAAAGAGCAAGTCACAATGTCACTGCCACTGTCTGGCATCCAGCAGGTACTTGAAAATGTCAAAGAAATCATGTCCAAGTGCACAAGTCCAAGAAACCAAGTGCCCAAACCAAAAAAGTAAAGCAAAACTGCATTGCAATACTTTCTGAGAACACAATTCCACCAAGAAGATGCTTTTCTTGGGATGAAAATCCTTATATTAATAAAACATCAAAATAGCCCTTCTCGTTAGATAAAGATCTTCTGTTTTCTCATGGGCCTGTCACGTTAGGTGTTCAGCCACGATCTTCCACAATTCCTGTAGGAGCAGAAAAAATACATACAGGTAGCTTCTCACATCAGTAGATTGCAATTATGAAAAAATTCAACATGTTCAATGTAAGACAAGTTTTAAGACATACCCTGTACTTCCACCTAGAGATGGTATCCATCCATGGAACATGGATGTAATCTGGAACAACTACCAAATTATCTTTGAAACAGAGCAATATAGCTGATTGCTTCATTGTTGTAGCATGATTTAACAAAATAATGTGCATTTAGTATAAAGTAATTTGTTTAAAAATAGTTTGAGATTAGCTCAGTTGGTCAGAGCATGGTGCCAATAATGTGGGCTGGATCCCTGTATGGGGCCATTCACTGAAGAGTTGGATTCAATGATCCTTGTGGGTCTCTTCCAACCCAGAATATCCTGTGATTCTGGGATTTCACTGATCTGCATGATCTTCTGCAGTATTTTGACTGATAATCCTGCTCTTTTTCTCAGCCTGTGTTGACAAATGGTTTCAGTAATGCTGGTAAAAAAACAGCTGAAGAAATAATTTATTGAGGAATCAAAGTCTCACAAATGCAGGGCTTATATAAACATCCCCCTTCTCAATCTTATAGAAAATAGGGATGACAAATCCTTAATCACTTCATTTCTTTAGAATATATTAATACATGTTTTGTCTGCTCCACAAAGGATAATTAAACAGATTATCATATACTCTTCACCATGACATCTTTCAATTGTAGCAATAGACTTAATGATAAATAAAAACAGGCATTTTAAAAATGCATCTATTTCGAGGATCAGCAGCCTTCCTCAAAGCAGCCAGGGAATGAGTTTACACATGTAGGTATAATCCAGGTTACTTCTGTGTACTTTTAAAACTTTTCAACAAGTTTTACACACGTTTTATGCCTGAAAGTATCAGCATTAAGTAAAATAAATCAATCTAATGAAGTAACTATGGCCCTAGTCATCTTGCAATGCATACACACAGCAACAGTACGTTGACTACAGCAACATAATTTCTTGATACCAGATTTACAATCCAGTACAAGATTTGCAACTCCTCTAGAAAGATTTGCTAGATTGGATTGTTCTAGAAGTCTGTTAGCTGTTAGTCACCCTGCATAATATTCCTAAGAGCAGATAATTTGGAAAAAAATTGAGAAAGAGGACCGTAAGTGCTTGAGAGGTAATTAGATAATCAGAAATACTGTATCTGGCATGTGCCTCAATAACAGAAGTTTATGGCTAATTGACTTCTTCATAGATATTAGAACATTATTTCCTGAACTCTGAACTGAGAAAGGAATTACTAAAAGTGTGAAATGAAAGCTCTCCTACAGGAAAATAAATGAGAAGAGATATTGGTCCCATTTTCCAGTTCAATCACAAAAATGGCATTTTACAAAGCAAAAGTCTCTTATCCTTTGAGGAACTGAGTGCAATTCCAGGCACTCTACTGCTGGTGATAGAAAATCAACCCTGTCCCAGCCAAAACCAGGACATGTCAATCTAGCACAGATTACATAAGCACAAACAAGGATCATTTTGAATCAAAAAAGCAAAGGGAAAAAAAAGATAATGTTTATTCTCCTGTTCTTACTTCATGTTACATAAACAGTCAATAACTAATTTGAGATGATTAGCCTGACACATTACATTTATTTTTGTGAATTCCACTTACCAACTGCTCAATTCTCTCATAAAAAAGGAACTGACAGAAATCAAGCTTAATGGGCTCCACTGTATATTTCATTTTTCCATCTTGGAGGTTCTCCAAATCATTTAGAGTATTTCTAAAGTGACTGTAGGCTTCACATGTAACATCCATATGTCTTAAAGTGAAGTTCAGCCTGGCAAAAGAATATTTCATTTAGAACATCTTGCCTATACTGGCATCTTAAATGGGTGTGTAACTTTCCTCAGCTAATGAAAAAATGGGTCTTCTCAATATAATTAACTCCCTTCAGCAGCCAAAAAAAGATATACCTCCCATTCCTGAGAAGCAGAAAAGATATTATGTCAGCATCAATACACAATAACTCCTAAATGAATCTTTCCATTGATTTTAGGGCACTTTGCCACAACAGAATTATTGGCTTGGCTTCCTGGACAAACACCCGGCAACAAACCACAGGAAGAGTTATTGCTTACATATCTCTAGAGATTTGATCAAAGCCTATTTCTGTATCAGCTTATGCACGGGCTCCAATGCACAACTACTTAAAAACATTCAATGATTCCTTGAAAGCAAACAAGAAAACTGTTCTAGAGTTACTCAAGCCAGGAAATACGAATCCTAATTGTAACCCCCTTCATTCCACTCTGTGACCTCAAAAATATACAGCAAATGTTGTCAGGCATTACAGAATACATCAATCTAGCCACCTATTTATCCTTATGTGCACAGACATTATCTCAGGTGAGGCAAAGGTAGGACAACAAAGGCAAACTCTTGTGAAACTCAAATTCTGAACTGATAAAAATTAAGCATGTAGAAAAAGAAATGCTTGTCCTGAGCATATACTGCAGCCTATGATCAACTGATACAATGAAAATCAGAAGCCAACCTTTAATTAAAACACATTAAGTGTTTACTGCTTTATATATTAAGTTCTTGGTAATACTCACCTCTTTTCTAGTGCTAAGTAAACTGTGCAAGAATTTCTCAAGTTGTGTGTGATTCTATACAGAGTTCTGAACAAGGCATCTGTCAGGTCATCATCATAGAACACTATAAAAAACAAGATTAAGAGCATACGTATAATTAAGGATGTAATTTACTTAAGTCTCTGTTATGAAACAACAACAGGCCTTAGTCTGATTACTCTAATCAAACAAGTCACTATTTTATCTAAGTGCAAAGCACATTTTTAATGGCAACAACTGACTCCGTAAGAGTATTCACTGCCGCTATTTATGCCAGCCTTCTTCAAGCTTTCTCTCCTCAGAATGGGAATCACTTGTCAGACAATTTAGAAGCTTTAAAAAGAATTCTCTCAGCCTGGAAATAATCTTACTACAAAGCTAAAGAAAGCAGAGTATCAGAGAACAGAGAGCCTCTTTTCCTACATAAACCCACACCAGGCCATAATTAATTTACCATTATAACCATATCTCTCTGGAAAGCAGTCTTGCAACTCCTTTCAATTATCTTAACTAAACCAAATTCTCCTTTATTTACAGATTAAAACAACAATGGCTTTCCTATACAAATAAGCTATCCTGTAATTTTGAAGTCCTTCACCTAAGCAAGAAAAAAGCAGAGCAGCGATATCCGAAGGCGCAGACTCCATGGGAAAGTGCAGCATCTGAAACTTATTCACATTATAGAAAATCTTAAGTCTAACAACCTATTTATCATTATTTGCACAAAAGTTATGGAATAACAATAGGACACCACAACTCTTCTGATTCCTTAGTTACTTGTGATTGTGTTGAACAATTTATTTAGTCACAAAGAATTAACACACCAAAGAAAAGGAAGCGCTAGTAACTTACAACATCTGTTCTCCCATTGCTAATTCAGAAAGTAAATACAACTGTTTAGAATAGAAAAATACAGGCAGAAACACTTAAGGCAGAGCTTTGGCAAATTAGATAAGGATCTGACCCATCAGATTTTAAAAGCAAACTAGGAATGTTTAAATTACTACTCCTAATGCTCGAGTGTTTGATTTAAAAGCTTACTGTTTATATTTTCCTACCATCAGCTGCCATTATCACGGAACAGTGATCAAGCAAATCAGCAATCTCTTCTTCAGACCAGCTATAAGGAGCTTCAGGATCTGTAAGAAAGAATATGGCTTTGGTGTACATGATTAAATGTCTCAAAGGACTGGAGAAAAGGAACTTCTTAGCTCCTGTGGGGAGCTGCTACTCCCTAAACAGAGCACAACACTAAAGGGAAATCAAAACCTTCATTCTCTGAAGCTCCCTCAGTCCTCTGCTTTCTCTGTGTTATGTCCAACCCTCCCAAGGCTGACTGGCAAGCAAAGTTTTCGTTCACTTCAGAATTCACAACCCTGTAGCAAGACCACAGCTTTCCATACATTAAAGCAAGTACACCTTTAAACAAAACCCCAGATATATCTTTATATGTTTTGATTCATCTTCCCATTTTATCATGCTTTTAAAAAATTATTTTTCATTAAAAAAATCTTTCTTTTAAAGTCTAATAAACATGAAACCTTTTCAACTGGCAGTATCAAATATTATCATTAACCGGAATTTTTTTTGAGGCCCAAGAGAGGCTTTTGAATGTGTAAAACCAAACACTAAGCCAAATCAAAAAGGACCCATTATAAGCACCTACCAGTGCAGAATTCATCTTTCAGCCAATCCAGTTCTTTCACTTTAACTTCCCCTCCTGGGGGTGAAGAAAGATCACATCAGTCACAAATGGCCTTTCAGACAGCAGCTGAGCTAAAGCACAGAGTCAAAATCTGACCGTACAGCACCTACCTCCTTGCTCCATCAGGTGTTTGTTTAATGCAACATTTTGCTCACACATGGCCAGAAGATCTTCACCAACATCTGGAAAAGAAGTGATAATGATATCAAAAATAAGAACATTTTTATGGGCCATGTATGCCTCTCAGACTAATACTCGAAGTTTCTCTCAAGACCATGAGATAAGGAAAATTCAGAACGACTCTGTCCACTGATGATTGCTTCCCTAGTATCCTTCTTCCTTTTGTCTTTCAGTTCTAAGCTCTGAGCAACCCTTGAAGAAAGACATTAGATCCCTACACTACCTATTTTAATCTGGACACACTACCTTGAGTTCACAGCAATATATCTTGCTTTTAAACTCTTCTGCTTTCTCAGCCCCTTGAGAAAGTTCCTGTTATTTTTCAGTAAACAACACAACTTGATAGACATTAATAAAAAATGATTAACTATAACTGAACAGATGAGTGTGAAAATACCAGGATGAAAGCACTGCCTTGGGAAGTTTCATGAAAACATTTAACTGAAAATAACTGCCTTACCTGTGCAATAAACTCTCTTGGCAACTGTTCCCATGATAATGCTGGTAATTCCAGTGCCACCTCCAACCTCCAGCACGGAGCAACACCTGAACGTGTCCCTTTTAAAGAGAATGTAATCAGCCAGAAGGAAGGCAGCACGCCAGACCTGGGGACAAGGGAAGCAGTTAAAACAGAGGCAGTTCTGAAGCACATTCCATGAAAATCGAGAAACCACAAGGAAGAACACGTACTTGTTTACCAACGTCCTCTAAGGGGGTTGCCATAGTGTGTTCTGTGAAAATGAGAGTAGAGCAGAAAGAATTATCTCCAAATCGTTCAAATCAAGTTCCACAGTGGCAAGTTTGAAACTGAGGCTATGCTTCCCTTTCAAATACAGAGCTAAACACTCTCCATTCTATAGAATAATGTGAGATAATGCCAAACACCACTTGAAGGAGCACTGGTTTTCCCATGGTACGCAAGTGCCCAAACCACTTCCAGAGGAAAAAGGTAAATTTTTATTTGCAATATCGCAGTATGTGTTAACTATCTTCTTTCACTTAACAAACTGCTGTTACATTTCTAAAGAAAACCCCTTTTTCTTTTGTTCTACAGAAACACATTTGCCCCATTTCCCCCTGACTGGAAGCTGATTATTTACCTATTTTAATGACATCACTGCAAGTGCACTCCTGCTCTTCCTCTTCAAAAGCATCTTCTTTCCCTTTCATCAGAATTACGGGGCACACTATATCCCTCAAAAGATCCTCTGCTTCCAAATCAGAGGCACTTCGAGACCTTCTGACCACTTCCAAGTCTCCATCATCATCTAGCAGAGCTTCTACTCCTTCACTATTTAATTCTCCTTCTTTTTCTATGTTACTCCTGTCCTTCTCGCACGCTTCATCTCCACTTCTGCACCGGTGTTCTCTTCCCGTGGTAATTTCTCTCACGTGTTTCCCAGATGCCAAATCTTCTGTGCTCCAAAGCAGTTTGAAATATGACAGGAATACTGTAAGAACACAGTGTGGGGGGAAAGGTTAAACACCACATGAGGCAGAATCTGTGCACAACTTCCACATGCATGAGATTTACATGTATTAAAAATCCAAAGAATAAAAAATGATACAGGTAACTTGAAATACAGTTTTATTTGCTATGAAGAAATACTTCTGTTATTAAGTTCTGTCAGTAGAAATGAATGAAGCACTTTCACAGTCCATTGGCTGACTCAGCATCTGCAGAGTCACAATGGGCACATTCATCTGATTTAGTAACATTTATTTTAACTGCTGGCAGAGAGGCAGAGGGGATGCTTTCTTACATCCTCCAAAAGTTCTTCTGTTTACACGAGTTCAAACCAAGTTGAAAGCAGAATTAATAGAAGTTAGAATTTGTTTCTTTTGGTTAAGATCCCTGTCTTGTAAGAAGCATGTTCTAGTAAAATGCAAGTTGCATTTTTGTTTGTTGCATTTCACAGTGGGTCATCGAAAGTCTTTAGGAGTTCAAGTAACTTCAAGCCTTGAAATCGGCTCAGTATATGAGAGCAGAAATAAGTGCACAGGAGGCACTTGCCAAAGCTGACACTTCTGTAATTTTTTTTTAAAGTGCTCAAGCTGGTTATTCAAAGAGATTAAACAACTTAAGCTATTCTCGATGACCAATTAATTAAAAATCTTTTATGAAAATCAGTGACATCAGCATCTATTAAAATTTTAAGTTATTGAAACATGGACCTTGCAATTTTAATTACAGGAATCTCTACTGCCTGAATATCACACACGAGGAAGAACAAACATTCCGCAGTCCTTCCATCTATGTTCATTCCCAACAAAATGGAAGAGATAAAGTGCTTGCCACCACTGCTTTCAACAATTTCACAGTTTATGGCGTTCTATTCCAGTTTCTTTAGTAGGTAAGACATTCCAAGGTGGTCCACTGAAATCTAACTGAGGTTCCTCTCCAGGGAGACCATTTTTAGCTAGATCTAATAAAATCTTCAATGCCTGTCCTAGCATGAGGAATTTTTAGTGTACAGTGTTTGCATGACAGCCAGATGAAACTAATTTGAATAGAGGATGCCATCCATGAATGAAATGCTTCTGTTCTCCAAGTCCATTCTGATCCTCTGCATTTCTACAGCAGTCAAAAGGTGGGAAGTCAAATTGACTCAAACGGGAAGAGACTAAATTCCCATAAACCTCCCCAAAACACAGCAAAATGGCACTGGTAGATTGTTATGACATTAAAGGCTCTCATACTACAATCCAATTCTTGTCTCAATAACTAGAGGAATTTCTAGAGCTCATTCAGAATAAGTAGAACACACTGTCACTTCCTTCTGTTGAAAGGTTCTTTGCACCAAGCAAAATCACAGCAAAACCACATCAAGCAGCATGAAGACCCACCGCAGCATTAATTAGCTGCGGTTTGACCTGAACAGGGTAACAATTCATTTTTATTCATTTGTCAGGCCTACTTTTATAATTTTTCACATTGTCATACACCAGAACAGCTGCAGAAGTCACTCTTTTTATGTCACGACTGGGTTTGAAAAAACAATGAACACTTCTGTCACAGCAGGACTTTTGTACAGAGCATTTTGCCAGCAGCTTCAAGGTCAGCCCCCTTGACAACTTTATAGCAACCTCCAAGCTGGCAATCAGCCAGGGGCACTTGCCAACTCATTTCCTCTATAGCCTTGACTCTTCAAATTCTGTGTCCTTTAAAGCCATTGCTGTTTTGAGTTTTCTTGTTGACATTTTTTTGAAGCAAACACCCCCCCCAAAAAAACCCAACCCCACCAACCAAAAAAAAAAAAAAAAAAAAAANAAAAAAAAAAAAAAAAAAAAAATAAAAAAAAAAATCAAAAAACCCCAAGAAAGCTGCTAGGTTTCTCTGGAACAGATGGCAAACCATAATATAAACATTTAACTAAATGTCATAAATTAATTACTGATAGTTTTTATTTTAAACTTAAGTTACACTATTTAAAATCCCTGGGTTCTATCCTTTTGTTTGTGTACAAGAAACATCACTACTTTTTTTTGGTAATCATGATTACCAAAGCGCAATATTGACAATATAGCTCAATAAAATACATAAAATTAAACTTGGTTACTTTTTCTGAGAAAATAATTTAAACTTTAATTTTTAAGGCAGGCTGTCTACAAGTTTTCATTTCTGGAGTTAATTTCATGAGGAGAACCCAGCTAGTCCTCTTTCTAAAGACTGAGTAGGAGGTGATTCTGCTTATAGCTGGAATAAAATATATAACTATTAATATCAACCACTCAGAGGAGGATTCAGCCTTACAAAGATATGAGTGCAGTTAAAATACAGCTCCATCATTGTAAGCATCCATTACCTGGCTGTCCAACTGCATTCAGGCGTACCATGAGGTGTCTTTTGCTTGGGCAGTGCAAGTGAACATCAGACAGCACAGTGTCACTTCTAAACGTGGGGTTATCCATCTCCTGCTCTGCTAAATCTACCATGGTGTGCCGGTGAGAGGAACATCCGCGGTGCTCCAACAGTCCCTTATGCACTGCTGCCACGCAGGGATTCTATCCTCTCCCATTTACAGGCAGCCAGTAACAGTTCTGCTCAGCAAGGGAACCTCAGGACATTGTTTCTGAGAAGATGTGATCGTGACACCTCCACCACGCTCCAAGATGATGAGCTGGTCATCAGGATATTCAACCTAAAACCAAACACAGGCAGCTTTTAGTGACACTCTGACAGTGTCTGAACTTTGCTCCGGCAGTATTTCAGAAGATAAAAATCAGATTACACTGCTCAATAGAGTAGCAATGCTGCAATGCTCTCTTTTACAGAATCCTCAAATACATAACTGTTAGTAGTTCAGTGGCAGCCACTGTGTATTTTAGGAAGAGCTATTAATTTGCTTGTGTTACAGACAACCTCTTCTGAAAAAACCAAATGTTACCATGACTGCACAGAATTACAATGCTAAATCAAGGTCTTCAAAGCAAATAAGGCCATTTCCTGTTTTGGCATTAACATCTCAAATGATTATGCTAAATTTGCTATTATCTACTTGTGCTTGGACAAGATCACTGAATGGTTCAGGCTGGAAGGGACCACAGTGGGTCATCTGGTCCCACCTCCCTGCTCAGGCAGGGTCATTCCAGAGCACAGGGCACAGGATTGTCTCCAGGTGGTTCTGGAATATCTCCAGTGAGGGAGACTCCACACTGTCTGTGTGTGTGGTCACTCACACTGAAGAAGTTCTTCCTCATGCTCAGGTGGAGCTTCCTGGGCATCAGTTCCTGCCTGTCCTCCTGTCCCATTGCTGGGCCCCACGGAGCAGAGCCCGGTCCGTGCTCTGACACCTCCCTTTGATATTTATACACATAAGAAGGCCCCACTCAGTCATCTCTTCTCAACCTCAGCCTCAACTTCCTCAGCCTTTCCTCGCAAGAGAGATGCTCCAGACCCGTGATCAACTTAGTAGCTCCCTGCTGGACCATCATACACATGCACACTCAAAACACTCCAAGCCTTAGAGGCAGCCTCTGTACCTGTAGCTGAGCAGTTCTGTTACTTCTGCCACACCTGCCCCAGCCCCAAACCTGCCCTTTCCTGGCGGGACTCCGCACGGGAGCCAGCGCAGCCCTGCCGGCCGCTGACCCGGGGTCACGCCGGGTGAGGATACCGAGGATATGCGCGCCGGGGCTCCCGTTCCTGCTGCGGGACCCACCGGAGCCTCCGCGGGGCTCAGCGCGGCCGGGCCGCGGCTCCGCGGGCACGAGGCGGCCGCAGGAGCGCGGGCGGGACCCGCCTGGCCCGTGTCCCTCCGGCAGGACTCGCCTGTCCCGCGTCCCCGTGGTGGGGCCCACCTGTCCCGCGTCCCTTCGGCCGGACCCGCCTGGCCCGGGCCCCCACGGCGGGACCCGCCTCTCCCGTGTCCCTCCGGCAGGACTCGCCTGTCCCGCGTCCCCGTGGTGGGGCCCACCTGTCCCGCGTCCCTTCGGCCGGACCCGCCTGGCCCGGGCCCCCACGGCGGGACCCGCCTCTCCCGTGTCCCTCCGGCAGGACTCGCCTGTCCCGCGTCCCCGTGGTGGGGCCCACCTGTCCCGTGTCGCTTCGGCAGGACCCGCCTGGCCCGTGTCCCTCCGGCAGGACTCGCCTGTCCCGCGTCCCCATGGTGGGTCCCACCTGTCCCGTGTCGCTTCGGCCGGACCCGCCTGGCCCGGGCCCCCACGGCGGGACCCGCCGCTCCCGTGTCCCTCCGGCCGGACCCGCCTGGCCCGGGCCCCCACGGCGGGACCCGCCGCTCCCGTGTCCCTCCGGCCGGACCCGCCTGTCCCGCGTCCCCGTGGTGGGGCCCACCTGTCCCGCGTCCCTTCGGCCGGACCCGCCTGTCCCGCGAACCCCCAGCAGGACCCGCGTCCCCCGACAGGATCCGTGTCTTCCCGGCCGGACCCGCCCATCCCGCTTTCCCCCCGCTCAGGTCCCGCGTGGCCCCGGCGGGTCGCGGCTGTCCCTCTGTTTCCCGCTCACATCCCACCTCTGCCGCGTTCCCCGCTCAGATCCCACCNTGCCCCCCTCACATCCCTCCTCCGCCGCGTGCCCCGCACAGGTCCCCCCTCTCCCTCCGTGCCCCGCTCACATCCCACCTCTGCCGCGTTCCCCGCTCACATCCCACCTCTCCCGCTGTTCCCCGCTCAGATCCCACCTCTCCCGCTGTTCCCCGCTCAGATCCCACCTCTGCCGCGTTCCCCGCCCGGGTCCCGCCTCTCCCGGCCCCTCCGGCCACCTCCCGCTGTCGCTGCGGAGGCGGCGGCTCCTTCCGCTTCCTTCCGCTGACGCCGCTGCCCGGCGGCCCCCGCGGGTGCTGCCGGCCGTGGGTGACCCGTGTGCTCGGGGCATCGCCTGTGTTTGAGCATTGCCCAGCTCTAACCCCCGGTAAAAGGGGAGGAGGGGAAAGGCAGCGCCAGCAGCGCAGTTCAGGCTTGCGCCGAAGCGTCCCAGGACTTGCGCGGAGTTTCAAGACGTGTTTCCTACTCGCGTTCTTTTATTAATTGTTTTTAGCATCACTTGCCCTGTCTCGCTTCATCTGAAATTCCATGCGAAATCTCCAAACGGCTTGAAAACAAAGTGGGAAAACCTCTGCGGAGGCAAATAGGCGTTTCTTCCTTAGTGCAGATAATGTTAGAATTCTACTACCACTGTACGATTAGCTGAAGCAACAGCTCACTTGTTTGGGGGATTGGGGGTTTAGTTTAATAATTCTGAAGAGTTTTTAATTAGGTATAAACCAGGTGAAATAAACAAGACTGAGTTAAGCATTGAGTGGAAACACCATAACCAGAGTCTTGGGACACTTTAACAACAGAAATTTGTCTAACAGAGTTAGACCACGAGAGTTTAGTATGTACATTTTGGACCGTGGTGTCGTAGGTAGTGGTTTTCCAGCTGAGCTCATCTACATTGAGCTCAGGCTGCTGCTCCGGGCCGTGTGGTCACTCGTGCTGTCCAGAGGGTGCAGATGCTGTGTGGGCACAGGACACCTCAGCAGCTGCACACCCTGTGGCTGACCAGCCCTCTGTGCAAAATCACAGACAGAGGTGTGCTCCGAGATCCCATCTGTGTTCCAGTTCACCTCCTTGGCAAGTCTGCCAGGGCTGTTGAAGTTGTTTTATCTTCCAGCAGGAGGATCTGGTTCAAAAGGGAGCATTTACGTATTAATTACTTGTCATATGATGCTAATGTCAATTGCTATAGATGATCCTTGTATTTTTCTTTAGTAGGAAGAATTTGAGTCAATGGTCAAAAAAACCTTGGAATGTAATTTATAGTCTGTATCTATTTCTAAATGTCTCCTTCTCATCATCTGCCTCCTTCAACAAAGGCTAAGAATTATTAAAAAAATGAAATAATCTTTCCCTATCTTTAGATTCAAGAGCGTTGAGTGGCAATAAAATGGAAAACCCAGCAAACCGTTCAGATCTCTCATTGCCATTTCTGTGGGGAATTCTATTGGATGAACATCTGACAAAAATGCTTTGGAGATTTGCTCTCCTTTTATCTGGCTCTCATGAAAGAGCAGAACATTATTTTACTTCCTGTGGTGATAATGCTGCCACATAAATTATTACTGCAGTCTCTCTGCTGGCATGTTCCTCACTGCTATGGAGTGCTAACAATCTGCAGGCAAAGCAGATTATATTTGTCACAAAATCCCACCAATCTGCAGCAAGAGGCACTTACTGGTACACAGCCTTAGTATAACCAGAGGAGTAGCTAAAAACTGCATTACATGGGGACTTCTAAACACAAAGGCACATTATGTGAGGAGTGGAGCTGCTGCAATTGCTTTTCTAAGAAATACTGCTACCTTGTTTCACATATGCATAATGTTTGAGCAAAGCAGGAATCTCTTGTGGCTGCAGAAGGTCTGTGGCTGCAGAGGTTATAATGTGGGTGATAATGAAAAGTTGTTTAGGGAGCTGCAGTTTCTGTACTTCACACAAGAGGGCTTTGGCAGCAAATTCCTGACATGTACCTCTTTTTTAAGGATGCACCTCAGCTACATTTCCTGTCTTCCTCACAGCCATGTGACCTAGGATTTGCTTAAATTTACCTCACGTGCCAGACAGCTTTACCAAGGTTTAACTGCTTGTTTGAAATGATGAATTGGGCCGGTTTCATCCATTCATCAAGTCCCAAGAAGTTGGCTGTGCTGGTTACTTCAGATATGTCCCTTTTGTAATCCCCCTTTGAATTCAATGTCATGTGTTGACACTCCATGGGGTTTTTTTGGCAGATCAGGTAATAATGAGTAAGAGTCAGGACATTGTGATATATGTCTTATAGTCTCTCGTCAGAGATAAATTGTGACTGGTCAGTCTTTTTTTAAATTCACTGCAGGTTGTGACTCTTCAAAACTGGATGTGTACAAGTACATGATGAAAAGATTAAATCTGAGAAGGAATGGCCAAACCTCAGATCAAGCAACCAATAGTTAGTAATTTCCAAGGGCAGTGAATCTGAAAATTTTAATAGTGTGTATTGTCTAACAGCTTTTGTCTTTTGAACCACAGGGGAAATAATTGTGGTAAGTTTAAAAGAACAATAAACTCCAGAATCCCATTAGCTTTACTGGAAGGCTGAATGGTAAAACTGCGTTTGAATTTAATTCTCCATTCAACAAAAAGAACAAAAAAATAAAAGAGAAAAAATGTGATATTTCCTGGAAAAGGGTTGTGAATGAAATTAGGTGTGTTGATTGTGCTTGTTGCCATGGCAGCGATTAATTACAGTCATTGGTGCACGCTTGCAACGACTGGCTTTCCTACAGTCAGATGAGAAAACGTTGTGGGAATCCCTCCCTTCTTCAGTTTACAAATAATCTACTTTTAGTAATGCAGTCACCTCTTCACAAATACAGACAGGGCAGAGGAAATGAAATAAAGAAACATTGGGGAAAACTGAGGAATTCAGTGGGATTCTGCTGCACCTGAACAGCGCATGTTCAGAACACTTGAGAGGGAACTGCCCTAGAGATTTTACCTGGGAGAAGTCCTGGGAAGCAAAGCTGGTGATTCCCAGAGCACAATGCCCTCTGAATCCTCCAGCAGCCAGGTAACCCTGCAAGCAGAAGGGAGAGGGTAAAAGTTACTTACACAAGCTGTGCCATGCTCAGGCTGGAAGAGACTGATAATTTTGCTGCATCACAGTCTGGGGACTAATAATTGACTGCAGCTTTGAGACCATATTCTGAATTATCTTTATTGTTTTCAGCAGCAGATTGATGTTGGCAGATGCAACCAACACCTAGTCTATGCAAAGCAAAATGTTCCTTCTCCACAAAGCTAAATCTAGATTAAAATTTGAATCTTTTATGCTAAAGATCCTAGTTTACCATTCAAAGACCTCAGGAAATTGAAACTGAATCTCTAGAAAAACTAATTTGCACTACTGGCTTTTTCCTTTCATTATAAACATTTCCCAATGAATACATGGAAGTGTTTTGTTAACTATGTTTTTAGTTTTCTGACTTTGCGGGAATTATTTGTTGCCTAGCGTGAGAACGAATGCCTAAAAAAGTTATGGTGATGTGGAAATGAAAATGAAACCTTTATGTAGATTTGATTTAGTTTTGATATAAATGTTTGTCATCAGAGTCTGGTAACAAAAGGATCTGGGGTTAGTAGGCTCTGACTTAGGTTTACTGTAAAATTAGTCTAGACAGAGTCTACAAGGATCTCCACACATCTCGATGGCTAAAATAGATTGTTTAATGGTGTTTCTAAAAAGAAACACATGTACAAACTTTGTGGGCCCCAAGATTAGAACCAGAACTCTCAAAGACACAGAGTATCACTGATAAGCATCTCCTATGACACCTGATGAACAGTTTGTACCCAACTGGGTTAAATGTTCTGCAGTTTTATACTCTTTGCTTTCCCTTGGATTTAACTGGAGGATGACAGTGGCGGATCGTCAGTGATGACTTACAGGTATGAATGCCTCTGGTTCAGATTTATCAAAACAGAACTGATAAAATCTCTGCCTAAGACATGGTAGTTGTGGGGCTAATTTAAACTTTCAAGTAACTCTGCAAATGTAGTTGGAAATAAAGAGACAAACTTGGGTTCCAGTTAAGACTCATGCCCCAAGGCTTGTTCATTTTGTCTCACTGCATTAGTTAGTCTAACAAAACATTTCACTTTGCTTCATTAACTTCATATCACCCAAACATTGCAATTACAAGGAGGTAACAGCTGCGTGGTTTGTAGAACTAGAGAGGCGTTTTCAGAGATTACAAATACAGCTTGGAGATGTGAGAAATAGATGGCAAGAGCTCAGAATAATGCTATAGCTGCTTAACAGTGTATTCCTGAATATAAAGACTGTTATATTCCCAGCCATATACACCTTTCAGTAGTTTTGCAGGGCAAAATGTGGTCTGCAGTGTTGATGATTACTGTGTTTATTTAAACACTCTCTCTCAAGGAAAATTTTCCTTTTGAGTGATACTACTGCTGAAACCCTACTGGTTCATGATAGCTTGTTGCCATGGATGGGTAATGATGTCACACATTATGCCCAGTGTCCATGCCAGGAAATAAATGAGAATGACTTTTTTAATTACTCAGAGTTACTTAGCAATTCCCTGGAAGGCCCGAAGTGAATCACAAGGAAGAAAACAAGATGCCCAGTTGACCCTACCTGCACAGTATCTTTATGCCAGTGAGGAGATGCAGTAAAACACCAGAGTAAATTCTCTGCAGATTTGAAAACAAGGTTCTATTACTGAAATTTACTTTGTTACTCAACAGATTTCAGCGGGCTGAAGATGAGCAGGCGGCTGGTTGAAGTGTGGCTTTAGGGCTCACACATGAACACCTTGGAAACTACATAACTATAGTTTCTGGAAGAAGGAGCTTGTGTCTTTATCTCCGTCGGTGACACTCTGACAGGAAAATGATCCTGAGCAGGGTACAGACATCACTGCACCAGGTAGTAAATGCCACGCTACTGCCTTCTCTCACACTCCCTATCAAATTAGGTTAGAACTGGCCTTTTGAAGTCAGCATCTGGAAAGCACAGAACAAGAGGAAATATCTTGTAAATATATCAGAGAGGCTGCAGGAACACCAGTCCTGTCTCTGCTCCCCAAATCTCGGCTTCTGCTCTCTCCACCTCTCACAGACAGTGGTGTTTGGAGTCCGGGAGCCTTCGCCCCTCCGAGGTGAGCCCATCGCGGAGCTGCCGGAGCGATCGGGATCCCCATGCCCGTGTTTTTGACAGGTGTCCCTTTCTGCGAGGCAGCGCTGGCACGCCCGGTCGCACGGGGCTCCGCGCTGCCTCCGCACACGCCAGCGGGGGCTCGGCCGGGGTCCGGGCTGGGCGCCGGGCGGCCGGGGGGCAGCGGGGTCTCCGTGGGGC